>OY757024.1:40696735-41296735 GCA_963580285.1 Lucinisca nassula | reverse complement strand
GGAGTTTAATGGCCCAGTCAACACTAGTTCATTTTGAGTCGGTCAGTTTACCTATCCACACTTTTTCTGGGCAGGCTGATATGTAACTGGTTAACCAGTACAGTGGTTATTCTTTCGCCAGAAACTGACAACTGCCCTTGTTGAATCAGCGGGAGAGAATGACCATAGAAAAGATTTCATGATCAATCTCCACGAAAGAATGTTGCCGATCCCTGCAGGTATCGAACCCGCATGTTCCTGATCACTAGTCAGACGCGCATCAGACTGAGCTACCGAGGCCGGCAAAATTAGGTCAGTAGTATAAATAAAAAAAAACTTTGTTAACACCCTAGAGGCTGCAGTTTTGGTCCAATCCTCATCATACTTGCTCATAATGATCATTATGACAATATCTAGGTCAAGTTTGAATATATGTCATGTCAGGTCAAAAAGTAGGTCAGTAGATCAGATCATAGAAAACCTTGTTAATACTCTAGAGGCCACAGTTTTGATCCCATCAACATCAAACTTGCTCAGAGTGATCATAACAAAATCTAGTTCAAGTTCGAATATGGGTCATATTGGGTCAAAAAGTAGGTCAGTAGGTCAAATCATAGAAAAACCTTATTAACACTCTATAGAGGCCACAGGTTCGGTCTAATCATCATCAAACATGTTCAGAATGATCATCTTGACAATATCTAGGTCAGGTTCGGATAAGGGTCATGTCGGGTTTAAAAGTAGGTTAGTAGGTCAAATCACAGAAAACCTTGTTTATATTAGAGAGGCCACAGTTTCATTCCAATCATTATCAAACTTGCTCAGAATTTTCAGCTTTGACAATATCTTGGTTGGTCAGATGGGGTATTTTATGTATAGAGTTGTCAGCTCTGTATTGTCAAAGGTATCCATGCAACCCTCACCCCCCCCCCCCCCCCACCACACACACACACACACACTTGTCACCAGGAGTTATTGGTTACCCTGAGCCCATTCATTTCCATCTGATGCACTAGGACCTGAACCCAATGTCCACAAGGTTGTGTCCGTTCCATATCTCCTTTACCCTTGGAAGGATTTTCATTAAACTTTGGTCAAATATTCTTTTCAGTGAGCTGATGTGCAGAACTCATAAATGAACCATGCTGACTCGAGGTCAAGGTCACATTTGAAGGTCAAGAGTTTGAAACTTTGAATTTTGTGTCCATTCCATATCTCCTTTACCCCTTGAAGGATTTTCATTAAACTTTGCTCAATTATCACCCTCAGTGAGCTCATGTGCAGAGCCCATAAATGAACCATGTCAACACCATTTCAAGGACACATTTGAAGGTCACAAGTTTGAAACTTTGAAATTTTGTGTCCGTTACATATCTCCTTTACCCCTGCAAGGATTCTCATTAAACTTTGGTCAATTATCCCCCTCAGTGAGCTGATGTGCAGAACCCATAAATGAAGCATGCCGACTCAAGGTCAAGGTCAAATTTGAACATCTATCGAGTTTGAAACTTTGAATTTTGTGTCCATTCCATATCTTCTTTACCCCTCGAGGGATTTTCATTAACATTTGGTCAATTATCCCCCTCAGTGAGCTCATGTGCAGAGCCCATAAATGAACCATGCCGACACCAGGTCAAGGACACATTTAAAGGTCACAAGTTTGAAACTTTTAATTTTGTGTCCGTTCCATATCTCCTTTACCCTTCAAAGGATCTTCATTAAACTTTGTTCAATTATCCCCCTTGGTGAGCTAATGTGCAGAACACATAAATAAACCATGCCGACTCAATGTCAAATTCACAGTTGAAGGTCACAAGTTTGAAACTTTGTATTTTGTGTCTGTTCCATATCTCCTTTATCCCTGGAAGGATTTTCATTAGACTTTCATCAAATATCCCCTTCACTGAGCTGATTTGCAGAACCCATAAATAAATCAAGCCAACTCAAGATCAAGGTCACAGGTGAAGGTCACAAGTTTGAAACTTGGAAATGTGTGTCCTTTCCATATTTCCTTTACCCCTGGAAGGATTTTCATTAAACTTTTGTGAAATAAGCCCCTCAGTGAGCTGATGTGCAGAACCCATAAATAAACCATGCCAACTCAAGGTCAAGGTCACAGGTGAGCAGCTGGGATTTGGCTGTCCCTCAGACTGCTTTCTTGTTGACTCTTTACTATTATTGTTACATTTTTGTCTTGAAGGCTGACTTCATACGTGTTGCTCACCCACAACAGTCCTTTGTGAATGCTGCTGAGGAGGCTTGTATCAAACTGTCAGGACTTGTAGAAAGGTTTGTGTTCTATAATTACATCACAACCTCTTAATAAGCCGCCCTCGGTAGCTCAGCCGGAATCGCGTATGATTGGTGATCAGGAGGACGCGGGTTCGATACCTGCCAGGCTCAGCAACATTCTTTCATGGAGATTGATCCTGAAATATTTTCTACCCTCATTCTGTCCTGTCTGCTGATTCAAGAAGGGCAGTTGTCAGTTTCTGGCGAAAGAATGTGCACTGTACTGGCTAACCGCTTACGTATAAGCCTGCCCAGGAAAAGTTTGGATAGGTAAACTGACCGGCTTAAAAAGGGCTTAAAAAGTGTTGACTAGGCCTTTAAACTCCAATACAAACAAACAGAACCTATTTATAAGCCTATTCATGGGAGTGCTGTTAAGGGGAATGGATACACCTTCATGAGAGGCAACTCCTGCAAAAATATTTTTGTCTCCCTTGTCTATAGGGGTCAACACTTGAAGGAAAGAATTTGCTCCTGAGGAGCAAATTATTTCCTCACTTAAAGGAAAGAATTTGCTCCGAGGAGAAAATTCTTTTCTTTAAGTGTAGACCCGTTTTTAAGTGGGAAAGGGCTTATAGAAAAGCACTCAGGAAGTCCAAAAAGTTGTCTCCCTTTGAAAAATGACGGAAAAAATCTGCCAGGTGTTCCCATTTCCCATAACTTAACAGATTTGTAAGATCTAAAAAAAATCTGCAATTCTAACACAGCGAGCCTATATGGGAACTGTGATTTATTCTGCAATATTTACATTTCCAGTGTAAAGTCTAATGTAAACCTATAGAAAACAATTGCGTTCATACTCCAATGAATGCATCGAATCGCATGATTTTCAGTGACGTTATGTGACGTCATTCTAAACCATTGTTCTCTACGGACGTTGATGACGTCAACGCTGCTCCGCTCTTTGTAGAAAAACTGCGTGTAAATGTTTTTCAGCTTCAAAAGTTTGCCCTACAAGCATTTTTTCACCCAGTGATGAGGGGCAAATAATGTAAATATAAAAAATAAACTTAATTTTTCTGCTTTTCATGAAAGTATGAATGACAGTGGGTCGCTAGCAAAGTTTACATGAACCCCTTCGGGGTTCATTTACTTTGCACGCGACCCACTGCGTTCATACTTCCATGAACTGCAGAAAAATAAATTTCATTTCTTAAATAATTTCAGGGGGAACAACCTACTTCAGGGCAGTGATGTCGTAACCATTAGTAGGTTTACTGGCGTTTACTACACAAAATGCATTTTTCACAACAAGTAGGCGCAGTCATTGCATTAGGTCATAAAAGATCAAAGATGCTGAAATCTGTCTCAGAAATGTGGCTGTTTCTTTAAATAATTCACCCCAATCTGAATTTGCAATGATGTTGGAACTACTATTGTTTACAGCACCGAATCAAATCTTGTGGTGAAGCTATCGAAGTCTTTGCAATGTTTCTAGGTAAAATTAGCTCATCGATGGGATGCAAATATTGTTTGTTACCAACTGAAGTATGTTTTCTGAAGACTCCTAGTGTACATATCTAGTTTGAAGCATTCTATCTATCCTGTTTACACCAATATGGCCGCTACTGAAATGGTAAGACATCTCTGCTATGACATAGGTTGTCACCTTTGAATTTGTGATATCACTCGAAGATTAGTTATGTCAGATGGTGGAATGTCATTTTCTCTCATCAAAAATGTTACAAAAGGACATACTGTATGTAATACAGTCTGTAACTTTAGCTGGATTTGTTTTTACAATGGCCAGTGGTTGGGAGAATTTGAAAGAAGCAATACAATAATTATGATCAATTTTTGGTGTGTTAGAATTGAAAGAGGTCAGCTGCAGTGTGTGAGTTGTTGAGTAACAATTCACTTGTGGTCAGTTCTGAGTAGACAAATCTTTCATGTTACACACTACTTACAACTGACCTCCAAACTAGTAAAACTGGGGTTTACAGGGTGTCCCTTATTTCTGCTCTAAAGTATAGATTGTGGGTACTTGTTAGAACCGCCCGAGACAGTTCTAACGAGTATCCACAATCTATATTTTAGAGCAGAAATAAGAAAAATATCACAATTTTTCGTCTTAAAAATGTTGTTTTTTCGGCGGTAAAATTTACAATGTATTTATATAGGCATGGTTTCTTAATGCATAGTGTGCATCCACATCATTCATCTGAGAGAGGCTCCATGATACAAAAAGTAATGGTGATTACGAATCATTGTTCATTTTAGCATGGTTTTTGATATTTTAATGTTGTTCTTAAAAATGTTACATGTAGGTATAGATCAGATTGCAAAATAAGCATTTTTGATTAAATTGATTTAACCAAATATCAGACAGTTTCTGAGCTCTAGCCTTTTAACACTATTTTACTGTCGGACCGTCCATGCTTATAAACCCTATTGATTTCATTGGGCGGCAGGGCATGAGATGTCAGTTCATCTCAATGTCTGGTAAAAGTTCCACAAAATTGGAAGCAGCGGCTCGAAAATGACCTTTATAGTGTTGATGGGGACATTAAACCTCAAATCAAACAAACAAAACACTATTTGACCCATGAATATTTCTAATATTGTAGGTTGAATACCAATGTAGAGATTCACAAAGCACTGAGAAAGGTTTTAGATAATGACGATATAGAGCCTATGGATAGTATTGAAAGACGAGTGTCCGAGCTCTTCATGTTTGACTTTGAGCAGAGCGGGATACACCTGGATGAAGAAAAGGTAAGGCAAACACTGTTTCTGAGGAACTTTATTTTTGTCACGTCTGTATTAAGCATTGCGCTCTACAGGAGTCCAGTTTTTGGTCTTTTCTTTGGTTTATCTACCTTTCAACATTAGCATTAAAGGGAATGGGAACACCTGGCATATGTTTCCGTCATTTTTTCAAAAGGCTTCAATGTTATCACCTAATAGGTCAGTTTTCATAAACTTCTTGTGAATTTTCAGCATCTCGTGATTGGCGACCCTTATTTTCCAACCTCTTTGTATTGAATACCAATTTCAACTTCTTCTGAAAATTGTGAAGATAAATATATGCATTCAGTCGGCTGTGAAATTATGGTAATAGAGGTCATCAGTCTCATGTCAAATTGCATTAGCTATTCAATGGGTTAATAGGGATAGAGGCATAAAACAGCTTCAAGATCGCCAGAATTTGTCAGAGCAGCAAAGGCTGTGGCAAAATATTGTGTGTCTGTTACAGCAATTGCTTAATGGCCTGATGTACTGCTGTAATATGTTAGTGTCTGGTAGAAAAAGCATTTGATTTGGTCAAAAAAATGTCGGAAGTTATTTGCCTTTGAGTAAGGGAGGAGGTCAAAATCACATGTCACAAACATCCCGCCATTTCTTTTGGCTCTGACATGCAGAACACAATAAATGAATAGAACCATTTTTTTGTCACTAGCATCATTCTAAGATGGGGTATTTTACTTGCGACATAATGCTGTATTCATCTGTCATGATGGTGGCTCCTGCTTTACATCCTAGAATGTCTAAAACACAAAAGACTTCCAGAAACCCATGTAAAGCAGAAACTGCATGTAAAACAGTAGGTTTAAAGAAGTACACGGAAATCTTACTGAGGGAAATCAAAAAAGCAGTTCATTTATAGATCTGAAAAGAAGGACTATTAATCTATGTCATGCTGACATTTCAGTCAATTTTGACCGTGTTGATTTACTATACAAAATTACTTATTTATGTTCTATTTATTTTGATACAGAAGTTTTAATTTATAGAGAAATAAACTCTCCAGAAAAAATATTCCCTTTTGTTACACCAAATGTTTGACTATTGATAGAGGTAATCTTGCTGTTTAATCCATAAAATGCCAATCACGACAATTGTCATCTGCTTTGCCGTCTGCTGGTTACCTTAAAAGTATTGTTTTTGCAAACAGTGTGGACCCAGATCAGACTGCTCTTCTAGGAGCAGTCTGATCTGGGCCCGCACGGTGTGCCTGTATGCAAAAATATTTTTAACAGTTTGCAAAAAAATTCAGCAGACAACATAAGCAGACAACATTTTCAGCTGTAGTTTTTTCTTGGCGTCTTAAAGGTGCATTATTGAGCTACCAGGTCTCAAAATTTTTTTTCTGGTTTTTGTCGCGCCTGCTATTAGCATGGCGCGATATAGGCGCCCGGTTTTCCGTCTGTTCGTCCGTTTGTCCGTTCGTTCGTCCGTCCATCCGTTTGTCAAGGCGTCAACATTTGCGACCACCCTAGCGTTCACCCTGAGGTTCAAGTTTATTTCTCAAGAACTGTAAGAGCTTCATTAATGATACTTGGTACAAACTTGTATCTGGGGATGACAACTTACATGCAAGCATCCATATTTGACCTTGACCTACATTTCATGGTTCACTGACTTTGTAAAATATTGCGACCACCCTAGCGTTCACCCTGAGGTTCAAGTTTATTTCTCAAGAACTATAAGAGCTTCATTTATGATACATGGTACAAACTTGTATCTGGGGATGACAACTTACATGCAAGCATCCGTATTTGACCTTGACCTACATTTCATGGTTCACTGACTTTGTAAAATATTGCGACCACCCTAGCGTTCACCCTGAGGTTCAAGTTTATTTCTCAAGAACTATAAGAGCTTCATTAATGATACTTGGTACAAACTTGTATCTGGGTATTGTAACTTAAATGCAAGGATCCATATTTGACCTTGACCTATATTTTATGGTTCACTGACTTTGTCAAATATTGCGACCACCCTAGCGTTCACCCTAATGGTCAAGTTTATTTCTCAAGAACTATAGGAGCTACATTAATGATACTTGGTACAAGCTTGCATTTAAGAATGGAAACTTTTGTGCAAGCATCTATGTTTGACCTTGACCTACATATCATGGTTGGGTGACTTTGCACCCCCACAGGCGCGACATAGCCTTCGGCGGAATTCTTGTTATCTTCAATGCATACTCCTTTGTCATGTGTACACTTTTGGAGCCAAATACAGCTTCAGAACTTTGTGAAAATGGTCGTTTTCATTCGTGTTTACCCTTCGCTCTGAACATGTGTTCGGAATTTCTGTTCTAAAAATAAATCTGTCACTATACACATACATTGCGACAGTATCGTCTCTGAGTGTCGTTACTTATGGCATGGTATTCAGCGTCATATTTTTTTTCCGATTCAGGCATGGCCAAAGCAAACAAGGCCAAAAATGATCGTCACATTAACGTCATATATGGGGATTCTATTTTTTGTCCAGAACTAAAATTAGATCTAACTAGTGTTCGAAACCTAGTTAGAGAATCCCTCTCAAACTCGTTTACCTGTCATCATAATTGTTCGCATTTTTGCATAAAATGCATTCATTTGTATTGTTTTAAAGAAAAATACTGGCTATATGTATTTTATTTTTGGAAGCATTTTTTCCAGATAGCTCAATAATGCACCTTTAAGGGTTAATAGAGGTCATTTGGATTTGGTCAAGTCTCTTGGTTGGAAGAGAGGGTGGCTGCTCAGCAATGGTTATATGCATTGTGAAATGCTGCAGAGAAAATAATTGTGGCTGCTTCAGAGAGGTGGCTGTAAAACAGACGTGGCCACTAATGGAAGTTTTTCTGTATAATTTTTCAGAGACAGCAGTTTGTGAAATTGAACGAGAGTATAATGATGTTAAGTAACTTCTTCATGCAGGGAACGCAGAATAATGTGGCTGTTCCGAAAGATAGGTTACCACACAATATAAGGCACTGGTAAGTTTCTCACTGATTCTGATACACCGCAGCCTCCTTATAACATGGTTCGTTAGAGCACGGTTTTGAATATAACAAGGTTTCAAGATGGACCCCCAAAAATGTATAGATTATATAGAAAAATGACCATTTTTCTGTATAATCCATACATTTTTGTTTGGTTATAACACAGTTGTTCAACTAACACCGTTTCTGCTTTGATACCCAACAATTGTGTTATAAAGAGGCTGGGGTGTATATGATCAAAGTGCCTCTCTGGCCAAGTGGTTTAGAGCTCTGACTGTTAAATAGGAAGTGTCTCAATGCTGTGGGCTCAAGCCTATCTGGAGTTCCATGATTGTGAGACGCCTAGTTCTGCAACAGAAGGTAAGGGCCCCCGCCCATAGGGGCTTGAAGAAATATATTGACCTTTACAGTGTTGACAGTGACATTAAACCTCAAATCAAACAAAACAAACAAAGCAACAGAATGTAAACTCTGATTAATGACCGGCTCACATTGTGTGAACAAGTCTGTGTAATTTGTTTATTTGATGTTTTACATCCCCATCAACACTATGTAGGTCATTTTTGAGACGTTGCTTCCAATTTTGTGGGACTTTTACCCAACATTGAGATGAAATGACATCTCAAGCCCTGTCGCCTAATGAAACAAATAATGCTTATAAGCATGGATGGCCCGATTAGCACCGCTTTGCCTGGGCAGGCTTAGATCCTCTAAGTGGTTTACCAGTAATCATGTGCAGCCGGATTCAGCTCTGCATGGAAGCATCAATCAGCCCATTTATTTCTTCAAGCCCTGAGGGATGTAATAAACACCTCTCTGAACCCCTCTTTACATAGAGAAAAAGTGGGTATACAGGGGTATTTATTTTGCCTTGTTTTTGCTTAAAAGCATTGTATATGAGTACTTGTTAAAAACTGCCTCATGGAGGCAGTTCTAATGAGCAAACATAATCTATGTTTGGACTATAAATAAGAAAAATACCATATTTTTTTATGAGAAAAAAATAACCATTTTAGAGATATGAAAAATGCACTATGTTACACATGTAATCGTATTTGATAGAAGAGAAATAGTCCTGAAAGTCATTTCTAATAAATCCACAGCATTTATTTCTTGGAGTAATTAAGGAAAAATGTCCTTTATTACCTATTATAGTACATGTACCTCTTATTGGGATTCTTTGTAGCAGCAAATTCTTTATAACATCAAAATATTAGGAATCAAAGACTGGGGTTTATGGAGGGTCATCTGTACACTTCTCATTGGTCAGTCTGTCAGGGAACATTTACTGTGGTTTTAACAAGGATCCTTTGTATGTACATTAAATTACATAATGTTAACATATACCGTACTGATCCTACATATTGGGACATATAGGCCAAAGCAAGCAGTGCAGACTCAGATCAGACTGCTCCTTCAAATCAGACTGCTCCTGAAGGAGCAGTCTGATCTTCAGAAGCAGTCTGATCAGGGTTTACACTGTTTGCCATTCTGTCTCCACCGTTTGGACTCCTTGCTGGACCCAGGCTTCATATTTTTCAGGCATTTGCAGGATTTCAGGCTTTTAGAGCTTGATATTTTTCTTGATTTCAGGCTTTTAGATTTTGGATTTTTTTGTGCCTTTAGTCTGTTAATTAACTATTTAACCCTTATCCTGCTGAATAAATTTATTAACCACACTTATTTCTGACTATAAGTCAACCAAATTACTTGATATTTTCACAAACTGCATTACAAACAGTGTAGATATCTGATCTGGATCTACATTGTTTGCAAAGGTAATAGTTGTGTCTTTGTCAGCAGGATAAGGGTTGAAGCTGCAAAATCAGGCCTTTCAGGCATGGAAAATCGTGGTCAGTATGAGGCCTGTGGACCGTGAAACAAATTTGTTCAAATTTTAGGAGAAGTATAGCAAGTCCTCAGGGTGTCCCAATTTTTAGCTCACCGTCACCTAGTGATGAGGTGAGCTTTTGGGATCACTTTTCGTCCGTTGTCCATCGTCCGTGAGTCCATCCGTCCGTAAACAATTTCTTTAAACGACATCTCCTCCTAAACCCCTGATTGGATTTTGACCAAACTTCACAGGAATGATCCTTAGGTGGTCCCCTTTCAAAGTTGTTCAAATGGTTCCGGTCCGTTGCACATCTAGGTCATAGGAGCCAAAAATAGATTTTTTTCACCAAAAACTAGTGCTGGGACAAAAAATGCCCCCCGCCACGGGGCCCTTTGGTTTTACATTGGCAATTATATAGGGAAAATCTTTAAAAATCTTCTTCTCTGAAACAACAAGGCCCAGGTCTTTGATATTTGGTATGAAGCTTCATCTAGTGGACCCCTACCAAGATTGTTCAAATTATAGTGCTGGGACCAAAAAAAACCCCGCTCCAGGGCCCTTTGGTTTTACATGGGCTTATATAGGGAAAATCTTTAAAAATCTTCTTCTCTGAAACCATAAGGCCCAGGTCTTTGATATTTGGTATGAAGCTTCATCTAGTGGACCCCTACCAAGATTGTTCAAATTGTAGTGCTGGGGCCAAAAATGCCCCCGCTCCAGGGCCCTTTGGTTTTACATGGGCTTATATAGGGAAAATCTTTAAAAATCTTCTTCTCTGAAACCGCAAGGACCAAGTCTTTGATATTTGGTATGAAGCTTCATCTAGTATACCCCTACCAAGATTGTTCAAATTATAGTGCTGGGGTCAAATATGCCCCCCCGCTCTGGGGCCCTTTGGTTTTAAATGGGCTTATATAGGGAAAATCTTTAAAAATCTTCTTCTCTGAAACAGCAAGGCCCAGGTCTTTGATATTTGGTATGAAGCTTCATCTAGTATACCCCTACCAAGATTGTTCAAATTATAGTGCTGGGGCCAAAAATGCCCCCGCTCCGATGCCCTTTGGTTTTACATGGGCTTATATAGGGAAGAGCTTTAAAAATCTTCTTCTCTGAAACCGTAAGGCCCATGTCTTTGTTATTTGGTATGAAGCTTCATCTAGGGGACCCCTACCAAGATTGTTCAAATTATAGTGCTGGGGCCAAAAATGACCCCGCCTTGGGACCCTTTGGTTTTACATAGGCTTATATAGGGAAAATCTTTAAAAATCTTTTTCTCTGAAACTGCAAGGCTCAGGTCTTTGATATTTGGTATGAAGCTTCATCTAGTGGAACTCTACCAAGGGTGTTTAAATTATAGCCCTGAGGCCAAAAATGCCCCCGCCCTGGAGCCATTTGGTTTTACATAGGCTTATATAGGGAATATCTTAAAAAAAATCTTCTTCTCTGAAACCACAAGGCCCAGGTCTTTGATATTTGGTGTGTAGCTTTATCTAGTGGATCTTTGCCAAGATTGTTCAAATTATAACCTTTGTTGATATTTGGTATGAAGATTTACCTTTTTAGACGTCTCAACATTATGCACCTTATAGCCCTAGGGTTAATAATTGCCCTGCCCGGGTCCCACTTGTTACTCTATGGTACACAGGTGAGCGATCCAGGGCCATCATGGCCCTCTTGTTAGCTCACCTGTCACGTAGTGACAAGGTGAGCTTTTGTGATCACTTTTCGTCCGTCGTCAGTGCGTGCGTGTGTGCGTGCGTAAACTTTTTCTTCAAATGACATCTCCTCCTAAACCACTGATCGGATTTTGACCAAACTTCACAGCAATGATCCTTAGGTGGTCCCCTTTCAAAATTGTTCAAATGGTTCTGGTCCATTGCACATCTGGGTCACAGGAGCTAAAAATAGATTTTTTAAACGAAAACTTTAAAAATCTTCTTCTCTGAAACTGCAAGGCCCAGGTCTTTGATATTTGGTATGAAGCTTCATCTAGTGAACCTCTACCAAGATTGTTCAAATTATAGCCCTGGGGGCCAAAATGCCCCCGCCCCGGGTGCCTTTGGTTTTGCATAGGCTTTTATAGGGAAAATCATTAAAAAATCTTCTTCTCTGAAACCACAAGGCCCAGGTCTTTAATATTTGGTGTGAAGCTTTACCTGGTGGACCTCTACTAAGATTGTTCAAATTATAGCCTTGGGGCCAAAAATGCCCCCGCCCCAGAAGGCCTTTGGTTTTACATAGGCTTATACAGGGAAAATCTTTAAAAATCTTCTTCTCTGAAACCGAAAGGCCCAGATGTTTGATATTTGATGTGAAGCTTCATCTAGTGGATCTCTACCAAGATTGGTCAAATTATAGCCCTGGGGGCCAAAATGCCCCCGCCCCGGGGGCCTATGGTTTTACATAGTCTTATATAGGGAAAATTATTAAAAAATCTTCTTCTCTGAAACCGCAAGGCCCAGATCTTTGATATTTGGTGTGAAGCGTCATCTAGTGGACCTTTACCAAGATTGTTCAAATTATAGCCCTGGTGGCCAAAATGCCCCCGCCCCGGGGGCCTATGGTTTTACATAGGCTTATATAGGGTAAATCATTAAAAATCTTCTTCTCTGAAACCGCAAGGCCCAGATCTTTGATATTTGGTGTGAAGCTTCATCTAGTGGACCTCTACCAAGATTGTTCAAATTATAGCCCTGGGGGCCAAAAATGCCCCCGCCCTGGGGGCCTTTGTTATTACATAGGCTTATACAGGGAAAAGCTTTAAAAATCTTCTTCTCTGAAACCGAAAGGCTCAGATCTTTGATATTTGGTGTGAAGCTTCATCTAGTGGACCACTACCAAGATTGTTCAAATTATAGCCCTGGGGGCCGAAATGCCCCCGCCACGAGGGCCTATGGTTTTACATAGGCTTATATAGGGAAATTCATTAAAAAATCTTCTTCTCTGAAACAACAAGGCCCAGGTCTTAAATATTTGGTGTGAAGCTTCACCTGGTGGACCTTAACTAAGATTGTTCAAATTATAGCCTTGGGGCCAAAAATGTCCCCGCCCTGGGGGCCTATGGTTGTTCATAGGCTTATACAGGGAAAATCTTAAAAAATCTTCTTCTCTGAAACCACAAGGCCCAGATCTTTGACATTTGGTGTGAAGCTACATCTAGTGGACCTCTTTCAAGATTGTGCAAATTATAGCCCTGGGGCCGAAAATGGTTCCACCCTTGCACCCTTTGGTTTTTCATAGCCTTATATAGTGAAACCTTTAAAAATCTTCTTCTCTGAAACCACAAGGCCCAGGTCTTTGATATTTGGTATGAAGCTTCACCTAGTGGACCTCTACCAAGATTGTTCAAATTATAGCCCTGGGGCCAAAAATGCCCCCGCCCAGGGGGCCTTTGGTTTTACATTAGCTTATGTAGGGGAAATCTTTAAAACTTTTCTTCTCTGAAACCGCAAGGCCCAGGTCATTGATATTTGATGTGAAACTTAATCTAATAGACCTCTACCAAGATTGTTAAAATTATAGCCCTGGGGCCAAAAATGCCCCCCACCCCTGGGGCCTTTGGTTTTACGTATGGTTATACATGGAAAATCTTTAAAAATCTTCTTCTCTGAATCCGTAAGGCCCAGATCTTTAGCATTTGGTGTGAAGCTTCATCTTGGCAACCTCTTTCAAGATTGTTCAAATTATATCCCTGGGGCCAAAAATGACCCCACTCTGGGACCCTTTGGTTTTCATAGGCTTATATAGGGAAAACCTTTAAAAAATTTCTTGTCTGAAACCAGAAGGCCCAGGTCTTTGATATTTGGATTGAAGCTTCATCTAGTGGACCATTACCAAGTTTGTTCAAATTATAGCCCTTGGGCCTAGAATGTACTGGAGACACTAATTCTCAGGTGAGCGATTCAGGGCCCTCAGGGCCCTCTTGTGTTTTATATTAGGATCACTTTTTGTCTGTCATCTGTACATAAACAATTTCTTCAAACAACATCTCCTCCTAAACCACTGATCGGATTTTGACCAAACTTCACAGGAATGATCCTCAGGTAGTCCCCTTTCAAAGTTGTCCAAATGGTTCCGGTCCATTGCACATATAGGTCACAGGAGCCATAAATAGATTTTTTCACCGAAAACTTAAAAAATCTTCTTCTCTGAAACCGCAAGGCCCAGGTCTTTGATTTTTGGTATGAAGCTTCATCTAGTGGACCCCTACCAAGATTGTTCAAATTATAGTGCCGGGGCCAAAAATGCCCCCGCCCCGGGGCCCTTTGGTTTTACATGGGCTTATATAGGAAAATATTCAAAAATCTTCTTCTCTGAAACCACAAGGCCCAGGTCTTTGATTTTTGATATGAAGCTTCATCTAGTGGACCCCTACCAAGATTGTTCAAATTATAGTGCTGGGGCCAAGAATGCCCCCGCCCCTGGGCCCTTTGGTTTTACATGGGCTTATATAGGGAAAATCTGTAAAAATCTTATTCTCTGAAACCGCAAGGCCCAGGTCTTTGATATTTTATATGAAGCTTCATCTAGTGGACCCCTACCAAGATTGTTCAAATTATAGTGCTGGGGCCAAAAATGTCCCCAACCCGGGGCCCTTTGGTTTAACATGGGCTTATATAGGTAAATTCTTTAAAAATCTTCTTCTCTGAAACTGCAAGGAAAATATTCAAAAATCTTCTTCTCTGAAACCACAAGGCCCAGGTCTTTGCTATTTGGTATGAAGCTTCATCTAGTGGACCCCTACCAAGATTGTTCAAATTATGGTGCTGGGGCCAAAAATGCCCCCGCCCCGGGGCCTTTTGGTTTTACATAGGCTTATATAGGGAAAATCTTTAAAAATCTTCTTCTCTGAAACTGCAAGGCCCAGGTCTTTGATATTTGGTATGAAGTTTCATCTTGTGGACCTCTACCAAGATTGTTCAAATTATAGCCCTGGGGCCAAAAATTACCCCCCCCCCCCCTCCGGGGCCCTTTGGTTTTACATAGACTTATATAGGGAAAATCTTGAAAATCTTCTTCTCTGAAGCCACAAGGCCTAGGTCTTTGATATTTGGTATGAAGCTTCAGCTTGTGGACCTCTACCAAGATTGTTCAAATTATAGCCCTGAGACCAAAAATGCCCCCGCCTCGGGGCCCTTTGGTTTTACATAGACTTATGTAGGGAAAATCTTTAAAAATCTTCTTCTCTGAAACCACAAGGCCCAGGTCTTTGCTATTTGGTATGAAGCTTCATCTAGTGGACCCCTACCAAGATTGTTCAAACTATAGTGCTGGGGCTAGAAAAAGCCCTCGCCCCGGGTCCCTTTGGTTTTACATAGGCATAGATAGGGAAAATCTTTTATGTAGGGAAAATCTTTAAAAATTTTCTTCTGCGAAACCACAAGGCCTAGGTCTTTGATATTTGGTGTGAAATTTCATCTAGTGGACCTCTATCAAGATTGTTCAAATTATAGTGTTTGGGCCAAAAATGCCCCCACCCGGAGACCCTTTGGTTTTACATAGACTTATATAGGGAAATCTTTAAAAATCTTTTTCTCTGAAACTGCAAGGCCCATGTCTTTTATATTTGGTATGGAGCTTCATCTAGTGGACAATTATAGCCTTTGTTGATATTTGGTATGAAGCTTCACCTTTTTAGACCTCCCTCAACATTATGCACATTATAACCTTGGGGTCAATAATGGCCCTCCCCTGGACCCACTTGTTACTCTAGGGATCAGGTGAGCGATCCAGGGCCATCATGGCCCTCTTGTTTGAATTTTTACGGTACCTCCAGTTTTCTGATGTTCACCTGTGCCCAGTTGTTTTATGTTTGATTTGTGGTTTAAAGTCCCCATCAACACTGTAAAGGTCATTTTGGAGACGTTGCTTCCAGTAATTTTGTGGGATTTTTACCCGACATTGAGATGAAATGACATCTCAAGCCCAGCTGCCCAATGAAACCAATAGAGTTTATAAGCATGGACGGGCCGACTCGCACCGCTTTGCCTGGGCAGGCTTAGATCCTCCAAGTGGTTTGGCGGGGGCCCAGTTGTTCAAAACATTGTTAGCTTAATGAGCTTGTTAGTGGTCAATATGGTAACTTTCTAGTAAGCACAATTTTACATTGCTATTTTTGCTGAAAAAAATGTGAGCAGCTTTGCATATGCAAACGCTGCTCAAATTTCTCCAGCTGGTATTTTTTTGCTGAAAAAGTAAGCCACTTTTGCAAATGCAAAAGCATATATATGCTTATATAGTTAATGATTGAAGATTTAATGATACATTAACTTATGAAGTGTGAACTGTTCTAGTAAGCACAATAACTAGCACATTGGTATTTTTGCTGAAAAAGTGTGATGCAGTAACTGCTCACATTTCAAGCAAAAATATTTGCATATTTGCCATATATAATGATTGAAGTTTAAACAATGCATTAAATGACAAAATGTTTACTATTCTGATAAGCGTGATAACCAGTACATTGATATTTCTGCTGAAAAAAAAGTGAGCAGCATTTGCATATGCAAAAGCAGCTCACATTTTTCCTGCAAAAATATTTGCATATTTGCCATATTTACTGATTGAAGTTTTAACGGTACATTAACTAACAACATTGTTAACCCTTCTCTTGCTGAATATTCAGTTAAGCCACACCCATTTCTGTCTATCAACCAATCAAATTACTTGATGTAATTTGTTGCTACAAATTCATAAATTGAATGCCAAACAGTGTAGATCCTGATCAGATGGCTTCTTCAGAAGCCATCTGATCTGGATCTACACTGTTTCCAAAGATAGGGGTTGTCGTGAACAGCAAGATAAGGGTTAATACATGTATTGAACCACTGGTCCATATACTTTCAGTTTCAATGTTGATGGAGATAATATAACAGTCACTGGATTGTTCTCTGACCACTACAGTGATACAGTAAGTGACTAATTTTGGTAACAGCAGCAGAAGCCTCCGTGGTGTAGTGGTTACTCTACTCGCCTTGTAAACCAGGGGTCGCAGGATCGATCCAGGGCTTCTCCAGACTTTCGGATGAGTCTTTAAACCGAGGTCCTGTCTCTGTATGACCTTAGCTGTTAGTGGGACGTAAAACTTAAAACACTCACTCACTTTGGTAACTGCAGCACAGAAAAAGGTTTTCAGTACTGCTAGACTCAGTGAATCCCATATTACTTCAGTGCTATATTGCTGGCTTAAGTGGGTACCAGACTTTCCTTAGATAGAGAGGCAACATTTTAGTTATTACATCATAAGAATGGTTTTCAGTACCACTAGCCTCAGTGCAGCCCATATTACTTCAGTTCTATAATGCTGACCAAAGTGGGTACCACACTTTCCTAAGACAGAGAGTCAAAATTTTGCTTATTGCAGCACAAAAAAGGTTTTCAGTACTGCTAGCCTCAGGCCATCTTCAGTAGCTCAGTTGGATGCGCATCTGACTGTTGATCAGGAGGACGCTGGTTTGATACCTGCTGGGGTCGGCAATTTTTTTTGTGGAGATTGATCATGAAATATTTTCTAAGGTCATTCTCTCCCTTCCACTGATTCAAGAAGGGCAGTTGTCAGTTTCTGGCAAAAGGATCTTCACTCTACTGGTTAACCTCTTATGTATAAGCCTGCCCCGGAAAAATGTGGATAGGTAAACTGACCAGCTCAAAAATGACCTAAATAGGGACTGGGCTGTTAAACTCAAATGCAAACAAACAAACTGCTACCCTCAGTGCAGCACATATAACTGCAGGTGTTTACCGGCCCCGATAGCTCAGTTGGTAGAGTGTCCGCTCCGGGGAACGGGAGGTCACGGGTTCGATCCCGGGCCGCTACATACCAGAGTCGTTAAGAATGGTACTAGCTGCTCCTCGCTTTGCACTCAGATTTACGGGGTAGAGCTAGGACTGGTCGTCCCAGTGTCAGGATAATGTGACTGGGTGTGGTATCATGTAATGTGTCTGGGACATGATACTTCAGTGAGGCAGCACTATAAAAGTGAGCATTGAGCACCCTGTCGCAACCAGACACTGTCGTGATATGACTGAAAAATTGTTGAAAGCGACGTTGAACCCAAATTCACACACACACTGCAGGTGTTCAATGCTCACCTCCTAAGAGGGTATGACAAAAAGGGTTTTTAGTACTCATAAGAATCCTCTTAAGAGATTGTTGTGCAGGCCTCATAGGCTCAGTCGGATGGGCATTCTGGTTATCAGAAGGCTGCGCGTTCGATCCTGTCTGTGTCCAGCAACATTCTTTTATGGAGATTGATATTGAAATATTTTATACGGTTGTTCTCTCCCTACCACTGAATCATGAAGGGCAACTGTCATTTTCTTCCGAAAAAATGTGCACTGTACTGTTTAACTGCTTAAATGCGAGCCTGTCCAGGAAGTGTGATTAAGTAAACTGACCAGAATGACCTGGCTTTAATAGTGTTCACTGGGCAATTAAACTTCAAACCATGCCATAATACTGATTGTTCTTGCACAACTATAGCCATTTGCTCAAGAAAGTCAAACAGTGACACTTCATTGACTTTAGGAGAACAGATACGCTTGACTTTTTTTTCAAGGAACACAACTTTTGATACTTCCTCTTCCTGTTTGCTTTCTATATTATTGTCGTCACTGACATCATGTGACATTGATGCTATTTCCTGTCTGTTAATTGCACTTGATAAAGGCCTTGAATGCCAAAACCTTTGTGTAGATAAATATACTGAACAAAAAAAGAAACTTTACACTTTTTCGATCAAAAAATGCGCTTCTTGAAACAGACAAATTTCTTCAAAATATATGTACAGTAGAATCTCGGTGATTCGAACGCCGATTTTTCGAAACTACCGATTTTTCGAAGACGACTGGCGGTCCCGACATTTTTCTCTATAAGTTATTGCAAAAATATTACCAATTTTTCGAATTTCGATTTTTCGAAAAATTCGATTTTTCGAACAGTTTCGTCGGTTCCAATCAAAGAAATTCTTATTAAAATCCCCTGTTTAATTCGAAATATTACTTGTCTAATCAAGGTCACACATCGCAATTTTGCGGCGAGTTCGATTGTTACACTTCACACCCGACTGACTTCAAGAATTAGTAGATACAGGTAATTAACACCGGATTAACGGCCACACTACAGGTGATGATCCTTTATTGAGTAATTGGTGTCTTTAATTGATTTCGTCCGCAATGAATATTTTATTTGATGTTTTTTTTATGTGTTTTAATTACGGTACATTATTGAGCTTAATTGTATTTTAATTTGAATATTTCTCTGCCTTTGATTTATTTTTACGGGGTGGTTTGGGTGTTTCAACGGACCAGTGGTTACAGCGAAAATTACAATTCTGATAAAACTGAAAGTAGACGAATTTCCTGAACACTTATGAACTTTTTTGAGAGTGAATAAAGGGGCATAAAGCGAAACAAAATTGACTAGAAACCTGAAGTTAGGCCTTTTCGATTTGTATCAGCCAGTTTATTACACGCTGATACAAATCTTCGCTAGCTGTCAGTGTTTGTCAGTTCTATTGTTCTTTTTGCGGGGTTAAATATTTCGTCAGTAAAATGGTTTAGTAATTTGCATTCAACCTTCATTTTTGTTATTGTTGATGGCTGTAAATAAAAATGTAAGTTCAAGTTTTATTATTATTTCCTGCTTTCGTAGACCTGTCAAGCATAAAAGACGATGGGATTAACCTTCACGTACCTCATTTTCTTTAATGCTTTGGCAGTTATTACCGTTTCTTTATCATAGCGCCGAAATAAAGTTTGAATTATAGTCATTTGAATTGCATTGAATAAAAAAATCCGAACATATCCGAAAATTGCCGATTTCGATAATTCGAACTCTCGATAATTCGAAGGAATTAGTGCGGTCCCTTGCACTTCGAATTATCGAGGTTTGACTGTATATATAAAGGCCACCCATCTCACAAGACAACCTTATGACAAGTTTATGAAATCGACCAGGCGTAAATGTGAAGCACTGGTAAAACGTGCTACTGCTTTTTGTCGTCTGGTAGGTATACATGTCAATATTCTAAACATGTTAACTCATTATTTGGTAGTCTATTGTGTCACTGTATGGAAAATTAACCAAAATTGTTACAGTGGAGTATTCAGAAAATGCCACATCTACGACAAAATGAGCGCGATAGGGCTGTCGGCATGTAAGCTGCAGGTACTGCCATAATTCGTGTTGTGAGGTTGTTTGGATGCTCTGGGGCCACTATCCATAATCTTTGGCGACGTTATAATCAGACTGTTGGCACTGTAGACGCACCCAGGTCAGGGCGACCTAAGGAAACGACGCCGAGACAGGACAGAATGATAAGGTTAACTCATCTACGCAATCGGTTCCAGCCTGCAACCGTAACTGCTACATGATTCCATGTATCAGGCCAAACAATTAGGAATCGTCTTCAAAGTAAACGACGTAAGATCCGATCGCGACGTCCGTATAAGGGACCAATTCTTCATAGACGTCATTGTGATGCCCGACTGCAATGGTCTCAACGCCATTTAAGGTGACATCGCATGGACTGGAACAATTTTTTATTCAGCGATGAATCGCGATTCAATTTATTTCATGCGGATTGACGAATTCATGTTTACCGGCGCCGGTACGCAGATTGTTCTGTAATTCAGAGAGACCATTTCGGTGGAGGATCTGTAATGGTGTTGGGAGGCATCTGCGGTGTTCGGAAGACGTGCCTGTTGGTCCTGGACGGCAACTTAAACGCACAACGCTACATTAATGAAGTGCTCGTTCCGGAAGTCATTCCATTCATGCATCAAAATGGTCCAAATTTAATCTCCCAACAAGACAATGCCAGGCCCCACGTAGCTCGTGTTGTCACCGACTTTCTTAATCAAGATAACGTGGACTGTTTACCATGACCGACAATGTCACCAGATCTTTTCCCCATTGAACATTTGTGGGATGGACTGTCACGCCGAATTCACAACGGACACCAACAGATTAACACTGTTGCTCAGCTTAGACAAACTTTGGTTAGGGAATGGAACAATTTGCCTAATGCACTCTTGCAGTGCTATGTGAATTCCATGCGACGGCAGATACAAGCATGTATTCAAGCGAATGAAGGGTTTACTCGGTGTTAAAATTTTGGAAGAGCAGACAGCAGAAAGACTGAGTTGGATGTTAAAATTCTCATAAAACGTGTAATTATGGGTTTTGACCCCTCAGTCATTAATTGTGTCACTTGTCAAACACAACACATTTGGTCTGATTTACGTTTACTCATGTCTTTCGAGAATCGAATCCTGATTAATTTGATATCAAATTTATTTTCTTTAGATAAATAATGTCAGAGATATGACGTAACAAAGTATATGTAAAGTTTCTTTTTTTGTTCAGTAAATAATGTTGTTCTCTGAACTTTTTTCATCAAAGTCACTGAAAAATGGGTCCACTCATAAAGGGAAGAAGTTGCTCCTCAAGAGCAAATTATTCCCTTTAAGAGTAGACATCTGTTGATAGGGGACCACTCATAAGGGGAAGAGATTGATCCTCAGGAACAAATTTTTTCCTTCAATAGTGGACCCCTAGTGATAAAGGAAGCAAAATTATTTTGGAAGATATACCGGTACCTCCCCTGAAGGCTTATTTATTTCCTTCAATTAGGTGAGGGAAGCAGCCTACAGAATCTACCTGTACCCCTACGCCCATCAGGAGGAGATACTGTCCAACTTACTGAAGGCCAGGAGAGAACTGGCGCACCTTGTTGGCTTCCCGTCCTACACTCACAGAGGTCTGAAAGGGACTTTGGGAGAGACTCCAGGTAATATTTGCAGTGTGGTTCTTTGTGTGTTGGATGTACAAGAGTTGATTAAGAAGCACATATACACTGTACTGGTTAATCATTTAGTTTAAGCCTCACCGGAAAAGTGTGGTTAAGTAGACTGACTGGCTGGATATAACCTAAAATAGTGTTGCCGGGGCTGTTTAACTCCAAATACAGTCGAACTTCAATAGCTCGAACACCTTTGGGACCTCGAAAATCTGTTCAAGACAGAGGTAGTTCGAGCCCCTGAGGTTACTGTCAGGAGGCATAACGAGATACTTTTAGACGTCTTTTTGGTGTTCTATAATGAATATGTATGCTGTGTGTACTCATTAGAATCACCTCATGGAGGCGATTCTAATGAGTACACACAGCATACATTTGCAAGATAATAGACTAAAATTTCCTTAATTATCCCCCACTTTTCTTAAGAGGATTTCGCTAGGGGCTCAAGAATGGGTTCGACTCATCCATGGTAAACGAGCCTTCGGTGTTCGAGCAATCGAAGTTCTACTGTAACCATGTCTTTGTTGATCCTTAAAGCCCCTAGCACAGCTTCAAAGAATGACATTTTCCTATTTTCATTATTAGGGCCCCGCACTGAAAGTGTGGGTGCCCTATAGTAATCAGTCTGTCCGTCTGTCTGTCTGTCTGTCCGTCTGTCCGTCCACAAATTTCTGATAGCGCTGCCGGGGCCCTAGTCAGTTTCACTGACAGCTCTAGTTGTTTCAAAGAAAGTAAGGCTTGGTGTCCATTTTCTGCCTGAAAATAAAGCTTGATATTTGATGTGAATTGCCTGTCACCCAGACAATTTAAATCAAATGTCAAGCCTTATCTTTGATTGAAAAATATTTTAAAAGAAATTGGATCATCTGACAATTTACATGAAATGTATAGTATTATTGTCGCACCTGCTTGTATCAGGGTGTGACATAGGCGTCCACTTTTCCATCTGTTCTTCTGTGCATCTGTTCGTCCATTCATCCGTCCGTCCGTCTGTTAACATTTACGTCGAAGTTCGACATTTACGTCAGAGTTTTTATTAAAGTCAACTACAAACCTCATCTACCATCAGACCTTACATTAAACATTTCCCTGACCTTTTTACTTTGTAGGCATCTTGACCTGGTGACTTTCGACCTATATTTTGCGCTCCAGTGACTTTGACCATTATGTCGAAGTTCGACATTTATGTTGAAAGTTGTATTGTAATCAACTATTAGACTAAACAACCATCAAACCTTTCATGAGACATCTCCCTGAGCTCTTGACTAGGCAAGCACCTTGACCTGGTGACCTTGACCTGTATTTTATGCTCCAGTGACTTCGACACAAATTACTTCGATGTTTCAGATCTTCTCAAATAAAAGGCCTACAACCATCAAATCTTGCATAGTGCTTCTCCTAGATGTACTGACTCTGCAGTTACCTTGTCCTATATTTTATGCTGCAGTTACTTTGACACAATTTACGTCAACATTCCAAATCTTAAATAAAAGGCCTGCAACCACCAAATCTTGCGTAGTGCTTCTCCTAGATGTACTGACTGTGCAGGTACCTTGACCTGACGGCCTTGACCTATTTTTTGCACCCCATTGATTTTTAGCTCACCGTCACGTAGTGACGAGGTGAGCTTTTGGGATCACGTTTTGTCCGTCGTCCGTCGTCCGTGCGTGCGTCCGTCCGTGCGTAAACAATTTCTTCAAACGACATCTCCTCCTAAGCCACTGATCGGATTTTGACCAAACTTCACAGGAATGATCCTTAGGTGGTCCCCTTTCAAAGTTGTTCAAATGGTTCCGGTCCATTGCATATCTAGGTCACAGGAGCCAAAAATAGATTTTTTTTCACTGAAAACTTAAAAAATCTTCTTCTCTGAAACCACAAGGCCCAAGTCTTTGATATTTGGTATGAAGCTTCATCTAATGGACCCCTACCAAGATTGTTCAAATCATAGTGCTGGGGCCAAAAATGCCCCCGCTCCGGGGCCCTTTGGTTTTACATGGGCTTATATAGGGAAAATCTATAAAAATCTTCTTCTCTGAAACCGTAAGGCCCAGGTCTTTGATATTTGGTATGAAGCTTCATCTAGTGGACCCCTACCAAGATTGTTCAAATTATAGTGCTGGGGCCAAAAATACCCCCGCTCCGGGGCCCTTTGGTTTTACATGGGCTTATATAGGGAAAATCTTTAAAAATCTTCTTCTCTGAAACCACAAGGCCCAGGTCTTTGATATTTGGTATGAAGCTTCATCTAGTGGACCCCTACCAAGATTGTTCAAATTATAGTGCTGGGGCCAAAAATGCCCCCGCTCCAGGGCCCTTTGATTTTACATGGGCTTATATAGGGAAGAGCTTTAAAAATCTTCTTCTCTGAAACCGTAAGGCCCAGGTCTTTGATATTTGGTATGAAGCTTCATCTAGTGGACCCCTACCAAGATTGTTCAAATTATAGTGCTGGGGCCAAAAATGCCCCCGCCCCGGGGTCCTTTGGTTTTACATTGGCTTATATAGGGAAAATATTCTTCTCTGAAACCGCAAGGCCTAGGTCTTTGATAATTGGTATGAAGCTTCATCTAGTGGACCCCTACCAAGATTGTTCAAATTATAGTGCTAGGGCCAAAAATGCCCCCGCCCCGGGGCCCTTTGGTTTTACATGGGCTTATATAGGGAAAATCTTTAAAAATCTTCTTCTCTGAAACCGCAAGGCCTAGGTCTTTGATAATTGGTATGAAGCTTCATCTAGTGGACCCCTACCAAGATTGTTCAAATTATAATGCTGGGGTCAAATATGCCCCCGCTCCGAGGCCCTTTGGTTTTACATGGGCTTATATAGGGAAAATCTTTATAAAAATTTTCTTCTCTGAAACCGTAAGGCCCATGTCTTTGATATTTGGTATGAAGCTTCACCCCACAAGGCCCAGGTCCCCCCCCCCCCCCACCCTGCTCCGGGGCCCTTTGGTTTTATATGGGCTTATATAGGGAAAATCTTTAAAAATCTTCTTCTCTGAAACCGCAAGGCCTAGGTCTTTGATATTTGGTATGAAGCTTCACCTAGTGGACCCCTACCAAGATTGTCCCTGCTCCGGGGCCCTTTGGTTTAACATGGGCTTATATATGGAAAATCTTTAAAAATCTTCTTCTCTGAAACAGCAAGGCCAGGTCTTTGATATTTGGTATGAGGCTTTATCTTGTGGACCCCTACCAAGGTTGTTCAAATAATAGTGCTGGGGCCAAAAATGCCCCCCGCCCTGGGGCCCTTTGGTTTTTCATAGGCTTATATAGGGAAAATCTTTAAAAAATTTCTAATAATGGCCCTCCCCGAGGCCCATTTGTTACTCTATCATATGGGTCAGGTGAGCGATCCAGGGCCATCATGGCCCTCTTGTTACACATTTTAGGTTGATGTTCCATATCCACGCAGAGCTGAATCCGGCCCGCACACTAGTACTGGTAAACCACTTAGAGGATCTAAGCCTGTCCAGGAACCGCGGTGCGAGGTGAACCGTCCATGCTAATAAACCCTATTGGTTTCATTGGGCGACAGGACTTGAGATGTCATTTCATCTCAATGTGGGGTAGAAGTCCCACAAAATTGGAAGCAACGTCTCCAAAATGACCTTTACAGTGTTGATGGGGACATTAAACCTCAAATCAAACAAAACAAAACAAACAAATCTTCTTCACTATAAGGCCTACTACCATCAAACCTTGCATAGTGATTCTCCTACATTTACTGACTCTGCAACCTTGGCCTGGTGTCCTTGACCTATATTATGCACACATTTTACGTCAATGTTCGATATGTCCTAAAATAAATAGCCTTCAGCCACCAAACCTTGCATAGTGCATGTACTGATTTGGCACATACCTTGACCCGGTGACCATGGCCTATATTTTTTGGTCCAGTGACTTTGACACATTTTACATCAACTGCTATGAATGAAATTTACTTAATTAATAATTAGATTATGATTGTGGCACCTGTGACTTTTGCCCCCAGCAGGTGCAACGCCACCTTCTGTGGAATTCTTTTTAGCTCACCAGAGCCGAAGGCTCCGGGGGAGCTTATAGGATAGGCAGTTGTCCGGCGTTGTCGTCGTCGTTGTCGTCGTCTGACGTCAACACTTTCAAACATCTTCTTCTCTGAAGCCACTGGACCGATTCAGCCCAAATTTTATCTGTAGCATCCTTGGGCTGGGGGATTGAAAGTTTGTGTTTTTTATGAAAATTGGCCCATTAGTTTGGTTGCTATAGCAACTTAGAGCTCCCATAGACTTATAATGGGGAAAATTGAAAAATGGCATTAACTGCAAAGCCTTTGCAGATATTGGAACAAAACTTTCATAGAAATGTTCCTTAAGCAATCTAGTATCTACCATATGATTTTAGGCCTACTGCTCAATTTTAATGGTTGCCATGGAAACCAAAATGCAAAAAATAGAAAAAAAAAATACTTAAAAAATCATCTCCTCAGAAACTGTATGCTCTAGGAGGCTGAGACTATATGAAAATATTCACCATATTTGCCTTTACAGGTTTTGTGTTTTTTATGAAATTTGGCCTTTTAGTTTTGTTGCTATGGCAACTTAGAGTTTCCATTGACTTATAATGGGGAAAACTGAAAAATGGCATTTACTGCCAAGTCAATGCAGATATTTTGACAAAACTTACATAAAAATGTTCCTTGAGTAAACTTCTCTCAGCCATATGCTTTAATGTCAACCTGGGGGTCCCCTAGGTTGTGCCGGGGCCATGCCCCGCCCCCTCCACTTCATAAAATGCCTTATATCTCAGAAACCTTAGAGATCCCAACCCCTAAACCATATATATTCTTGTTCCTTATGATAAGATGCATTAAGTGACACCAACCTGGGGGTCCCCCGGGATGTGCCGGGGACATGCCCTGCCCCCTCTATTTCATAAAATGCCATTTATCTCAGAAACCATTCAGATCCCCACCCCTAAACTATATATATTCTTGTTCCTTATGCTAAGATGCATTAAGTGACACCAACCTTGGGTCCCCCAGGGATGTGCCGGGGACATGCCCCACCCCCTCCACTTCATAAAATGCCATTTATCTCAGAAACCATTGAGATCTCCACCCCTAAACCATATATATTCTTGTTCCTTATGATAAGACATATTCAGTGATACCAACATTGGGGTCTCTCTTGGGTGCGCTGGGGCCATGCCCCACCCTTCCACTTCATAAATGCCATATATCTCAGAAACCATTCAGATCCCCACCCCTAAACTATATATATTCTTGTTTCTTATGATAAGACGCATTCAGTGACACCAATCTGAGGGTCCCCTAGGATGTGGCGGGGCTTATGCCCCACCCCCTCCACTTCGTAAAAGGCTGAATATCTCAGAAACCGTTCAGATCCCCACCCCTAAACCATTTAAATTCTTGTTCCTTATGATAAGACGCATTCAGTGATACCCACCTTAGGGTCTCCCTTGCCGCACGGGGGCTATGCCCGACCCCTCCACTTCATAAAAGGCCCAATATCTCAGAAACCGTTCAGATCCCCACCACTAAACCATATAAATTCTTGTTCCTTATGTTAAGATGCATTCAGTGATATCAACCTAAGGATCTCACAGGCCGCACCAGGGCTATGCCCCAACCTTCCATTTCATAAAAGGTGATGTATCTCGGAAACCCTTCAGATCCCCACCCCAAAACCATTTATATTCTTGTTTCTTATGAAAAGAGGCATTCAGTGACACCAATCTGGGGGTCCCCTAGGATGTGCCAGGGCTATGCCCCACCCCCTGCATTTAGTAAAAGCCCAATATCTCAGAAACCGTTCAGATCCCCACCCCTAAAGCATATAAATTCTTGTTTCTTATGATAAGACGCATTCAGTGATACCAATCTAAGGGTCTCCTGGGCCGCACAGGGGCTGTGCCCCACCCTTCCACTTCATAAAAGGTGATACGTCTCGGAAACCATTCAGATCCCCATCCCAAAACCATATATATTCTTGTTTCATATGATAAGACGCATTCATTGAAACCAACCTCGGGGTCCTCTGGGATGTGCCCGGGCCATGCCCAACCCCCTCCACTTCATAAAAGGCTCAATATCTCGGAAACCATTCAGAACCCCCAACCCTAAACCATATATATTCTTGTTCCTTATGATGAGACACATTCAGTGATACCAACCTAGGGGTCTCTGGGGGTGTGCTGGGGCTATGCCTCACCCTTCCACTTCATAAAATGCAATATATCTCAGAAACTGTTCAGATCCCCACCCCTAAGATATGTATATTTGTGTTCCCTATAATAAGACTCATTCACTCACATCAATGCATCTATGTGCTAGGGCAACATGCTGATGCCATGGCCCACGCCTCTACTTCATAAAAGGCCATATATCTCAGACACCATTAATATCCCAACCTCATAATCATATATATTATTGTTTCTTATGATTAGACACATTCAGTCACACAAACTTGGTGGTCCACAGGGGCCATTCCTCTCCTCATCATTTCATAAGAGGGCCTCATATCTTGGAAACTGTTCATATCTCCAACCCTAAACAATATATTTTCTTGGTCCTTATTATAAGACACATTCAGCGACAACAATCTTGGCTTTCCTAGGGTCTGCCAGGGCTATGCTCCAACCCCTTCGCAGCTTAAAAGGCCTTATATCTCAGGAACAGTACACATCCCAACCCCTAAACCATATATATTCATGTGCCTTATGATAAGATAGATTCAGTGATACCATTCAGGGCTCTGTTGGGTCCATTTCTCATCCTTCCACCTCATAAAAGGCCTAATATTTCAGATACAGAGTCCACATGGGTGCTCATTTTGAAATGGGGGTTTGTTTGGGAGACTTTATAATCAATAAATTAAAACCTGAAACCATACATGGCTGCCAGTGGGCAGTGTCCGCCTGAGTTCTGGTGAGCATTGTGGCCCATGGGCCTCTTGTTTTATGGTAGAATAGCATAACAGGTACCCTGGCAAACAGTGCAGGCCCAGATCAGATGCCGCATTCTGCGGCATCTGATCAGGGCCTCCACTGTATATACATGTATAAGGAGGAAGATTCCATTTGGTACAAAAAGGGTTAAAAGACATTGTGGTTTCATTTTTTACATTTTATTTGGTACTTTTCTGGTTAAGTTGCTGCCACTAATCTCTATTACGCAAATCTATGTTGTGTTATAACAGTAGCTCTCATTAACCCTTAAGTTGCTGAGAAAGAAACAATATCTGAATATGTCGTCTGCTGATATCGTCTGCTGAATCTTCTTGTAAACTTTTTAAAAATATTTTTTTTGCATTCTGGCAAACAGTGTGGGCCCAGATCAGACTGCTCCTACAGGAGCAGTCTGATCTGGGTTCACACTGATTGCGAATGATGACTTTTAAGGGAACTGGCAGACGACAAAACAGACAACAATTGTCGTGATTGGTATTTTATGAGTTAAAAAGTTTTGTTGGAGAGACGTTATCTTCTATCTTTTCAGAAAATGTGATGAATTTTTTGACAACACTGGCTGAAAATATTAAAGAAAGGTAGGTTTTTGCCTCTGCAGTTCTGGACAAGGACAGATATGAAAAAGAAATTTTAACATCCTCAGAAACAGTAGAACAATTTTATTGGAAGCTGTACATGTATTAAAGTAAATATTATGCACCTAGTGGATATAATTATTGTCTCTTAATTATTTGATCTCTCACCACTGTAGGTTCATGCCCTGCTCAGGTCACGTGAGGGGCCAAGTTCTGCAACAGAGTAAGTGAGTGTTTGAGTTTTACGTCCCACCAACAGCTAAGGTCATACGGAGACAGGACCTCGGTTTAAAGACTCATCTGAAAGTCTGGAGAAGCCCGGGATCGATCCTGCGGTCCCTGGTTTACAAGGTGAGTAGCGTAACCACTACACCACAGAGGCTTCTTCTGCAACAGAAGGTCAAATGGTTTTTCTCCGGGCAATCTAGTTTTCACTCATCTCTGATTAATGATCAGCTGGAAACAAGTGAAATAATCTTTAAAGAGCTGTTTGTATTGGAGTTTAACAGCCCAATCAACACTATTTAGGCCATATTGAGCCGGTCTGTTTCCCTATCCAGTTTTCCATGACAGGCTTATATGTAAGTGGTTAACCAGTACAGTGCACATCCTTTCGCCAGAAACTGACAACTGCACTTCTTGAATCAGGGGACTGGAGAAGATGACCTTAGAAAAGATTACATGATCAATCTCCATGAAAGAATGTTGCCAACCTCGGCAGATACTGAACACGTGTCCTCGTGATCACAAGTCGAGCCAAGGCTGGTGTAACGGGCAGTTTCTTCCACCGGCCTGGTTCTTCCCCGGGGAAGAAACTGACACGGTGATATAGGCAGCAACAATTTCTTTTATTTTTGTTTTCATGATTATTTCACTGATGTCAAGACAATTGTAAATGAGATGTTGACGAAAGCCGGAGAACCTTGAGAAAAACTACCTGACGTCCTTCTGTTGGAGATCATGTGTCTCTTATTTATTCACATGGTCAAACAGTGTGGACCCTGATCAGACTGCTCCTAGAGGAGCAGTCTGATCTGGGTCCACACTGTTCACAACAGTGACTCTTTAAGTAACCAGCAAACAACAAAACAGACGACAATTGTTGTGAATATCATCTTAAGTGTTCAATGGCATTGGTGACTGCTTTAAATATTCAGAGGATCAAAGTTAAATCACAGATCTGTTTTGATACTTTTGAATGATAACTATTGTTTTTTCATCATATTTCTTTAAACATTTTATATTTATTGGTATTCTGTTCTCTAGTGCCCAGAAAGACTATGATGCTATGTTGAAAAGGAAGATCAAAGATGGGGGACATAAAGTGAGTATGATGATTGAAACCAGAGCAGAGTTGCATAAGGCGAGCGCTCAATTATAGCGCTTTGTAGCTTTTTGTCCATGCTATGCAATGCTCCACTTGATGGAGGCACTTTCTAAAATGGCTGACAAAATGGATCGATTTTCAACCCAGAAAAATTCTCAGAAAAAAATGCTGTGCTTGTTCCAGTGATTGGTTTTGTTGTCTCTTGTCATTTCTGAACAATGTACCGCTTTCAAATAGAGAGAGAAAAAAAAAATGGCTTAAAATGGACACTCAGTAAGTCACCATTAAAATGGACACTCTGAAGCCACCATTTTGTTTCGCCTGATTGCTATGCAACGCAGAACAAGGCAGCTCCAAACACTGTTTTGAAGTGCTATGAAGAGCTTTTTGAAAACGCACCGTTGCATAGCAAAGCGCTCTGTAGCGCTTCGCTATGCAACTCCTCCCAGGGCCTAGTTGTATTAAGTCTAGTTAGCTTAACAAGCTCATTAGTGGTCAGGGGCCATTTGTTCAAAATATACAATATTTTTAGTTAACAGATCGTTAAAACTTGGATCATTTAGTATGACAAATAAACTAATATTTTTTGCTGGAAAAAATGTGAGTAGCTTTTGCAAATGCAAAAGCTACTCACATTTTTCCAGCAAAAATAACAGAATTATAGATTTTGTACCTGCTAGAACAGTTCATATTTTGACCACTAATGAGCTCTTTAAATTAACGATGCTTTGAACAACTGGACCCAGATTTTTAACAGTTCTAGCAAGATTCTGGTATTTGTGCTATAAAATGTAAAAACTACATATACTTGCATTTTTTTTCAGCATATTTGCCATATTAAACAATCAAAGTTTTTAATGATAAGCTAATCAATGGCATTGTTGGTTTTGAACAACCAGGGGCCAGTTGTTCAAAGCATCGTTAGCTTAACGAGCTCGTTAGTGGTCATACTGTTAACACTTCTAGCAAGTACAATATCGTAAATTTTGTTTTTTTTGCAGAAAAAATGTGAGTAGCTTTTGCGTCTGCAAAAGCTGCTCACATTTTTTCAGCAAAAAATTCAGCATATTTGCCATATTTAATGATCAAAGTTTTAACGATACGTTAACTAACGACGTCATAAGTTTTGAACAACTGGCCCCAGAAAGTAACTGAAACTTTGAACCAAAAAAACCCTTCAAGAACCCTGAACATAGCCTCAGATGATGAGGGGTAAGAAAACAATCAAAAGATAATGCTTATTTTCTTGTTGTATTTCCATATATTAGGGTTGGAGACATAATATTATTCTATTGCTGTCTGTAGAAGCCGCCATGTGTAGTGGTTATGCTACTCACCTTGTATACCAGGGGTCACAGGATCGATCCAAGGCTTTTCCAGACTTTCAGATGTGTCTTTAAACCGAGGTCCCATCTCCGTATGACTTCAGCTGTTGGTGAGACATAAAACTCAAACACTCACTCACTCTATTGTTGTCTGTCCATCTGTCTGTGCATGCATCTTTCTGTCTGCCACAAAATCATGTCCACCCAGCAATTTGAGAACTGTTCAAGATAGCTATACAAAAAACTTCATACAAGTATTAACCAACACCTGGCAAAAGGTATTGCTATACTACAAAGACATTTGTAGGATTTTGATTTTGTTTGTTTGATTTGAGGTTTAACGTCCCTGTCAACACTGTAAAGGCCATTTTGGAGACATTGCTTCCAATTTTGTGGGACTTTTACCTGACATTGAGATGAAATGACATCTCAAGCCCTGCCACCCAATAAAACCAATTGGGTTTATAAGCATGGACGGGTCGTCTCGCACCGCTTTGCCTGGGCAGGCTTAGATCCTCTAAGCGGTTTACCAGTACTCGTGTGCGGGTTGGTTTCAGCTCTGCATGGAAGCATCATGCAGCCCATCTATTTCTTCAAGCCCTGATGGGTGGGGGCGATCTAGGATTTTGATTGGACAGCACAAGGGCAATTATTTTCCATAATACCTGTGAGCAAAATATTGCCCTCTTGTGTTCACCTTTGCTATATCACGATGTCTGCAATCTTGGATCTACTACACAGTTGATGGGAAATAAAGACAATAATTTCATGCACTACAACAATTTCAGCTAATACATAACAAAATAAACAACTTAAGATTGTTTTTAATTCATTTGGTACTTTATTTTCTTTGTTTTTCATTATTAACCCATTGCATGTGGGAAACCCCTAAAGGGGTACCTTGGCAAACAGTGCAGGCCCAGATCAAACGCCGCAGAACACACAGTTTGCTAACAGAATTTTCAGTCAAAAATAGAATAAAAAGGAAAAAAGTAGGCCTGACACCCCTTATATGACAAATGGACTTGTCCAACATATAGCAATGGAAGTGTCCACCAGTATACAATGGGTTAAACGCTCATTCTTGCATGACTTAAACATTTTCCAACTGAGCATGGTGATCATTGTGGAGCATACAGAAGGGATCGTTTGATGGCTTCAGATATAATCCTTTACTTCTCATGACATTTGTTTGTTTGATTTGAGGTTTAACGTCCCCATCAACACTGTAAAAGTAATTTACGAGACATTGCTTCCAATTTTGTGGGACTTTTACCCGACATTGAGATGAAATGACATCCCAATGAAACTAATAGGGTTTATAAGCATGGACAGTCCGACACTCGCACCCCTTTACCTGGGCAGGCTTAGATCCTCTAAGTGGTTTACCAGTACTCGGGTGCGGGTCGGGTTTCAGCTCTGCGTGGAAGCATCATGCAGCTAAATCTATTTCTTCAAGCCCTGATGGGCGAGGTCCGACAGAAGGGGTCATTTGATGGCGTCAGATATAAACATTTACTTATCATGACATCACTTTTGAAAACATTGCAGCAATTTACAAAATATTGTGAAAAAATCTTTGCAGTATAACAAATTCATCATTTTGATTCTTGGTAGGGAACATAGGAGTCCATTCCCAGCCTGAAAGCGATATTTGCCTTCACCTAGCGGCTCAAGCAAATATCGCTCTCATTGAATTATGTGATCACATTCTCCCCGTCAAGAAACAAAATAACTACACCCCAACGTCTTTATAACACTAGTGTTGGGATCCAAAGCAGAAACCATGTTAGTTAAACAACCATGTTATATCCAAACAAAAATGTAGATTATATAGAAAAATGACCATTTATGGTCATTTTTCTATATAATCTATACATTTTTGGGATCCTCCTTGAAACTGTGTTATATCCAAAACCATGTTATAATGAACTGTGTTATAATGAGGTTGTGGTTTAATATTGTCAACTTCATTGTGTTTTATAGATGATAATGCCATGGGATCCACCTTACTACACAGCTTTAGGTAGACACGAAATGTGAGTATTTCTCCTAACATCATGTAACACATATCTTTAATGACTACCCTGTTAATAGTGCTTTACAGAATATACAGAAAAGTGGGGTTTCCAGGGTATACATTATATCCCTTAGTTTTTCTTAAGGGGAATTGGAACACCTGGCAGATATCATTTTATCTCAATGTCGGGTAAAAAAATTCCCACAAAATTGGAAGCAACATCTCCAAAATGACCTATACAGTGTTGACAGAGAGGTTAAACCTCAAGCGGCAGACATTTGAGATTTTAGATACTGAAAGTAGAGGTTTTGTTTGTTTGTTTTGGAGTTTAACAGCCCAGTCAACACTTTTTTAGGTCATTTTTGAGCCGGTCAGTTTACCTATCCACACTTTTCCTGGGCAGGCTTATATGTAAGCGGTTAACCAGCACAGTGCACATTCTTTCGCCAGAAACTGACAACTGCCCTTCTTGAATCAGCGGAAGGGAGAGAATGACCGTAGAAAAGATTTCATGATCAATCTCCACGGAATAATGTTGCCGACGCCGGCGGGAATCGAACCCGCGTTCTCCTGATCACCAGTCAGAAGCATATCCGACTGAGCCACTAAGGCCGGCTGAAAGTAGAGGTAATATACTATCCAAGCGGTGAATGTAAGTCGGACTGTTTTTCCGGGGGTCTACCACACCTCCTGGGCTACTGGCTCGGTTTCAGAAAAAACTTAAATAGAATGTTCCTTTTAAGTCTCCCTACCAAAATTGCTAAACTGGGCAAATCAGATGAACCAAAAGGAAGCCACATCATGAGCTAAAAATAGAAAATTCTTTAACCCATTAAATGTCAATCATGACAATTGTCGTCTGCTTTGTCATCTGCCAAGGACTTTAAAATTACTTTTTACAAACAGAGTGAACCCAGATCAGACTGCTCCTGTAGGAGCAGTCTGATCTTGGTCCAAACTGTTTGCCTGCATGCAAAAATAAGTTTGCAAAAAGATTCAGCAGACGAAATAAGCACACGACATTTTCAGATGTAGTGTCACATTTGAAATTTTAGATATTATTTTTAAAGCGTAAGAATGAACTTACCAATGGCCACGGCGGAATGATTATTCAGTCAGAACCTGCCATCTTCGTAAGAAACCCAAGCGAACAAAACGTCAAGTCTGTAAACTCAGTTGATTTGCTTCTAACATTTACGTTTTCAATAGTTTTCCATCTTTTAATTGAACGATGTTGATGTCATTTATATACATTGACCTAATGTACCGGTCCTAAACATGCTCTTTGGCATCAGGTTATGTCGCTGTGTGAAACAGATCTGAGATTCTTGCCCATGGAATTTATCGAAGTATAAAACTTATTTCAACCAATCGAACTTCTCGAAATGTACATAATAATGGAGAATTGGAATTATAGATACTATCTAAGCAATGAATACAAATGAGCAGATCAGACATTGCAGGTGCACTCTGATCCACACCTTGTTCGCAAATCATTACGATAACACACCTGTGCGACATAGTGCATTTTCCACATCTCCAAAATGGCTATTTTTCTGAAGAAAATCCATGATAATTTTCTTATGTATACTGCAAACATAGGTTTTGGGTGCTCATTAGAACCGCCTCATTGAGGCGGTTCTAACGAGTACCCACAACCTATGTCTCGGAGCAGTAGTAAGCATAACGATGTATACCCCCGTAAATCCGAGTTTTCTTTATATAAAGTAGGGTTTATGGGGTGTTCATTTCACGAAGTAGTTCATGTGATAGGCAAAAATATTTTTCTCATAGTGCAGCTCATACAGTCAATCCTCTTTATACTGACATTCATTATAACGGCAAAACTCGTTATAACGACAATTTCAATGGAATGAATTCTTAGCTCAAGACTTAGCCTCGATTCCGAGCGACGTGGGCTTCCCTCGGGTTGGAAATGCTCAAATCGAATCCAAAGTCTTGAAAGATTCTTGAAATTTAATACTCCAAGAAACCAATGTTAAAGATATTTGTTAGTTGCCTCACCGAGGCGATTCTAACAAATGTCTATAACATTTGTTTCTTGGAGTAATGATGTGGAAAAGATCTTTTATAACCTATCATACTCATAACTGGGATTGTTAATAACGGCAATTTCATTATAACGGCACAATAATAGGGAACAAATACTGTCGTTATAACGCGAGTCCTCTGTACAATGCTTGATAATAAGTTCTATAAAAAGATAAACCTTTGGAAGCAAGGACCACAGCACATAACTGAAAACCGTGAAGAGTTAAGGTTTTCTTCTGAGCCAGACTAGCTTGTTTTGGTCAATTGGGTCTCATCAGTGACCCTCAAATATTTTCAAAATACCACAGTGAAATCACTGATCCAAAAGGATTATTAAACAAGAACACCACATGCGGGTGCCAATGCTCGGCTGCAGTTTCTTTTAGAAAACAAAAATTCTAAGTAAAAAAGGGCATAACTGTGCCAAAAATATTTTGAGAGTTACCTCATCTATTAGTATGAGTTCCCCTTTTTATAATGAACAACTAGTCTGAGTTTCAAGTAAATATGTTCAGTAATGACAGAGATATTACAAAATATCCCAAGTTTTTGCACGACGACGCAGACAACGGCCGAGCTATGACAATACCTCGTCGTTTTCTTCGAAAAAAGCCGAGCTAATAAAACTTACACCATGATGAAGGGCAGGGAGACTTTTTACAGCTGCCACACATTCCCTTAACACCAGCTGTGGTGAAGTTAAATGTTTTATAATAAGGCTGCTATCTTGTTTTATTTCAGGTGTAAGCTAGATTCCTATGAGCTAGCACCATATTTCTCTATAGGAACATGTATGGAAGGTCTCAGTAAGGTGTTTGAAGGTCTGTTTGATGTTGCATTAGAATCAGTAGAAGCGGAATTCGGGGAACTTTGGTCTCATGATGTCCATAAACTGGTGAGTGAAGATTTTCCTGTTATTTTATTTTTTGGGGGGGTGGGGAGGGTGTTGGTTTTGGTTTTAGTGCCCTTTCAAGATTGTTTCACTTATATCAAGCCAATAGTTAATCAGAGGTGGGGGGAGACCCTAGTACCCGGAGAAAAACCATCTGGCCTTCCGTCGGCCCCTGCCCATCGGGGCTTGAAGAAATATATGGGCTGCATGATGTTTCTACGCAGAGCTGAATCCGACCCACACACAAGTATTGGTCAACCGCTTAGAGGATCTAAGCCTGCCCAGGCAAAGCGGTGTGAGTGTCGGACCGTCCATGCTTATAAACCCTATTGGTTTCATTGGGTGACAGGGCTTGAGATCTCAATGTCGGGTAAAAGTCCCACAAAATTGGAAGCAACGTCTCCAAAATGACCTTTACAGTGCTGACGGGGACGTTAAACCTCAAATCAAACAAATAAACACGTTCAGGACCATGAAAATTAGTCTGAGATACTGAGAGAGTTTGAACCACTGCAGACTTATTATAGCACCGGATTAGGGGGTGTAATGGGAATATTATTTCTTTCTTTATAAAATAAAGGTATCTTGTGTATACTCATTAGAAGTGCCTCATTGAGGTGATTCTGAGGAGTACACACAACATACCTTGAAATGTACTCATTAGAATCCCTTCATTGGGAAGACTGAGGAGTACACACAACATACCTTGAAGTGTACTCATTAGAATACTCTCATTGAGGTGACTCTGAGGAGTACACAGAACATACTTTGAAGTGTACTCATTAGTATCTCCTCATTGAGGTGATTCTTATGAGTACACACAATATACCTTTTCAAGAATAAAGGAAAGTTGTGTGTACTCATTAGAATCACCTCATTGAGGGGATTCTGAGGAGTACACACAACACACAACATACCTTGAAGTGTACTCATTAGTATTGCCTCATTTAGGTGATTCTTATGAGAACACACAACATAACTTTTCAAGAATAAAGGGATGTTGTGTGTACTCGTTAGAATTGCCTCATTGAGGTGATTCTGGGGAGTACACACAACATACCTTGAAGTGTACTCATTAGAATCTCCTTATTGAGGTGATTCTTAGGAGTACACACAACATACCTTGAAGTGTACTCATTAGAATCCCTTTATTGAGGTGATTCTTAGGAGTACACACAACATACTGTTTCAAGAATAAAGGAATGCTGTGCGTACTCATTAGAATTGCCTCATTCAGGCGATTCTTTTGAGTACACACAACATACCTTGAAGTGTACTCATTAGAATCCTCTCATTGAGGCAATTCTTAGGAGTACACACAACATACCTTTTCAAGAATAAAGGAATGCTGTGTGTACTCATTAGAATTGCCTCATTGAGGCGATTCTTATTAGTACAAACAACATACCATTTCAAGAATAAAAGAATGTTGTGTGTACTTATTAGAATTGCTGCATAGAGGTGATTATAATGAGTACACAGAACATACCTTGAAGTGTACTAATTAGAATCTCCTCATTGAGGTGATTCTTCAGAGTACACACAACATACCTTTTCAAGAATAAAGAAATGTTGTGTGTACTCATTAGAATCACCTCATTGAGGTGATTCTTAGAAGTACATAGAACATACCTTTCCAAGAATAAAGGAATGCTGTGTGTACTCATTAGAATTGTCTAATTGAGACAGTTCTTATGAGTACACACAACATACCTTGAAGTGTACTCATTAGAATCCCCTCATTGAGGTGATGCTTAGGAGTACACACAACATACCTTTTCAAGAATAAAGGAATGCTTTGTGTACTCGTTAGAATTGCATCATTGAGGCGATTCTTATTAGTACACACAACATACAATTTCAAGAATAAAAGAATGTTGTTTGTACTCATAAGAATCGCCTCATTGAGGCAATCTTATGAGTACACACAACACACCTTGAAGTATATTCAATAAAAGAAAGTTTTTTGTACTCATAAGAATCGCCTCTTTGAGGCAATTTTTATGAGTACACACAACTTACCTTGAAGTGTACTTATTAGAAACCCCTCATTGAGGCAATTCTTATGAGTACACACAACATACCTTTTCAAGAATAAAGGAATGTTGTGTGTACTCAGTTGAAATGCCTCATTGGCGATTCTAATGAGTACACACAACATATCCTTTCACCTCAATGTTTCGATTCTAAAGAGTACACACAACATACCCTTTCAAGATCAAATAGGAAAAATATTCCTCAAGTATCCTGAATACAGATGAACTTAAGTTACTCAAATACCTTTAGGACAATGAATATTTGTTTGAGATAGGGGTAGTTCGAATTAATGAGGTTTATCCTTAGTACCAGGTCATAAGGTAAAATGTGGAGTGAGTAAGTGTTTGAGTTTTACATCCCACCAACAGCTAAGGTCATACAGAGATGGGACCTCGGTTTAAAGACTCATCCGAAAGTCTGGAGAAGCCCGGGATCGATCCTGCGACCAATGGTTTACAAGGGGAGTAGCATAACCACTGCACCACGGAGGCTTCTATAGGTAAAATGTGGATCATTTAAGGATACCTTTAGGATCTTCTAAAAGATCAAGGGGAAAGAGACTGACCATTACACAGGCTGTTGGTTAATGGACTTTTACTACAGTTATCATTTTGACAACTAACCAGTTTGTTAAGCTCACAATGCTTTGCCACAGGCCAGTTGTTTAAAACTGTAAAGGTCGTTAGTTAACGTATCATTAAAACTTTGATCTTTAAATATGGCAAATATGCTCATATTTTTGAAAAAAAAAATGTGAGCAGCTTTTGCAAATGCAAAAGCTGCTCACATTTTTTCAGCAAAAACACAAGAGTATTATATATTGTACTTATTAGAACAGTTAACAATTTGACCACTAACGAGCTCGTTAAGCTAATAATTACTTTGAACAACTGTGCCCTGATTTGTATATTATAATTTTTAGCTCACCTGGGCCAAAGGCTCCAGGGGAGCTTATAGTATAGTGGGTCGTCCGTCGTCCGTCCGTCCACACTTTTGAGCAGCTATATCTCTGTATCCTGCAGGCTGATCTCAATCATTTCTCATCTGTAGCATGCCTCTGGTGGGGCATTGATGACATAAACTTTTTTTTTAAATCGCTCCAAAACTTTGGTTCCTATGGCAACCACAAGGTCCCATAGACTTACTATGGGAAAATGCTTGTCATCACCGTAGCGCCTTCAGTTTTGATCGGATCTTTCTGAAACTTATATGTAAGGTGACTGGGGATAAAAACTCGGATGAGTTCGAAAACCTGCCAAGTCGGCCCATTTATCTTGAGTTACGTCCCTTTGATTGCTGAAAATGCCGATTTTTGACCTTGTCATCACCGTAGCCCCTTCAGTTTTGATCGGATCTTTCTGAAACTTATATTTAAGGTGGCTGTGGATAAAATCTCGGATGAGTTCGAAAACCGACCAAGGTGGCCCTTTTATCATAGAGTAACGTCCCTTTGATTGCTGAAAATGCTGATTTTTGACCTTGTCGTCACTGAGCCCTTTCAGTTTTGATCGAATCTTTCTGAAACTTATATGTAAAGTGGCTGGGGATAAAATCTCGGATGAGTTCAAAAACCAGCCAAGTTGGTCCATTTATCACAGAGTAACATCCCTTTGATTGCTGAAAAGCCGATTTTTGACCTTGTCATCACCGTAGCCCTTTCAGTTTTGATCGGATCTTTCTGAAACTTATATGCAAGGTGGCTAGGGATAAAGCCTCAGATGAGTTCACATACGGGCAAAGGTGGCCCATTTATCATAGAGTTGGGTCCCTTTGATTGCTGAAAATGTTGATTTTTGACCTTGTCAACACTGTAGCCCCTTCAGTTTTGATCGGATCTTTCTGAAACTTATATGTAAGGTGGCTGGGGATAAAACCTCGGATGAGTTCGAAAACCGGCCAAGTTGCCCCATTTACTATATAGTAATGTCCCTTTGATGGCTGAAAATGTCAATTTTTTACCTTGTCATCACCGTAGCCCCTTCAGTTTTGATCGAATCTTTCTGAAACCTATATGTAAGGTGACTGGAGATAAAACCTAGGATGAGTTTGAATACCGGCCAAGTTGGCCCATTTATCATTGATTTACGTCCCTTTGATTGCTGAAAATGCCGATTTTTGACCTTGTCATCACCATAGCCCCTTCAGTTTTGATCGGATCTTTCTGAAACTTAAATGTAAGGTGGCTGGGGATAAAATCTTGGATGAGTTCGAAAACAGGCCAAGTCAGCCCATTTATCGTAGAGTTATGTCCCTTTGATGGCTGAAAATGTTGATTTTTTACCTTGTCATTACCGTAGCCCCTTCAGTTTTGATCGGATTTTTCTGAAACTTACATGTAAGGTGGCTGGGGATGAATACTCGGATGAGTTCGAAAACTGGCCAAGTCGGCTCATTTATTATAGAGTAACATCCCTTTGATTGCTAAAAATGCCAAATTTTGACCTTGTCATCACCGTAGCCCCTTCAGTTTTGATCGGATCTTTCTGAAACTTATATGTGAGGTGGCTGGGAATAAAATCTTGGATGATTTTGAATACTGGCCAAGTCTGATCGGATCTTTTTGAAACTTACATGTAAGGTGGCTGGGAATAAAACCTCAGGTGAGTTCGAATACCGGCCAAGTCGGCACATTTATCATAGAGTGACGTGCCTTTGATTGCTGAAAATGCCTATTTTCGACATTGTCATCACTGCTGCCCCTTTAGTTTTGAACGGATCTTCATGAAACTTACAAACATGGAAGTCAGGCACTTCCTTAAACTTTGAATCTGTTAGCTCAGGTGAGCGATACAGCTTGGTCCTCTTGTTTTATCTTTTAGGCAGTAACACACAGCACAGAGGGTGTACTGGGATATATTTATTGTGATTTCTACGAAAGATCTGGGAAAATACCTCAGGTAATATTCTTACATGGTTTTCTTCATTGGCTTTATTGATATAATTCTTGTGACCTCTACGTACATGAAAATCTGTTCGAGACAGGTATAATTCAAGCGAGACAGGTATAATTCAAGCGACTGAGAGTTTCTTTTAGTGTCAGACCGACAGACACAATGGAAATATTTGTTTGTATTGGCATTTAACATTTAATATTGTTGGTCAACACTATTTAGGTCATTTTTGAGCCGGTCTGTTTACCTGTCCACACTTATCCTGGGCAGGCTTATTATATACATAAGCAGTTAACCAGTACAGTGCACATTCTTTCGCCAGAAACTGACAACTGCCCTTCTTGAATCAGCAGAAGGGAGAGAATGACCGTAGAAAAGATTTCATGATCAATCTCCACGAAAGAATGATGGCGACCCCGGCAGGTATCGAACCCGCATCCTCCTGATCACCAGTCAGACGCACATCCGACTGAGCTACCGAGGCTGCCCATAATGAGAATAATAGTATTCTATAAAATTTAGGAAAGATAGGCCTAAGCAAACAGTGCAGACCCAGATCAGACTGCTCCTAAAGGAGCAGCCTGATCAGGGTCTACACTGTTTGCCATTCTGTCTGCACCTTTTGGACTCCTTGCATGATCTTGAAACAAATCTGTGAAAATTTTAGAAGAATTACAGCCATTCCTCAAGATGTCAGAAATTTTAGGATTTTCAAAGTATTTGTGTGTACTCATTAGAACCACCTCCATGAGGCGATAAAAGATAAAAAAAAAGAAGATATCCCTAAATTATCCCTATCATATGACTTTGCGTCTGAGAATGAAATAATGTCATTTAAAAAATTCAATAATCCACTAGTGGATTAGATATGCAAAATTAGTTAGATACACCCCCTAACGTTACATGCACTACATCCTTTAAGAGGTCGCCTGTACTATTGCCGCATTATTAACATTTTTATAAAACAATCGTGAATAAAATGCGTTTCAAATGTCATATGATAAATAGAATCTTGCATCTTGCTATTGACCCTAATGATAGACATACCTGGAGATCTGGCATGAGATCTACCATGCGTGCATCAAGCCAGCTACCTAGAAGGAGGCCCACTTGTGTGGATGTTGCCTCTCTACCTGCATGTTAATCAAAATTTTGATGATGATGATGATGATGATGATTCATGCTCCTACATTATTGAATTTATTAAACTCGTTGAAGGCGGCCCCCGCCCATCGGGGCTGGAAGAAATAGATGGGCTGCATGATGCTTCCACGTAGAGCTGAAATCGACCGCACACGAGTACTGGTAAACAGCTTAAGGGATCTAAGCCTGCCCAGGCAAAGCAGTGCATTTGGCCCGTCAATGTTTATAAACCCTATTGGTTTCATTGGGCGACAGGGCGTGAGATGTCATTTCATCTCAGTGTTAGGTAAAAGTCCCACAAAATTGGAAACAATGTCTCGTAAAAGACCTATACAATGTTGATGGGGACATTAGACCTCAAATCAAACAAAAACAAAAACTTGTTGAGGAAAAGATATAAAATGCTCGGCACAGCCTCGCATTTTCCCCTTTTCCTCAACTCGTTTAATAAACTCAATAATACATGAACACTCATGTAAGATCCTCTATTTGTTACCTGGAGCTATAGGTAGAGGGGTAATGTTTTATTTCTTCAGTTTCTACACTTCCATTCTTTTTCCTCTTTCATTTCTGTCCTTCACATTTATCTCCTTTACTGTCTCTTTTATCTCTTTTCTCCCTTTCTCTGGGAGAGGACACAAATGACCCACAAGGATTATCTGTAGACTCTTTTTAGCATTATGAAAACACTCCTATACAAATACATTGTAAACTTTACAGCCGAAAAATCGACAACTTTCAGATGAAAAATTGTGATATTTTTCTTATTTCTGCTCAAAACATAGATTGTGGATACTTGTTAGAAGTGGAGGTTCGAACGAGTAGCCACAATCTATGTTTATGAGCAGAAATAAGAAAACTAATGTATACCCCTGCAAACCCCAGTTTTACTATCTTAAAGTTGGGTTTTAGGGGGTGAAAATCATATAGGCGTGTTTTCGTGATGGTTATTCTTTTTCTTAGGACTGCCACTTCACAATTCAGGGAGGGAGAAGAACGTCTGATGGGAGTTACCAGCTCCCCAAAGTGGTGCTACAGTTGAACTTGCCTTATCCTCAGAGCTCAGTGCCGTCCTTGTTAACTCCTGGTATGATGGAAAACCTGTTCCATGAATTTGGTCACGCTATGCATTCAATGCTTGGAAGAACGAGATTTCAGCATGTCACTGGTATGTTTGTTTGATTTGAGGTTTAACTTCCCCGTCAGCACTGTAAAGGTCATTCTGGAGATGTTGCTTCCAATTTGGTGTGACTTTTAGCAGACATTGAGATTAAATGACATCTCAAGCCCTGCCACCCAATGAAACCAATAGGGTTATATGCATGGACAGGCCGACTCATACCGCATTGCCTGGGCAGGCTTAGATCCTCTAAGTGGTTTACCAGTACTTGTGTGCGGGTCGGTTTCAGCTCTGCGTGGAAGCATCATGCAGCCCATGTATTTCTTCAAGCCCCGATTGGCGGGGGCTATGATTGAGGGGATTGAGTACTTGGTATTCCCTTTATAATGCTGTGTTTGGGATGCATAGAATAGGACCATGTTATAAGTGAACCATGTTATAAAGGGATATTTTAATATAGAAATTATAGGAAAATGACAGTTTGGAGGCAAGGCCCTGGCTGGGTTAAAACCAAAACCATGTTATAATGAGTAGAGTATTGAAGGGATTAAAGTGTACACATTCCCAAAGGGAGGTCATTCCTTAGCTCTGTTTCCTATTAGGGCTTTACTCATACGGGAAAGAATTTGCTCCCTCAGGAAGCCAATTCTTGCCCATATGAGAAAATCCATGTCGGAGTGGTTCCTTTTCACCAAGACATTTATATCCCATTCAAAGAAATGCAGTTGAGCTTTGTTGCCTCAAATTCCAGGGGACTGGAATTTTAGGTTTGAGATAATTGCACTTTGCGATTAAAAGTATCAAAATATAGGGAACATTTTAAGAATCTTATATGGGTGTGAGGGGTGAATGGAAAAATCCGTCCCGAGGGACACTGTCTGGCATCACGAGGCTTGCCGAGTGATGCCGGACATTGATCCCGAGGGACAGATTTTTCTATCCACCCCTCACACCCATATTGGATTCGTTTTTAGCTCACCTGTCACGTAGTGACAAGGTGAGCTTTTGTGATCACATTTTGTCCGTCGTCCGTCGTCCGTGCGTAAACAATTTCTTGTCCGCACGATAGCATCTTCATTTATGATTTGATTTTAACCAGACTTGCACACAACTTGTACCACCATGAGATCTAGGTTCCTTTCTTGAACCAGCCATATCCCATCATGTGTTACGGAGTTACGGCCCCTGAAAGGGCAAAAATTGCCTATTTTGGTCTTGTCCGCACGATAGCATCTTCATTTATGATTTGATTTTAACCAGACTTGCACACAACTTGTACCACCATGAGATCTAGGTTCCTTTCTTGAACCAGCCATATCCCATCATGTGTTACAGAATTACGGCCCCTGAAAGGGCAAAAATTGCCTATTTTGGTCTTGTCTGCATGATAGCCATTTCATTTATGATTTGATTTTAACTAAACTTGCACACAACTTGTACTACCATGAGATCTAGGTTCCTTTCTTGAACCAGCCATATCCCGTCATGTGTTACGGAGTTACGGCCCCTGAAAGGGCAAAAATTGCCTATTTTGGTCTTGTCCGCACGATGGCATCTTCATTTATGATTTGATTTTAACCAGACTTGCACACAACTTGTACCACCATGAGATCTGGGTTCCTTTCTTGAACCAGCCATATCCCATCATGTGTTACGGAGTTAGGGCCCCTGAAAGGGCAAAAATTGCCTAATTTGGTCTTGTCTGCATGATAGCCGTTTCATTTATGATTTGATCATTCTGGGCAAGTTTTTACTTAAACTTGCACACATTTTGTACCACCACAAAATATCTCAAGTTCGAATATGGGTCATGTCGGGTCAAAAAGTAGGTCAGTAGGTCAAATCAGAAAAAAAACCTTGTGAAGACGCTAGAGGCCACAGTTTTGGTCCGATCATCATCAAACTTGCCCAGAATGATCATCTTGACAATATCTCAGTCAAGTTCGAATATGGGTGTTGCCGGGTCAAAAAGTAGGTCAGTAGGTCAAATCATAGAAAAACCTACTGAACACACTAGAGGCCACAATTTATGTCCAATCATCATCAAACTTGCTCAGAATGATCATCTTGATAATATCTTGGTCACGTTCGAATATGGGTCATGTCGGGTTAAAAAGTAGGTCAGTAGGTCAAATCATAGAAAAACCTTGTGAACACACTAGAGGCAACAGTTTTGGTCCAATCATCATCAAACTTGCCCAGAATGATCATCTTGACAATATCTGAGTCAAGTTCGAATACGGGTCATGTCGGTTCAAAAAGTAGGCCAATAGTTCAAATCAGAGAAAAACCTTGTGAACACACTAGAGGCCACAGTTTGGGTCCGATCATCATCAAACTTGCTCAGAATGATCATCTTGATAATATCTTGGTCACATTTGAATATGGGTCATGGCAGGTCAAAAAGTAGGTCAGTAGGTCAAATCAGAAAAAAACATTGTGAACATACTATAGGCCACAGTTTTGGTCCAATCATCATCAAACTTGCTCAGAACGATAGTCTTGACAATATCTCGGTCAAGTTTGAATATGGATTATGTCAGGTCAAAAATAGGTCAGTAGGTCAGATTATAGAAAAAACCTTCTGAACACACTAGAGGCCACAGTTTAGGTCTGATCATCATAAAACTTGCCCAGAATGATCATCTTGACAATATCTCAGTCAAGTTCGGATATGGGTCATGTCGGTCCAAAAAGTAGGTCAGTAGATAAAATCATAGAAAAATCCTCTGAACACACTAGAGGCCACAGTTTTCGTCCAATCATCAAACTTGCTCAAAATGATCATTTGACAATATCTCAGTTAATTTCGAAGATGGGTCATATCTGGTCAGTAAGTAGGTCAGTGTTGAAAAACCTTGTGGACACACTAGAGACCCCAGTTTTGGTCCGATCATCATCAAACTTGCTCAGAATGGTTATCTTGACAATATGTGGGTCAAGTTCACATATGGGTCATGTCGGGTCAAAAAGTAGGTCAGCAGGTCAAATCATAGAAAAACGTTTTGAACACTATAAGATGCCACAGTTTTATTCAAATCATCATAAAACTTGCTCAGAATGATCATCTGGACAATATCTCAGTTAAGTTCGAATATGGGTCATGTCAAATCATTAAGTAGATCAGTAGGTTATTTTGTCATAGTTTTTGGGCCATTTGGATTTAAAACTTCACAGGAATGTTGCCTAGGTGACTCCCTACCAAAATAGTTAAAACTCATTCCACTCCAATGAACAAGATGGCTGCCAGAGCTAAAAATAAAAAAAATCTTTAAACAACAATTCCTTCTGTACCCTTGGGCCAATTTCATTCAAACTTCGAAGTAATGCTGCCTAGATGACCCTCTACCAAAAAGGCTAAAACAATCCCACTCTGATGAACAAATTGGCCACCGGAGCTAAAAATAGAAAAACATTGTAAATTTGACTCAAATGTGAACCACTCCAAAACCCTAAGGCCAATTTGATCCAAGCTTCACAGGAATGTTGCCTAGGTTACTCCCTACCAAATAAGCTAAAATCATTCTGCTGATGAACAAGATGGCCACCATAGCTAAAACTAGAATGTACTCAAGACAGTGACACACAGGTGAGCGAACCAGGGCCCTGTGGGCCCTCTTGTCTTGCATACCTTCCATTTCTTAGCGCGGATTTTTATTGCTGCAGTCACTTCGGTTACCAACGTCCGCCATATTGTGTTGACACTGCAGGAATGTTTAGTGATGTCAAGTAACATGCTGTGACGTCAACCTTAACGACAGTGCATACGAGGTCGTAATCAACCAGTGCATTTATCAAACACGCGATTATATTCGATTTGGGGTCGGAACACCAGGGTCAGAAAATAAATTTCTATCCCAGGGTAAAATCACGCATTTCCTTGTCTGGTGTGCAAGAAAAAGTAATCCATGGAAAACATTTCCCAAAATTTGGTTTGATTAAGCAGTAGTTTGAGTTGTCAGTGTTTGAGATAATAAGAATAAAATGTACTTGCATAATATAGGGATCAACCATGATTATACCCCCGGCATACGAAGTATGCAATGGGGGTATATAGTTTTTGTCTTTTCCGTCTGTCTGTCTGTCTGTCTGTCTGTCCGTAAACAATTATTTTGTGTCAAAGATATCTCAGGAACTGCTTCACATAGAAACTTGAAATTTTACACACATGATCAGTATGACTACTTGTATTGTGGGAAAGAAAATAAGGGCCAAGGGGTCAGGCCTTTTAGAGTTATTTCCCTTTGTAGTTCTTGCTGTTTAATAGTGTATATTTATACCCCCGGCATACGAAGTATGCCATGGGGGTATATAGTTTTTGTCTTTTCCGTCTGTCTGTCCGTAAACAATTATTTTGTGTCAAAGATATCTCAGGAACTGCTTCACATAGAAACTTGAAATTTTGCACACATGATCAGTATGACTACTTGTATTGTGAGAAAGAAAATAAGGGCCAAGGGGTCAGGCCTTTTAGAGTTATTTCCCTTTGTAGTTCTTGCTGTTTAATAGTGTATATTTTTATTTTGTGTCAAAGATTTCTCAATAACTACTGTACATAGAAACTTGAAATTTTGCAAACATGATCAGTATGACTAGTTGTATTGTGGGAAAGAAAATAAGGGCCAAGGGGTCAGGCCTTTTAGAGTTATTTCCCTTTGTAGTTCTTGTTTCAGCTGAGGTGATGGCACTGGCCAATTATTTTGTGTCAAAGATATCTCAGGAACTGCTTCACATAGAAACTTGAAATTTTGCACACATGATCAGTATGACTACTTGTATTGTGAGAAAGAAAATAAGGGCCAAGGGGTTAGGCCTTTTAGAGTTATTTTCCTTTGTAGTTCTTGCTGTTTAATAGTGTATATTTTTATTTTGTGTCAAAGATTTCTCAATAACTACTGTACATAGAAACTTGAAATTTTGCAAACATGATCAGTATGACTAGTTGTATTGTGGGAAAGAAAATAAGGGCCAAGGGGTCAGGCCTTTTTGAGTTATTTCCCTTTGTAGTTCTTGCTGTAGTGTATATTTTTTTATTATTTTGTGTCAAAGATTTCTCAATAACTACTGTACATAGAGACTTAAAATTTGGTAGCAACAACCAGTATGACTACTTGTATTGTGGGAAAGAAAAAAGGGGCCAAGGGACCAGGGCTCTTGGAGTTATTTCCCTTTCTAATTCTTGCTATTTTAAAATGTAATTTTCCTCATAACTTCTGTACCGGTGTAACAGGCCGGTTCTTCCCCCCAGTCAGTTTCTTCCCCGGGGAAGAACTGGGCCGGCCCGTTTCTTCCCCGGGGAAGAAACTGACTAGTCAGTTTCTTCCCCACCCAGTCAGTTTCTTCCCCACCTGAAATTTTTTTAGAACCATAGAGAACGAGTAATTTATGCCTCACAAATTGTTAAAAATTAAAAAAGAAACCATTCTGAATTAGTTTTGAGTCTATACAGCTTGAATGGCAAAATTTTCTCTATGCCATACAATATATGGAGATCCAAGGAACTTTTCATCCCAATTCCAGTATCTATGATTAATTTTCTTAGCTTTTTATGTCATTAATTGGTATTAACTAAACAGATATAATAAGCAACAACCCTTTAGTGCTCCAATCTAAATAGTATTTGGAAAGTGGGGGTGGGGAAGAACTGGGCCGGCCCATTTCTTCCCCACCCCAGATTTTTCTGTTTACTAAAAATTCTTGTGATGAATGTTCTTCACTTTTAAAGACATAAATTGGTTTTAACTACAAAGCTATAATAAGCAACAAATGTTTGGCCCTTAAATTTCAATAAAATTTGGAGACTGGGGGTGGGGAAGAACTGGGCCGGCCCCGTTCTTCCCCACCCCAGATGTTTCTGTTTACTAATAATTCTTGTGATAAATTTTCTTTGCTTTTTAGGACAAAAATTGGTATAAACTAAAAAGATACAATAAGCAACAAATGTTTGGAGCTTTATTATGAAGAGAATTTGGCGGCTGGGGTGGGGAAGAACTGGGCCGGCCCAGTTCTTCCCCATCCCAGATGTTTCTGCATACTAATAATTCTGGTGATAAATTTCCTTTGCTTTTTAAGACATAAATTAGTCTAACTAAACACATATAATAAACAACAAATGTTCGGAGCTCAATTCTTAATGGAATTTGGAGACGGGGGGTGGGGAAGAACTGGGCCGGCCCGTTTCTTCCCCACCCCAGATGTTTCTGTTTACTAAAAATTCTTGTGATAAATTTTCTTCACTTTTAAAGACATAAATTGGTATTAACTAAACAGATATAATAAGCAACAAGTGTTTGGCACTTAAATTTCAATAGAATTCAGAGACTAGGGGGTGGGGAAGAACTGGGCCCGCCTGTTTCTTCCCCACCCTTGGGTAGTGTTGTACAGTTATGTCAGTTATATTGCTGAAGATTTCTTAGGTGGGGAAGAACTGGGCCAGTCTGTTTCTTTCCAACTCTTGGTAAGTATTGTACTGTTAAGTCAATTATGACATTGAAGGTGTCAGGGCCGACCCATTTCTCCTCACCCCTGGGTAGTGTTTTACAGTTATGTCAGTTATATCGCTGAAGATGTCTGGGGTGGGGAAATACTGGGGTGGCCCATTTCTTCCCCCACCCTTGGGTAGTGTTGTACAGTTATTTTAGTTATATTGCTGAAGATGTCTTGGGTGGGGAAGGACTGGGCCGCCCGTTTCTTCCCCACCCTTGGTAAGTGTTGTACTGTTAAATCAATTATGGCGTTGAAGGTGTCTGGGGTGGGGAAGAACTAGGCCTGCCTGTTTCTACCCCACCATTGGCTAGTGTTGTACAAGTTATTTCAGTTATATCAGAGGATGTCTGAGGCAGGGAAGAACTGTGGCGACCCGTTTCTTCCCCACCCTTGTGTAGTGATGTACAATTAAATCAGTTATGATGTTTAAGTTGCCTGTGGTGGGAAAGAACTAGGCCGGCCCAGTCCTGCCCCACCCCCAATCTCCAAATTCTATTTAGATTTGAGCTCCATTTTTTGCTCATTATATCTTTTTAGTTATTCCAATTTTTGTCTGAAAAAGCTAAGAAAATTTATCACAAGAATTTTTTGAAAACAGAAAAATCTGGGGTGGGGAAGAAATGGGCCGGCCCAGTTCTTCCCCACCCCCAGTCTCCAAATTCTAATTAGATTTGAGCTCCAAACATTTGTTGCTTATTATATCTTTTTAGTTTATACCAACTTTTATCTTGAAAAGCAAAGGAAATTTATCACAAGAATTTTTTGTAAATAGAAAAATCTGGGGTGGGGAAGAAATGGGCCGGCCTAGCTCTTCCCCACCCCCAGTCTCCCAATTCTATTTAGATTTGCGCTCCAAACATTTGTTGCTTATTATATCTTTTTAGTTTATACCAATGTATGTCTTAAAAAGCGAAGAAAATTTATCACAAGAATTTTTTGAAAACAGAAAAATCTGGGGTGGGGAAGAAATGGGCCGGCCCAGTTCTTCCCCACCCTGAGTCTCCAAATTCTAATTAGATTTGAGCTCCAAACATTTGTTGCTTATTATATCTATTTAGTTTATACCAACTTTTATCTTAAAAAGCAAAGAAAATTTATCACAAGAATTTTTTGTTAACAGAAAAATCTGGGGTGGGGAAGAAATGGGCCGGCCCAGTTCTTCCCCACCCCCAGTCTCCAAGTTCTAATTAGATTTGAGCTCCAAACATTTGTTGCTTATTATAGCGTTTTAGTTTAGACCAATTTTTGTCTTAAAAAGCGAAGAAAATTTATCACAAGAATTTTTTGTAAACAGAAAAATCTGGGGTGGGGAAGAAACGGGCCGGCCCAGTTCTTCCCCACCCCAAGTCTCCAAACTGTATTTAGATTTGAGCTCCAAACATTTGTTGCTTATAATATCTTTTTAGTTTATTCCATTTTTTGTCTTAAAAAGCAAAGGAAATGTATCACAAGAATTATTAGTAGACAGAAAATCCTGGGGTGGGGAAGAACTGGGCCGGACCAGTTCTTCGATCCCCACCCCCAGTCTCCAAATTCTATTTAGATTTGAGCGTCAAACATTTGTGGCTCATTATATCTGTTTAGTTAATACTAATTTATGTCTTAAAAAGCAAAGAAAATTCATCAAAGATCCTTGAATTGGGATGCATATGTTATTGCATCTCCATGAATGGTGTAGCATAGAGCAAATTTTGTCATTCAAGCTAAAAGGACTCAGAAATTATTCAGAATGGTCTCTTTTCTCATTTATAACAAATTGTGAGCTGAATATTATTCGTTGACTATGGTTCTGAAAAAAATTCAGGTGGGGAAGAAACTGACCGGGTGGGGAAGAAACTGACTAGTCAGTTTCTTCCCCCGGGGAAGAAACGGGCCGGCCCAGTTCTTCCCCCGGGGAAGAAACGGGCCGGCCCAATTCTTCCCCGGGGAAGAACCGGGCCGGGGGAAGAAACTGACCGTTACACCGGTCTCAATATTTTCTTGATATTTATTTTACACCTGAAACTTACTGTGTTACAGGTGTGGCCAAGGGGTCAGGCCTTTTAGAGTTATTTCCCTTTGTAGTTCTTGCTGTTAATAGTGTATATTTTTTATACCCCCGGCATACGAAGTATGCAATGGGGGGTATATAGTTTTTGTCTTTTCCGTCTGTCTGTCTGTCTGTCCGTAAACAATTATTTTGTATCTCAGGAACTGCTTCACATAGAAACTTGAAATTTTGCACACATGATCAGTATGACTACTTGTATTGTGGGAAAGAAAATAAGGGCCAAGGGGTCAGGCCTTTTAGAGTTATTTCCCTTTGTAGTTCTTGCTGTTTAATAGTGTTTATTTTTATTTTGTGTCAAAGATTTCTCAATAACTACTGTACATAGAAACTTGAAATTTTGCACACATGATCAGTATGACTACTTGTATTGTGGGAAAGAAAATAAGGGCCAAGGGGTCAGGCCTTTTAGAGTTATTTCCCTTTGTAGTTCTTGCTGTTTAATAGTGTATATTTTTATTCTCAATAACTACTGTACATAGAAACTTGAAAATTTGCAAACATGATCAGTATGACTAGTTGTATTGTGGGAAAGAAAATAAGGGCCAAGGGGTCAGGCCTTTTAGAGTTATTTCCCTTTGTAGTTCTTGTTTCAGCCGAGGTGATGGCACTGGCCAATTATTTTGTGTCAAAGATATCTCGGGAACTGCTTCACATAGAAACTTGAAATTTTGCACACATGATCAGTATGACTACTTGTATTGTGGGAAAGAAAATAAGGGCCAAGGGGTCAGGCCTTTTAGAGTTATTTCCCTTTGTAGTTCTTGCTGTTTAATAGTGTATATTTTTATTTTGTGTCAAAGATTTTTCAATAACTACTGTACATAGAAACTTGAAATTTTGCAAACATGATCAGTATGACTAGTTGTATTGTGGGAAAGAAAATAAGGGCCAAGGGGTCAGGCCTTTTAGAGTTATTTCCCTTTGTAGTTCTTGTTTCAGCTGAGGTGATGGCACTGGCCAATTATTTTGTGTCAAAGATATCTCAGGAACTGCTCCGCATAGAAACTTGAAATTTTGCACACATGATCAGTATGACTACTTGTATTGTGGGAAAGAAAATAAGGGCCAAGGGGTCAGGCCTTTTAGAGTTATTTCCCTTTGTAGTTCTTGCTGTTTAATAGTGTATATTTTTATTTTGTGTCAAAGATTTCTCAATAACTACTGTACATAGAAACTTGAAATTTTGCAAACATGATCAGTATGACTAGTTGTATTGTGGGAAAGAAAATAAGGGCCAAGGGGTCAGGCCTTTTAGAGTTATTTCCCTTTGTAGTTCTTGTTTCAGCTGAGGTGATGGCACTGGCCGGGGGTATACGTGCCCCACTGGGCACTTTTGTCTAGTTTTATTTTGTGTCAAAGATTTCTCAATAACTACTGTACATAGAAACTTGAAATTTTGCAAACATGATCAGTATGACTAGTTGTATTGTGGGAAAGAAAATAAGGGCCAAGGGGTCAGGCCTTTTAGAGTTATTTCCCTTTGTAGTTCTTGCTGTAGTGTATATTTTTATTATTTTGTGTCAAAGATTTCTCAATAACTACTGTACATAGAGACTTAAAATTTGGTAGCAACAACCAGTATGACTACTTGTATTGTGGGAAAGAAAAAAGGGGCCAAGGGACCAGGGCTCTTGGAGTTATTGCCCTTTCTAATTCTTGCTATTTTAAAATGTAATTTTCCTCATAACTTCTCTTCTTCTTCTTCTTCTTCCGGTCGTGTGCAGATCCCTCTCTGGGGCAAAGTCGCACAGTGGGTGTATATACAAAGGTTGTGTGAGCGGCGCATCAATATTTACAGGTTAAAATGATAAAAACCGACAGGGTCACTAGGCCGCGACCAGGCTCCTCTTGAAGGCCTCGACGCTGTCGACCGTTGTGGAGTGCTCTGGTAGCTGGTTCCACAGTCTGATGGCGGAGGGGAAGAAGGAGTGTAGGAGGACCTCAGTGCGGCAGAAGGGCAGCATGTAGCGAGCAGAGTGTCCACGTGTACTGATGGAGGCTGGGTGAAAGAAACTCTCGGCTGGTATGTCTACGAGGCCATGGGTGATGCGGAAAACCATCACTAGCTTGGCGTTGGAGCGGCGTTCAGCAAGGGATTTCCAGCCCAGGTCGGCAATCATCTGGCTAGTGCTGCTGGTCGTAAGGTAGTTGCCTTTGACGAATCTAGCAGCACGACGCTGAACGGCTTCCAGTTGGGTGATGTTAGTCTTCGTGTGAGGGTCCCAGGCACAGCTTGCGTACTCAAGGATAGGTCTGACAAGCGTCTGGTAGCACTGTGCCTTGATGGTCTGAGGACAGCTTGTGAGGTTTCTCCTGAGGAAGGCGAGGCTGTTGTTGGCCTTCTTCGCGGTGGTCGCAACATGGTCGTTTAGAGACAGCTTCTCGTCCAGGTAGACACCAAGGTACTTTCCGCCCTTCGCCACTTGGAGCTCGCTGCCGTGGATGTGGTAGGTGGTCTTGAGTGGGTTCCTCTTCCTGGTAATGCGGACTACCTCACACTTCGATGGGTTGAAGGACATCAACCAGTCTTCTTCCCATTTTTGCAGTCTGTCTAGGTCATCTTGTAAGGCTTGGGCATCCTGTGTGGAGCGGATCTTCCTGTACAAGAGACTGTCATCTGCGAACAAACGTGTTGTGGATGTTGCCTGAAGTGGGAGATCGTTGATGTACAACAGGAAGAGGAGAGGTCCGATGACAGATCCTTGGGGCACTCCGGAGGTGACGGGTGCTGTGTCTGAGGACCTTCCTTCCACCAGAACTTGCTGGGTTCTGTGGGCCAGAAAGCTCTTGATCCACAGCAGGAGGTTGCCTCTGATCCCGTAGTGTTCCAGTTTGCTGGCTAGGCGCTCGTGAGGGACTTTGTCAAATGCCTTACTGAAGTCGAGTAGAATCGCATCTATCTGCTCTCCCTCGTCGAGGCCCTTAGCTAGGTCGTGAAGCGTGAGGATGAGCTGGCTCTCAGTGGACCTCCTCTTCCGGAACCCGTGCTGCTGGTCGGTAAGTATCCGATGGCTGTCAAGGTGGGTCATGATCTGGCTGTGTAGGATGTGCTCGATCAGTTTACTGCATACAGAGGTTAGTGAGATGGGCCGATAGTTGGCTGGGTCGCTGTGGTCTCCCTTTTTAAATATTGGTGTGACGTTAGCATCTCTCCAGTCTTTGGGTACCTCCCCCTGTGATACAGAAGCCGAAAAGATGAGGGTAAGAGCAGGTGCCAAGTCGTCAGCATATTCCTTCAGAAACCTTGTTGGGATGTTATCTGGCCCAGTAGACTTATGTGGATCCAGGTCAGCTAGGAGCTTTCGGACACCTTCTATACCAATGCTGAAGTTGTGCATCGCTGGGTAGGGACTGTTTCCTAGTGACGGGATGTTGGTTGTGTCCTCCTGTGTAAAAACACTGCTAAACTGGCTGTTGAGTATGGTCGCTTTGGTGGCTGGGTCACTGTGGGTCAGGCCTCCAGACTTCAAGGGTGATACGCCGCTGCTGTCGCACCTCTTACCCTTGACAAGTGAGTAAAGCTTCTTCGGGTTGCGATCTGTAGTGACCATATCACCGATGTAGGTGTTATAAGCTTTCCTACATTCATAGCGTGTGTCTTTACAGGCTTGCTTGTAGCGGTCGATGTCCGCATCAGACCCGGTGGCCTTGGCACGGCGGAAGGCTCTCTTCTTTCTTCTGGAGGAGCGTTTTGCCTTTCGGGATATCCAAGGTTGGCTGAAGCGGGTGGAGGTCATTTTTGATGGGACGTTCGTCTGGATGGTTGTCCCGACAAAGTCTCTGAATGTTTGCCATAGTATGTTTATGTCTGTGTCTTGGGAGTAGCGGGAGTTGAAGTCACTGCTGAAGTCTTGTATGGCTTGTCGTAGGCTGGATGAGTCGGCCTTTTTCCATAGCAGGATCTTCCTGGAGGGTGGCTTCACTCGTGCTGCTGTAGTGTGAACATGTATGAAGACAGCGTCATGGTCGCTGATTCCTGGCAGTGGTTTGCAACGCTGGACTAAGGATGGCCGGTTTTTTATGAAGAGGTCAAGGGTGTTGTTGCCTCTTGTGCTGAAGTTTACCATCTGTTCAGAGCTTGTATCGTAGATGGCGTCAAGAAGGAGTTTGCTTGTTTGCTTCGGGTAGTTGTTTCCTGGGATGGTGCCTGCACTCCAGTCTATGTCAGGAAGGTTCATGTCTCCTGCTAACCATATCGTGGAAGTAGGATAGGCAAGGTGGAGTTGGCGGAACTGAGTGCACATTTCTTCCATGTAGGCTTGGTCAGTATTTGGCGGCCTGTAAGCTGAGGCTATAATGAGTGGTTCCCTTCCTTTACAGACAAAGGATGCAGCTGTCAACTCTGTGTAGGTGTCTATCTTTAGGTCAGTGCCGTTGATGGAGTCCTTTGCAGCGATGATCACTCCACCATGTCTGTCCTGTGTACGGTCTTTCCTGGCTATAAAGTGGTAGCCTGCCGGAAGCACTTCTCGCTCATAAATGGCTGGGTAAAGCCAGGTCTCGCTGCCAATGATGATGTCGGGGTCAACTTCCTCTAGTAGGAGCCAGAAATATGTTCGTTTCGCCCTGATGCTCTGAAAATTGGTCACGAGTACCCGCATGCTAGACCGCTTGTCTGTGGTGGTGGCAGTTTGTCTCTGCTGGACTGGGGAGGATGTGTACTGCGGGGAGCCAAAGGAACAGTCTGATGGGCAGGAACTGGTGGTGTTTCTGCTAATGTCTGGTGTATCTGGGGTTTCTGAGAGGATGCTATATGTATTCTCTGTGGCGATGGACGTGTGCACCGAGTCAGCTGACATGGTGTTAAACAGTGTGGTTGAAAAGTTTGGTATTCCACAACCGAAACAGATCCAACTGGTGTTGGGTGTCAGGCCTTTGTATACAGCAAGGGGCATCCCCATACACTTGGTATGATACCATGTGTCACATGTATCGCACGCAACTGCTCTCTGTTTTAGTGTACAAGACTTTGCACATACTCCACAAGGACTCTGTAACTGTGGCCCTGGATTCGGGTGGCAGTCTCCCGATATCTGAATATGGCGGGTGGAGAGATTCCACAAAACATGTCGACAGTCTGTGGGTGGGGTATATGGAACGAGGCTTACCAAGTCTAGGAGTGTGTAGGTGGCGATTGTTAAGACAAACAAACCCATATCTCTGCTGTAATGAGCTGGGGAGACATGTAGAATTTCACTGATAGTTCGTTTGTTTATACCGGAAGTGGTGTCAGGGGAGGTAATCCATCCCAATGTACAAAGCACTTAAAGTTCAAATGGCTCGAAAATGGGATGTACTCGCAAGACCAGTGACTTTTGGACTATGGCCTGGATGGAGGATCAGTAGGGACTTGTCCTGTGTGATATCTGGCCGGGAAAACAACCTAGAACCCGAGATATTCAATTTCTATCACTCTCCCTGGAAGGTGTAGATGCGCGCCGCTCAGACGACCTTGACCATATTCCGTATTCCGTACATATTCTGTACCGGTCTCAATATTTTCTTGATGTCAGGCCTTTTAGAGTTATTTCCCTTTTTAGTTCTTGCTGTTTAATAGTGTATATTTATACCCCCGGCATACGAAGTATGCAATGGGGGTATATAGTTTTTGTCTTTTCCGTCTGTCTGTGTGTCCGTAAACAATTATTTTGTGTCAAAGATATCTCAGGAACTGCTTCACATAGAAACTTGAAATTTTGCACACATGATCAGTATGACTACTTGTATTGTGGGAAAGAAAATAAGGGCCAAGGGGTCTGGCCTTTTAGAGTTATTTCCCTTTGTAGTTCTTGTTTCAGCTGAGGCGATGGCCCTGGCCGGGGGTATACGTGCCCCACTGGGCACTTTGTCTAGTTTTTCATGTATTAACATTCGTGGGTCCTGAGGAAGCTGTTTGAACATGAAGCCGCCAGGCCGAATTTTCAAATATCTTCCGAGGGATCCGGAAAATGTTGATGCAATGAAATAACCATGGATGATGGTTGTTCTTGCATAACTTATGATTCCAACTGCAAATTTTGACGAAAACACCCAAAATCTCCATATAAAGTCCATATAAACTCTTCAAATGCGACAGGCAAACCAACATGGCGGCCAGTTCAGAATGTTGTTTACAATAACCATCTGAGGTCATCACAGAACCAAAAAAAGCTGTGTTCAGGGTGGTAACGTTACGTCGCTCAGCGTAACATAAACAAAGCAAGGCCAGTCTTGTGATATCAAAAGCTCAAAATCCATGTTCAAACAGCACGCGAATTTCATGATTTGAACATGGTTTTTGCTGTTTGAGCACGGCTTTCTGTCCATTTGACAATATTTACATTTCCAGTGTAAAGTCTAATGTAAACCTATAGAAAACAATTGCGTTCATACTTCCATGAACGCATCGAATCGCATGATTTTCAGTGACGTTAAGTGACGTCATTTTGAACCATTGTTCTCTACGGGCGCTGATGACGTCAACGCTGCTCCACTCTTTGTAGAAAAACAGCGTGTAAATGTTTTTCAGCTTTAAAAGTTTGCCATACAAGCATTTTCTTCGCCCAGTGATGAGGGGCAAATAATGTAAATATAAAAAATAAACTTAATTTTTCTGCTTTTCATGAAAGTATGAACGACAGTGGGTCGCTAGCAAAGTTTACATGAACCCCTTCGGGGTTCATTTACTTTGCACGCGACCCACTGCGTTCATACTTCCATGAACTGCAGAAAAATAAATTTCATTTCTTAAATGGCTTCAAGCAGCCATGCACATAGATATTTATGCAAGAATCTCTTTTTGAAAGTACAGAGACATCCAACAAAGGAGTTTCTTCTATCTGAATGAAGGGTAATATATTCAGGCATATACCTGTGGATCCAAAACTGAAGTACCTTTCAATGAATCTCTTTGCATCAAATTGGTTTGATAAACAGTTGCCATTCATCAAAGAATTCTAAAACTGGATCAAGCTATATACAATGAAAGTTTGCTATTACGACCACCTTAAATTAAGACTAATTCTGGTTTAAAAAGCTTATTTAATAGGTTGCATTTATTCTTTCTTTGTTTTTTCTGCCTACCTTGTCCTGTAGCCATAGACCACCTTAGGAACTTTTCAAAAGTGGTCTTAAAGACCAATTTTGAACAGTCCAAAAGATGGGCATAATAGAGGAATTTTACTGTACATTGATTGGTCCCGTTTTCGCACATGCTTTTTCCATTTTTAGATCTGATTGATATTTGAGATGTATTTTGATTGGCATTGCAGGTGTGTACAATGAAATTTACAACAATGAAATTGTGTTTTGAATTTATGCCTGGCTGTCACTTGACTGACAGGATGTTAGGATATTTTGTGTGATGTTTCAAATAAAAATGAAATGAGGCCCATCAAAGTTTGTACAGTATTGTGTCCACAGGTATATGATGGTATGGTAGGGAAGATATTCCTTGAGTTTGGTCATGCATGGAAGAAAATGTTTCAATTTGTCACAGGTATGTTAGGGTAGTTGGGTATCAAGGAAGATCATTCTGATTGTGGAAGCTTTGTCTCAGTTAGTTGGATATGTGGGAGAGAGGGTACTCATAACAGAAAGAATTTTATTTTGTAGGAAGTAAATTCCTTAAACTACTCATATTTTAACCCATTTTGTATCGGACACCCCAAAATGGGTAATTAGCAAACAGGGCAGGCCCAAATCAGATGCTGCAGAATGCAGATGTGTGTGTGTGAATTCGGGTTTAACGTCGCTTTCAACAATTTTTCAGTCATATCACGACGGTGACTGGTTGCGACAGGGAGCTCAATGCTCAGGTTTATAGTGCTGCCTCACTAGAGTATCATGTCCCAGACACATTACATGATACCACACCCAGTCACATTATCCTGACACTGGATCGACCAGTCCTAGCTCTACCCTGTAAATCTGAGTGCCAAGCGAGGAGCAGCTAGTACCATTTTTAACGACTTTGGTATGTCGCGGCCCTGCAGAATGCAGAATTTTATATGTTCCAGGTACAAGATGTCCTGTAGATTTTGCTGAAGTACCATCAGTATTAATGGAGTATTTTGCCTCAGATCCCAGGGTAAGTGAGCTTAGAAGAGAAACCACTCTGTGCTTGTTTTTTTTTTATGCCCCTGCCATTCGAAGAAAGGTAGAAGGTCATATAGGGTTGCGCCCTCCGTCCGTTTGTTGGTTCATTAGTCCGTCAGTCCGAAACGTAAACGCAGTCAATAACTTCCTTATTTCTGGATGGATTTTAAAATTACTTGGTAGAAATGTTTACCATCATGAGACGATGTGTCACGTGCAAAACCCAGGTCCGTATATCCAAGGTCAAGGTCATACTTAAGAGGTCAAAGGTCAAAAAAAGGGTCCAGAACTTAAACGCAGTCAGGGCTATTCCAGTAAAAACGATATGGGAGGGGAAGACGGCAGTTGATATATTTTTCTGTTGGTGGTCGGTCTTGACGTTATTTTGATTACATGGGTAGTTAGTGTTTGAAAAAATAAAATTCTGTTGGTGGTCGGGTAGGGTGGAAATTGAATTCTATAGGTGGTGGTTAATTTATTTGCCGACACCTGAGAAAAAAATAAAATACGGCTTTTTTTGCGTGAGGGAGGTGCGTTAGCCGAGATATTCCGATTATTATTTATAAAAATCGGTATCTGGACGTTTCGCCCCAATATGCGTACCGGGGTTTACAGAGGTTTCGCCACCAAACAAGTTCGCCATCGGAGGTTTCGCCACTAGGAGGATTCGCCCCACGGGAGGTTTCGTCACTAGGAGGTTTCGCCACCAAAAAAAAAATAAGTTATCTAGAATTCCTTTGAATTACCTTTGCAGTAATTTAGAAAATGGATAAAAACATGTAAAATGGATGAAAAACAATTAGTTGGGTATTCAGACCACACCACGGGGAGGCACTTTATATTGTGATCCATTTATTTATAAGTTTGTGGTGTTACAAATATGATCAATAAATCAATTTAAAATCTAAATATATGATCATTTTAAAATAATAATAATAAAAAAAAACACGTGATTCTCAACTCCCATCGTTCTTTCTGAGATGCTGAACCTCCGGTGGCGAACATGCAAAGTGGCGAAACCTCTGACACCCCGTACCGGGATGTTTCGCGCCAAAACGGATTCGCGCTGGACGTTTCATCCCCGAGGTTAATCTACTGGACTTAAGAAGTGGAAAGTGAAATTGAAATTTTCCTTAACCCTTTACCACTCAGATACGTATTTTCATTTCCATTAACACTCAGATCCGTATATTCCAGACTTTATCGATTAACGCACAGATACGTATATTCCCGTGTGTAGCCATTTGAACAAATACGTGTTTGCCCGTGTCTCAAAAGCAATCGCGTTATTTTTACCTTTTTCCTAAATATAAAAACGCCGGATGTTTATAAATGTTAAGTTTGGTATTTTGCCAACAATATTTGCGAAAAAACAAATATGTTTCTATACAAAGTTTTTGTGTAATTTGCAACCAAACACACCAGGGGCTTCTTCTACTGAATCACGATGACCTTGCCTGACGTAATGGAAAATTACTGGGCTGAGTTACTGAATGACGCAATATTTGTGTGTCGGTCGCGCATGATTTGCATGATTTAGGTAAAGACAATTAGCGCTGTATAATCAGTTAGATTCAAGGGATTTATGGTCCAAGATAATTAGTTAATTGGGGATTATGATACCCTAGGAATGTTTATACAGCGGATGCCACCCGGAGCGTGCCAAGCTTTGAGCCGCATTAAATTACGTAACAGTACCCAAAAGTGTACCCAGGTGGTGATCGGAAGGGCAATAAAACCCACAGATGGGTAGAAGGCCTTTCATTGGTCAATAGTTTCAGCCCCTTTAATGAATATTAATTTCTAAAAAAAAAAATATGCGACGTCTGATCAGGGTCTCACCGCCAACACTTTAACAGACAAACAGATGAAATTATTAAGCGGCACCTGATCAGGGTCTTCAGGTTTTTGGACCTTATAATGCTACGGCACCCGGATCAGACGCTCCACAATTATTGCCGCGACGTCTGATTCAGCTCCAACTGCCGACGGTTCATTTTATTGTATTTTCCGCGACCGAATAGGTTTGGAGGATATAGCGACCGTCCAAATGTCCGTCCGTCCGTAGACACAACAGACAGATGCAAACAATGCAGATCCGGATCAGACGCCGTACTATTATTGAACGGCGTCTGATGAGGGTCAGCATGTTTGTAGAAGGCATCTGAGACGGCGCAGACCTGGACAAGACGCTGCGCAACGGTTATGCGGCGTCTGATCAGGGTCTTATCGGCGACGGTGGTGTTTTTATCCCTGAACAGGTTCGGAGCCTGGCGTCCGTTCATTCGCCCGTTCGTTGACACAAAATTATGAGTGGCGTTTGTTCAAATGTCCGTCCGTAGACGCAATAGACATATGAAAACAATGCAGGTCTGGATCAGATGTACAATTATTAAACGGCGTCTGATGATGGTCTACATGTATGTAGACGGTAGACCCGGACAAGACGTTGTTCAACGACGCGGCGTCTGATTAGGGTCTTATCGCCGACGGTGGTGTTTTTTTAAACCCTAGTCTGAACAGGTTCGGGGATATAGCGATCAGCATGGCGTTATCCACCGAACCGTCTGTATAACAAAAGACAGAACACACATCCGCAACTATTATTGACATTTATGCCGTTGGCGCAAAGGATTAAGCCTTTTACTGTGCGCTGACCTTCTCGGCTTACCTGTACAGAATGTCTTGTTGGAAATGGCAGGCGCTTTAATGGAAACTATTTTATAAACAAATATAACTTATTTATTTTTCAATTTGACAAAGAGGTTCCGATTTAATCTAATTGTCTGTTTAAATACCTTCAAAAAGATATCAAATAAGTGGAACTTTTATTTAATTAGCTGCCGGCATTTTTATTTTCAAATTAACAACCCTTAATCCTTATATGAAGCATACAAAACTTTGGAAAAACAACGACAGTACCCTACTTTAACGGCTTAAATCTACACTTTCTGTTAATATTGCTAACAATCGCCCGTATCAGACGCAATGTGGTTACAATATTGTGCACTTTTAAAGCAATTATAATATTTCAAAATTATATTTAATAGCGGCATTTTGCGATTAAATTTGGTGCTAATTCAGAAAAAGCTTTATTGTCTACACACGCGTGTAATCTCAAAGCGTGTCATTCTCCGTCGACCGTGAAATGAACACATCTTCGCCTGGGCATCTCCTTGGAATGTAAATCAATCTAAAATGCGGTGTCTGATCTGCGTCTTTTTTTTTTTATTTATTAATTTATTTATTTATTTATCAATCTAAAATGCGGTGTCTGATCTGCGTCTTATTTATTTATTTATTTTTCATGACCCGATTAGATTTTTTATACTTACTAAGCAATTCAAACAAACATTGCTAGTAATAAGATAACAGTTAAAAGAAAGAAAGATTTTTATAGAAAAAACTGTGGTATTCGTTTTTTTATTTCTTATCAAAGGCATAGGTAGTGGGTACTCGGTAGAGCCACCTCAAGCCACCTCAATGAGGCGGTCCTAACGAGAATACAAAACTTATTTTTTTAGGTTTCAATTACGATAACACAACCATGCGATAAAGTACATTTTTCACATCTCCAAAATGGCTACTTTTCTGATGAAAATCAGTGATCATTTGCTTATAAATACGGAAAACATGGGTTGTGGGTGCTCGTTAGAACCGCCTCGATCGCGTACCCACAACCTATGTTTTGGAACAAAAATAAGAAAAATAATGTATAACCCCGTAAACCCCAGTTTTCCCTATATGAAGTCGGGTATAGGGGGTCATCATTTCACGGACTTGTTCACGTGATGATTAACAAATTATCAAGAATTGATTGAGCCGCATGGATGTGTTATCGTAATTTATTTATTTATTTGTTTATATTTTTGCTCAATGCGTGGATTGTTGGTTATATTTAGAACCTGTGTGTATTTATTTTAACTGTGGATGATTTATTAAGATCAGGGTGTACACCTTTTCTGATGTTCCTTCCATCATACCGGGGAAAAGAATGTGTATGTAAACCCAACTTTATATATTGAACAGTCGGATAATCAGGGATCAGCATGATTTTAACTTAACACAAAAACATAGTTCGAAAGTACTTGCTTCTTATTCTTCTATATTATTTTAGTCACTGTTGTTTTTTCATCACGACAACAAGCCGTGTAATGAACACCCCCTTAAACAATGCTTTATATAGAGAAAACTGGGGTTTACTGTGGTATTCATATTTTTTTATTTCTTTTCCAAGACATAGGTTGTGGGTGCTCGTTAGAGCGACCTCAATGAGGCAGTTCTACGAGAATACAAAACCTGTTTTGAGTATCAATAAGTTTTCATTAACAAATTAACTGTTTTTGAGATATCAAGAATACCCTACTATGCCGCACGGATGTGTTATCGTAATTTATTTATTTACGATTTATTTATTTAAAATTTATTTATTGCACAATATGTTGATTGATGGTACTATTTAGAACCGGCTCATTCTGATTTTATTTTTAATTTATTTATGCATCACGTGAACATGTCCGTGAAATGAAGACCCCCTTAAACCCCAGTTTATATAGAGAAAAAAGGGATTTACGGGGGTATTCATTATTTTTCTTATTTCTGCTCCAAGACATAGGTTGTGGGTACTCGTTACGACCGCCTCAATGAGGCGGTTCTAACTAGCACACACAACCTATGTTTTGAGCATGATTTTGACTTAATAAACACAAAAACATAGAAATATTTCAATTTGGCGCTTCTGTGCCCATAATCAACGTTTTATTACACTCAGGGGAAAATATCACGGGTATTTAAGCAGAAGACAATTATCGCTTTTATGACACGTGGATTGTGTATTGCGTTCCGGCTACCGACCGTCAGGAAGTCCGAAGATTTATGGACATGCGTGCACGTATAATGGATTACCTTATTTCCAGAAAGATTGTGTCATGGGTACTACTGTGCATTCTTTATTCATATGAAGTATTGGTGCTATTTAGATAATGAGTACCAATTGTTGTTGTTGTTATTATTATTTTTATTATTATTATATCTTTGTTTGTTTGTTTGACTTATGGTTTAACGTCCCCGTCAACACTGTGAAGGTCATTTTGGAGACGTTGCTTCCAATTTTGTGGGACTTTTACCCGACACTGAGATGAAATGACAGTTCAAGCCCAGCCACCCAATGAAACCAATAGGGTTTATAAGCATAAACGGGCCGACTCGTGCGCACCGCTTTGCCTCGGCAGGCTTAGATCCTCTGAGCGGTTTACCAGCACTCGTGTGCGGGTCGGTTTCAGCTCTGCGTGGAAGCATCGTGCAGCCCATCTATTTCTTCAAGCCCCAGATCAGACGTCGAGCTTAGATCAGGGCCTTTGCTGTCAACCCCTTACGGCCTCCGCCCAACGAGCTTCATCACGTGAACGAGTCCATGAAATGAACACCCCATTAAACTGGGGTTTACTTGGTGGGGTATACATTATGTCTCTTATTTCTGCTCCTAGACATAAGTTGAGGGTACTCGTTAGAATGGCATCATTGCGGCGGTTCTAACTAGCACCCACGACCTATGTTTTGAGTATAAATAAGAAAAATAACACAAATTTTCACCAGAAAGATGACCTTTTTTGAGGTATGAAAAACATGCACTATATCACAAGGGTGTGTTATCGTGATGCTTCCACGCAGAGCTGAAACTGACTGCACAGCACATGAGTACTAGTAAACTGCATGGGGGCTCTAAGGCTGCCCATGAAAAGTGGTGCGAGTTGGACCGTCCATGCAGATAAACCCTACTGGTTTCATTGGGTGGCAGGGCTTGAGATGTCACCTCAGTGTCCGCAAAATGACCTAAACATTGTTGACGGGGACGTTAAGCCTCCAATCAAACAAAACTGTCAACCCATTCAGAAAACATATCCTTGTGATAATGTTTTCTTTCTTATCTTCGAAATGTTAATTTATATCTAAAAGAAAAGCACATTATTTTTATGATGAACAATACAATGTCTTGGTGCAGATAACACACACATTGTAGCCCCTCTAAACCTCTCTTTTCTGTATATAATGTTAAGTGGGGTTTACAGGGGTTTTTATTACATGGACTTATGAACATGTTGCTTTTCTAAACAATGCAATTTTAAAAAGCAATCTGACATCCATTAACTATTAATGATTTTTTTTTTTTCAAAAAAAATAATGTGTAATATCACATTCCAGAAAAAAATGGATTTTATGAGAACCGATAAAATTTTAAGTACAAAAAGGCTCAATTTTAACCGTTTGACAAAAAGAGAATTTTTCTCGCTTAAAGTACCAAAACACGCAGTTCTAAATTAACTAGACGAATCTATCGTTCAATATCCCCCGGCGTCATTTTCACACATAGCCGGATTAAAACACAATATTGATTACACGATAGGTACATGATAGGTATCTATCGTAGGCCTCAGTCAAAGGGAGACGACCCAATATTGACTTTCTGTGCAACTGTCACGGTTGAAAGTCATCGGGCTAATGTCAGATATAGTTGGCCATGAAGGTGCAAACAGTGCAGATTTGAATCAGACGCCATACAATTATTATACGGCGTCTGGATAGGGTCTACAGGTTTGTAGATGGAAAATGCGACGGCACAGACCCAGACCAGACGCTGTACAATGAACATGCGACGTCTGATCATTGTCTGACCGCCGCCGGTGCGTTTTATTTTTATCCCCTGACCAAATAGGTTGGTGGATATAACATTCAGCCTGGCGTCCGTCCGTCCGTCCGTCCGCAAACAAAATTATGAGTCTGACGTCCGTTCACATGACCGTCCGTCCGTAGACACAACAGACAGATGCAAGCAATGCAGATTCGAATCAGACCTGTACAATTATTAAACGGCGTCTGATGAGGGTCTACAGGTTTGTAGACGGCATATGGGTCGGCGCAGACCCGGATAAGACGCTGCACAACGATAATGCGGCGTCTGATCAGGGACTTATCGCAAACGATGGTGTTTTTTATCCCTAGTCTGAACATGTTCGGGGGATATAGCGATCAGCCTGGCGTCATCCACCCAACCGTCTGTATAACAATAGACAGAACACAAAGGTGCAAACAGTGCAGATTTGAATCAGACGCCATACAATGATTATAGGATAGGGTCTACAGGTTTGTAGGTGGCATATGCGACGACACAGACCATGCGACATCTGATCATGGTCTGACCGCCGCCGGTGCGTTTTATTTTTTATCCCTGACCAAATTCGTTCGGGGATATAACAATCAGCCTGGCGTCCGTTCGTCCGTCCGCAAACAAAATTGAGTCTGGCGTCCGTTCACATGTCCGTCCGTCCAGACACAACAGACAGATGCAAGCAATGCAGATTCGAATCAGACCTGTACAATTATTAAACGGCGTCTGATGAGGGTCTACAGATTTGTAGACGGCATATGGGTCGGCGCAGACCCGTACAAGACGCTGCACAAAGATAATGCGGCGTCTGATCAGGGACTTATAGCCGACGGTGGTGTTTTTTATCCCTAGTCTGAACATGTTCGGGGGATATAGCGATCAGCCTGGCATCATCCACCCGTCTGTCTGTATGACTATAGACAGAACACAAAGGTGCAAACAGCGCAGATCGGGATGAGAGGCCAGAAAATTATTATAAGGCGTCTGATCATGGTCTACAGGGTTGTAGACGGCACAGACCCAGACCAGTAGCTATCAGCCTGGCGTCATCCACCCGTCTGTCTGTATGACAAAAGACAGAACACAAAGGTGTAAACAGTGCAGATCGGGATCAGAGCCCAGACAATTATCATAAGGCGTCTGATCAGGGTCTACAGGTTGTAGACAGCACATGCGACGGCACAGACCCAGACCAGACGCTGTACAATGATCATGCGCATCAGATGTCATTTCACCTAAGTGTTGGGTAAAAGTCCCACCAAATTGGAAGCAATATCTCCAAAATGTCCTAAATAGTGTTGACGGGGATGTTATACCTCTAATCAAACAAACGAATCTTATTTCTAAAAAAAAAAAATTACAGAGACGGCTCTTTAGGGTGAGCTGGCTATGGGGTGGTTGATACACTGATTTAAAAAAAAAAGGGTAAAGTTGGGGATGGGGGTGCTAAAAAGGATAGATAGGCTGTAAGAGTGAGTGTTTGAGTTTTATGTCCCACCAACAGCTAAGGTCATACGGACACGGGACCTCGGTTTAAAGCCTCATCAGAAAGTCTGGAGAAGCCCATAGATAGGCTGAAGTACTGATTTTATCATAAACAAAACACACCCATGTGTCATAGCACATTCTTTAATTTCTCCAAAATGGCTATTTTTCCATTGAAAACTTTGATATTTTTCTTATTTATACTCGGAACATAGGTTGTGGGTGCCGATTGAGGCAGTTCTAACGAGTACCCACAACCTTGGTCTTGGTGCAGAAATAAGGAAAATAATGTATACCGGGTTCAAATAGATGTTCATTTCACAGACTTATGAACATGATCTTATTTCTGCATAAAAAGTATGTTATGGAAACTTGTTGGAAGAGCCTCAGTGACATGCCCTGATTATTACCTACAAAATACGTTTTTGTGTGGAAATAAGAAAAATAATATGTGGATACCCCCTCTTTTCTGGGGCCATGGTGGTTAAAAATACTTTCTCTGACCAACCCAAAACAGAAATTTTTGCTAAAGAAAATATTTTGCTTACTTTGACACTTCATATTTTCAAAACGCAAAGAGAAACTATAATAAATTTAGTACCATTGAAAAGAAAATATAATTTCCTAGAAACTTTACATTTACATAAATATTGTCAAATGTACAGAAAATACTAACATAATTATTTTTGTAACATAAGGGTGTAAATCACACAAAAATGCCAATATCTCTGTTCAGATAAGACTGTCAGGCCTATCAGCCATATATGGACTATTGATTATTGATTTACCTGTATCAGTGTTCTGTTAAGATGCTGTATTTGCTAATTTTCTGAGTGGTAAAGGGTTAAGTGAGATAAGTAGACCGGTATTAAAGTGCAAAGGTATCAGAATAAGGTGAGAGACAAAATAAGAAACATAATTAGGTAATCTGAGTTAAAGAACAATATCATTGCAAACTGAAGTTTTTCAGAGACACTTTATTATTATCATGTGGTGGAAGTGTATGTTGTAGATTTAGAATCCTTATAATACCCGCAAGATAGAAAGAAATGTTTGAGTGTCAGAAGGAGAAAACCGTTATTGGAGGTCTTATATGAACTCTCAAATATAGCTGTCACTGTCTCATTGTATTGTTTCAATAACGATTTCAATTTTATCTTTTTCAGATCTGCCTATAAAAAGACGTTCCTGTCTGATATTTTATGTAAACAAATATTAGTAAATAAATTAATACATTATCAGTCTTTTTATTCCATACCCACTCACCGTTCCAAGGTAGTTCTTCTAAGGCGGGTTATTTATGTTATTGTTTGTTTCTTATTGTGTGTATTTTGTCTTTTTAGTTCGGATGGTCATCAGGCATTTTGTGGGAAAGTAACTGTCCTTTTGGCCTTCCTCTGTTGAGGTTTCCATTATTATCTGATCGCTTCATGTTTGTGTTTCTTTCCTTTTGGAGTCTTTAGTGGGTGGTGTAAGTTAACTGTATCGATTCCTGATCTTTGTTTTAGTTCTACTTTGAGGTTCCTACTTGCACATGATTTTTTTTCCAATCACCCTCCCATCCCATGCTTTTTTTTAATCACCCTCAGTACAGGCTTTTCAACATTCCCAGTATGCCATTATTGTTAGCTTTTAACTCGGTAGACATAAATTAACTGAGGTCTTAGAATAGCTCCTTGACATACATGCATTTAAAAATGGCAAAAGACATGAACTGATTTAGTTTCACACACACACACACACACACACACACACACACACCAGTTATTTGTAATTTCGCCACCTCCCAAGAGGAATAACAGAGATTAAAACTCTTTTTTACTCTTGTAAATGCTCCGATGGAAGTCAGCATTGCCGGGTCAACTGATAGAACATCTCGATGTTAATCCCCATTTTCAGTCAGTGTTTTTTTTTTTTAAAATATAAATAATGCATTAAGGAAATAATGCAGAGGTATAAACAATGCTAATTTCACCACCCTTCTTCCGGGCTCTCAAAGGAGAGGTCGAGATTACAAATGACCGATACATAATTAACAACTTCCCCAAAAGAGACAGACTTCAAGATAATTTTCTGCATCCCCATGAATATCAAATCATTAATAGTTATAAAACATAACCAGAGAAAACGTGATTTAGAACAGATCCAGTTTACTGATGTTTTAAATTACCAGTTGTCAGATCCAGTGGCTGTTTTAGCGGGTGTCCGACAAGGGTCGGTACTTGGACGGGTCCTATTAGTTTTTTTTTTAACTCATCTTCCTGGTAATTTAAGACCTTCTATTTTATCTTTGCAGACAATTGTGTATTAGGTAGGGATATTTTTACCCCTCAAGATTGTTCAACTGTGCAGGAAGCTGTAAATAAACTGGTACATTGGGAGACAGATTTGTAAATGAAATTTAACGTAACAAAATGTCACTATGAGGGTGATACGAACCCCCTCCCCCCATAGACTCCCACAAACAGATAATACATAACTATTTTTACATAATCAGATATAAGATCCAGTTCAGTCCGCCAAATATCTTGGGGTTACTATTACAGATAATCTTGATTGGGGTGAGCATGTATCTGAAATTTCTACAAAGGCATCTAAAACCCTTTATTAAGGATGCTCACTCATACAACAAAATATATATAGATACAACTACTTTTATTTATCTCCTTTTTCACATAGTTAATAAAACATTATTTCAATAATGTGTTTTAGTCTCTACAATATCTGGCAGTATATGGACACCGAGTAGATTCAGGTCAAAGGGGGGACGCAGTGACAGCATATAACCTTGCTCACACGAAAACGGGCACCAAATTATTAATTTGTTTGCACTCAAAATATTGTGCAGTCCAATTTTGAATTTTGAGTATTCCAAAATATGCGCACACTCCAAATGTGTGCTCCAAGATTTTGTAACATTCCAAAAATTGCGCACTTCCTATAGTACGCTCCAAATTTTGTAACAGAGTATTCCAAATATTGCGTACATCCTGTTTGTACGCTCCACAATTTTTTAACATTCCAAATATTGCGCACATCCTGTTTGTACGCTCCAAATTTTGTAACAATCCAAATATTGCGCACATCCTATTTGTACGCTCCAAGTATTCCAAATATTGCATACATCTTGTTTGTATGCTTTACAATTTTTAGCATTCTAAATATTGCGCACATCCTGACTGTACGCTCCAAATTATGTAACAATCCAGATATTGCGCACATCCTATTTGTACGCTCCACTCTATCCCAACTCTTGTGCACTCCAATTTATGCACTCCAACTAATCTTGACAGTGAGCACTCCATAATGTGCACTCCAAAATGCATTCCATGACACGCATTCCATACCATCTTCTGCATTATGCAATGCATACCATGTAATCCATCCCATATTACATATATTCAAATAGCCCCGGCTGCACGTGCGAACCTTACTTATGACTTGCAATTTAGAAATTTTTTAGTATGACCCTGGGGGGGAACACATCCCCAGGCTATGGCGAACCATTTCCATGAAGGAGACGCCACCCAGTTCAAGAAGTTCTGAAAGAAACAAGCCTCAGCTCTGCTCCCAGCAACCAGTACCCGGAATCTAGGCTCAAGAACAAATCTTCAGGCTATGGCGAACCACTTCCATGAAGGAGATGCCACCCAGTCCAAGTAGAAGTCCTGAAAGAAACAAACTTCAGCCTTGCCCCCAGCAACCAGTATTTGGAATCTAGGCTCAAGGCGTAAAGTTTCATTACAACCAAACAGCTGTCTAAGCAAAGCGTCCCCCCTATCGAATGCTGAATTCGGCCACAGCAAATTTATGATGCCCCACATAAATTTGTCCCCCAATTCAGCAAGTCAACATTTTTATGAATATAGCCTTTTTATCCTTGTCCTGTTATTCTAACTACATATTAGGATTTTACATTTGGGAAGAAGGGTCTGTAACAAATTGATTGACTACTTCCTCAAATGTATTTAAAAATATGATATTGCCCACAGCAGTGAGATGAACCCTATCCGTCTTAAATAGCCCTGTTGTATTGAAATCGAGCACATGCTTGATTGTTCGGTCACTATATTTAAAGCAGGCTGTATACCCGATTGGTTTATACGCCTCCTTTGATCCAGCTTTTTAAGCCCTTCATGAGTGTTGTCCGCCCCCAGCCACGACTGACAATTAGGGAGGATGTCTGATCATACCGTTTGGGCTTCGGGATAGATAGAAGCCATGTATGCAAATTAGTTTTTAAAAGTCTTTGAGAAGTTTGCTTTGGGACCACTCAACAAGGTTGTTGCCCCCGAGGTGAATAATTATCATCACAAGGGTTGAATGAAACTGCAGCAACCATTGGAGCTCGGTGTCGTAGTGATACCAGTGCACCGCTTTACCCTAATAAAAATTTTAGCTAACAATCACTGCATTAGCTGGAGGTCTGAGAGCTGATAGATACACTGTCAGCAAGGTGTGAAACCAGGGAATCACCGATAAGCAATATATCTGTAACAGACAATTTAAAATCGTATGTACCATGTTACCGCCCCAGTTTTCCATCAACCAAGTTCTTTTATGGCTATACTAGAATACCCTTAGCTGCCAAATTAATAGCCCTTCCAATTCTAAAGGAATGTGCAGCATAAAGTTGCTTTGGAAGTCCTAATTTATTTTCTACAGCTGTCACAAGAATGCCACTGAGCTGACAGTGCTTTAATGAATAGCCATTCCGGAGGCAAAAGAAGTCTAGACTACCATCAGGCTTCCACATCATATATTGTTTGACAACCAAGGCAACATATAGATGCATTGATTGCAAGTGGGATGCACGATATTGTTGGAGGGCAGTTATGTCTCAACTAATTCTAAAGATGAAGTATATATTTATGCAGTTTATTTATCTGATTAGAACTATCTCATCCAACATTACCCTGCGTGAGTGGGTATGTGTGATTAGAATGTGGTGTACTGCAAGGTGCAGTGCTCAGTACTCTACATTTTAATAAATGCATAAATTAAAATAAATAAATAAATAAATACATAAATGGAAATATCTCATTAAACATTACCCTCCGTGAGTGGTAAGGTTGATCCGTAGATTTGAAAAGATTGTTGTGTACTGCAAGGTTCAGTGCTCGGCACTCTACATTTAATATGTCATGGAAATATCTCGATTAACATTGCCTTCCGTGACTTGGTAAGGTTGGTCTTTAATTTTGAATAGAATGTGGTGTACTGCAGGGTGCAGTTCCCAGTACACTACTTTTTTTTTTTTTTTTTTTTTATAAATCAAAAATAAATAACAGAAGATGCTCCAAAGATGGAAAAATTATCCACTGGACCACTGGTCTTATCTCATTACCTACAAAGTAGGCACCAAAACCGAGCTCAAACCCCTTGCACGAATGGTGCAGTGCTGTAAGTCCTCATTTGACATCCAGAACCGGTCATGAGAAACGGAAATACCATATTTTTTATTTTTTGAAAAATTGTACCCAAAGTTCAATTCCTTCATATCTGCTGTGATGCGAAGGTGACAGTGTATCTTTGATAAACCACATGTCACATTCATAAATTGCCCACAAAATGGACTCCCCAGTACCAAGCAGGAAACTGTCAAGATAACACATGAATCGTCCCTCAGAAACATGTCTAGCTACCCAGAATTCCAAAAAAGTAGCGACAGTCTCGAAAGTCTGGCGTGCTATGCTGCAACCAAATGGCATTGCTTAAACAAAATAAAACTTCCCGTCAAGCTTGAATCTGAGCTGATCAGAGTCTAAAGGAGAGACGAGTAATAGCCCAAATTTTCCTTTTATATCGGAATTTACCAAAAGGCAACCACAGCCTTAAGCTTGTACCATTTGCACAATATAATATACAAGACCTAATGGTGATATGTGCAGAGTTCATAGCGGACAAGAGTCAAAAGGTCCAGCCACTCTGTCTGCTTTAACTTTTTATGCCCCCGGAATCTAAGATTCTGGGGGGCATATAGTTTTTGGTCTGTCCGTCTGTTTGTCTGTTTGTCCATTTGTCCGTCTGCAAAAACTTTAACATTGGGCATAACTTTTGAATGGTAAGTGGTACAGCTTTCATACTTCACATGTGCATTCCTTGTCACAAGACCTTTCAAGAGGTACCATAAATTTTGACCTCGTGACCTTGGACCTTGACATTTGACCTACTTTTGGCCTCAGTCTGTTTGTCCGTTTGTCCGTCTGCAAAAACTTTAACATTGGGCATAACTTTTGAATGGTAAGTGGTACAGCTTTCATACTTCACATGTGCATTCCTTGTCACAAGACCTTTCAAGAGGTACCATAAATTTTGACCTCGTGACCTTGGACCTTGACATTTGACCTACTTTTGGCCTCATTTTTAAAAACTTTAACATTGGCCATAACTTTTGATTGGTAAGTGATAGAGCTTTCATATTTCACATGTGCATTCCTTGTCACAAGACCTTTCTATTGGTACTATAATTTTTGACCTCATGACCTTGACCTTGGCATATGACCTACTTTTTTAAAAACTTTAACATTGGCCATAACTTTTGATTGGTAAGTGATAGAGCTTTCATATTTCACATGTGCATTCCTTGTCACAAGACCTTTCTATTGGTACTATAATTTTTGACCTCATGACCTTGACCTTGGCATATGACCTACTTTTTTAAAAACTTTAACATTGGCCATAACTTTTGATTGGTAAGTGATAGAGCTTTCATATTTCACATGTGCATTCCTTGTCACAAGACCTTTCTATTGGTACTATAATTTTTGACCTCATGACCTTGACCTTGGCATTTGACCTACTTTTTAAAAACTTTAACATTGGCCGTAACGTTTGATTGGTAAATGGTAGAGCTTTCATATTTCACGTGCATTCCTTGTCACAAGACCTTTCTAATGGTACCATAATTTTTGACCTCATGACCTTGACCTTGATGTTTGACCTACTTTTTAAAAACTTTAACATTGGCCATAACTTTTGATTGGTAAATGGTAGAGCTTTCATATTTCACGTGCATTCCTTGTCACAAGACCTTTCTAATGGTACCATAATTTTTGACCTCATGACCTTGACCTTGATGTTTGACCTACTTTTTAAAAACTTTAACATTGGCCATAACTTTTGATTGGTAAATGGTAGGGCTTTCATATTTCACATGTGCATTCCTTGTCACAAGACCTTTCTAGTGGTACCATAATTTTTGACCTTGTGACTTTGACCTTGATGTTTGACCTACTTTTTAAAAACTTTAATATAGTCCATAACTTTTGATTGGTAAGTGATAGAGCTTTCATATTTCACATGTGTATTCTTTCTCACAAGACCTTTCCAGTGGTACCATAATTTTTTACCTCGTGACCTTGTGGCCTCAACCATGACATACTTTAGTGATGGGGCTTTCATATTGCACAGGCGCTGTCCGGGGGCATCGGTGTTTCACAAACACATCTTGTTTTTTTTTTTTTTTTACAATGTCTGGCTTGATATTGGCAGACTCATATCGAATCAGATGAGGTTTGTGGCTTCAAATATGTTTTGAAAGTCAATAAAATTACCTTTAGAAATTATATATTGTTTGTGGTCATTGAATTCCCAATATATGTTTAATTGACAGGTTACTATCGATAATACCGGTATATCACACCTGTGATTAAAGCGGCTATGTCCGGCTCAAAAGTAGGTCGGGTGTTCATAAATAAACTAACATTCGACAACACATGGTCATTTGCATATTTAAAATTAACATAGCTGGTCAGCCGAGCCGTCAAGCTATCCCGCAATGCCTGCGCTGTTTAACTCTGACAACCCAAACTGACGCTAATGCCTGCGCTGTTTAACTCTGACAACCCAAACTGACGCTATTATACCCGAAAGTCGAGGCATAATCCCTTCAAAAATATAAAGAAAATTCTTAAAGCGCATTTACTTAAAATATGGTATTTTAAGTTAATTTAGCGTTACACAATGAGTGCCAAAGGTCATGACCCCTGTGGAAATTCCCCAGTCAGTTTGTAAGTATCGGCCACCATCTTGTCTACAATCTATCTACAGATAAATTCCCAAGATTTGCACTCAAAATAAACAGATACCGGGCGTCCCTGTGGTACAAAATATATAAGGACGATCGGCGTGAAGTCACTTCCACTGAGGTCCGCCGTTTTCGGAGGTTCAAACAAAGGTATTCTGCTATATGACCTTACCAAATGTACACAAGAAATATTTTCAATCAGTCCCACACCTCTGGCAAAGATTTTGCTTTTAAAACTGTTCAAAAATGATCAAATTTTAGAAATAAAAACCGAAGCCGTCACCTCCACCAAATGAGAAACTGGCGGGAAAGATATCCGTTCTTTGTTTCTTTTTACTGAAGAGTTCCCTGCCGACCGTCCTTATATCAGAAATCATATTTAGCCCTTTAATTTCTTCGCTGCATACAATTTATCTTCCATAATAACATTTTTCCCAAGCTTTATAAGGTACCAAAAACTCGCAGGGCCACCATTGTCACCCATGTATATTTTGCAATTAAAATGGCGATTTTTATGCCGCCGTAGTGTCACTTTTCCTAATATTTTCGTAACGGTGAACTGTCTTAGTTGTTCCTTTTTCCCTATTTAGTTGTACCTCGTCACTAACGCATTTTATCATTTCCGGTTGCAAAACGAAAGTACCGATAATATTATTGTTGTTCGAGGTCAACCAATGGAAATTCTTATATTATAGCTAAAGGACACCCTCTTCTTCTTTTATTATGAAACATATCTCAACCGAGTCCCGACAACTTTCTCTTGCTGGATTTTTAGTTTTAGATACAACTTTCTTTTGCTGGATTTGAAAACGGAAAAGGAAGGTTTCCCTGAGCATGCGCAAGACGCCAAACCATAGTTTGGCCCTTAAGACGCTTGACTGCTGAATAACAAACACGGTGCAAGCGTCCAGTAACCTGGACCAACTGTCATGGTGGATGACGAGATCGAAATTGCGATCAGACATTGTTTAAACCTAAATAATGAGAGGTCAAGCCACCCTGAAGCTGCAATCATGACACATTAATGACAGTCCTTTCAATTTGTTCGCACCAAATAAATGGGATTATCATTTAGTTGATAATCCCTATTAGTTTTGTCCACCGGAATTGTCACTGGCACCAAGAGAAACAGAGGAGATAGCATACAAAACGCTTGCAGCCACAATCTGGAATCTGCCACAATCTGGAATCTTCATCTAAAAACTCTCGCTAATCAACTGGAGACAGCCCATTGGACTTACAAATGTTCGTGGTACATTAGCCATGTCGCCGAGATGCTGGATGAACTGCAGTGGCCAACACTGGAAGCCCGAAGGGGCAGTCTTCTTAAGCCTTCTTCCACAAATTCAGACAGCTGCAGTTGACATTAGAAAGGAATGGAACTTTACCCCTGCTCCAGCACTTAGACAGATGACAGCGTCACATTACTTTCAATACACAAGATACCTGGCCTATTCTGTCGCCCTCAATTGTTCATTTTCCCCGGACCATTACCTTTGTGGAATGGTTTTCCTTCAGTGGCCTCCACAAATACCACCGAACAGTTTAAGACTCATTTAAAGTTACAAGTCCGGAGTATGTATTTTAGCATACTTCTGTATCACTTCTTGCAAATGGTTTGATCAGTAACTACCCTTTTGGCCTTCCTCTGTTTAGGTTTCAATTATGGTCTGGTCGATCCGTGTTTGTGTTTCTTTCCCTTTGGTGGGTGGGGTAAGTTAATTGTATCGATTCCTGATCTTTGTTTTACTTCTACTTTGAAGCCATCTGATCTGGATCTACACTGTTTCCAAAAATAGGGGTTGTCGTGAACAGCAGGATAAGGGTTAAGGGTTAAATACTAGGTACAGAATGATTTTTAGAGATGAGACTGTTTTAACTTGATTGATGGTACCTTTGTGGCAAATAAAGTTAAGTGGATAATCAGAGTTGTTTAGATAATATAACACCCTGGCAGATGCATGTCATTCATTTCTGCATATGGATCTATTCTTGCAGTGCACAAAAAACTACAAAATGGTGCGTGACCAGTGAAGACTACTGTCAGCATGCCCACTTCTGATTAGCTGTAGCCCTCCACATTATGCATTAAGTTTGTCTTGGATAGATGTAAATTACTCCGTTTGGACACAAAATGCTTGGGCTTAATTTTTTATGCATTTGCTGTCAGATCTTAAGTCCCATAACACACATTATTCTGTGGGTATTAGTGTGCCTTGGCCATTAAATAACATGCCTATGCAATATATTTCTATATTTCTGGCTCTAGGAATGTCATTTTATATCAGATGATAAATTGTCATATTTTTTTCTGCTCCAAACATAAGATTGTGGGTACTCGTTACAGCCGAGGTGGTGCTAGCCACAATCTATTTTTTTTTTTAAGTGGAAGAAAAAAAAGTAATGTATACCCATGTAAACCCTACTTTTCTCTACCTAGAATGGGGTTTACTGGAGTAAATGTTTCACAGAGTTGTTAATGTAATGCACAGAAATTAATACATGTAGTTACTATTTACAAATTAAAATTGTTCTTGTGTTGTGTCAGGAAAATTCTGAAGTCTGTATCGTTTGCTTTTGAATATTTGCTCTGTAAATACAGCTCTTGCATAATTGGTAGAGGAGCAGATAAGCTGTCAGAGTATTTTATTTTCTCCAGATGTCTGGCACTATTAAGTTAGAACTGCCTCTGACATGATGCGTAATTGACAAACTCTACATAATGGACTAATTTGAAAGCAACTCTAAAACCAGAAAAAGTTGAGTTCTGAAGAGGTTTATGGCTCTTTCAACAGTATTTCACTCATATTGCACAGAATCAGATCGAAGTTTTTTTAGCTCTTAACCCTTGCTGTCAGATGCAGTTTCCACCATATATATTTTTACTCAACATAGTGGCTTTTGAACAAGTAAATAAAAGGACTATGGAGTGCTGACTGCTTTACTTGCAGCAGCCATTTAATTCATGTTCTTTTGTCTCCCTTTCTGGCCAAGGACTAAATGTATAGACAGTTTGTTTGATTGATTTGAGGTTTAATGTCCCCATCAACACAATCTAGGTTATTTTGGAGATGCTGCTTCCAATTTTGTGGGACTTTTACCTGACACTGAGATGAAATGACTTCTCAATCCCTGCTGCCCAATAAAACCAATAGGGTTTATATGCATGGATGGGCCGACTCGCAGCAGTTTTCCAGGGCAGACTTAGACCTTCTAAGCAGATTACCAGTACTCATTTGTGGTCGGTATCAACTCTACGTGGAAGCATCGTGCAGCTCATCTATTTCTTCAAGCCCAGATGGGCGGGGGCGATCATGTATAGACAGACTGAAATAACTGTAATGGTCATTACGCCAACCAACTAATGAAACGAAAACATTATTATTCCTGCTTTTAATAATATTAAACGAAGTTCGCAAGAAATATGAAAATCAACATCAGATGTATTCAGCTTCTGTTCTGAAAAGTTGTCACAGACACCAATTTTTGTAATTTTGCATCTGTTAGAATACTTCTGAAAGGAAAGCAAAATGTGATGATTTACTTTCGGGGTCTCTGTGGCTCTGACAATGGTATTAGAGGACTTCAGTCATGATTGTGGGAAATCCAACTCCTGCATTCTGAGAGCCTGTTCTTTTTTTCTTCTCTTCAAGTTTCTCCCATCTTGTAAATTTAAGTGAAATATTCTAGAAAGGCCCCTGCCAGACCACCACTAAAATGTCTTTTTCAGATAACTTAGAAAATATTCAATTCTATGGGTCATGGTATGTGGAGCAAATACATTTCTATGGGTACTTGTTATAAAAAAATATCTAAATCTATAGGTAATTGGTCTCTGAAGAAATCAAATTCTATAGGTGGTGGGGTGAAAAAAAAAGTGCCGTCTTCCCCCCCCCCCCATATCGTTTTTTCTGGAATAGCCCTCAATAACTTTCTTATTTCTGAAGAAGCCATCTGATCAGGATCTACGAGGGTCAGTCAAAAAAAATGTGAGACTTGTTTCATATAGCATGAACTCTATATGGTCAATGAGAAATATAGCCCTTATAAGTAAATACTTCTGTAACAGCAAGCATAGTGGTGTAAAATTGCTGCAACAAGCTGTGTTGCCATGGCTTGCTTAGCTGGTTCAGTAATTTTGTTCTTTTTTGTCTTTTTATAGATTGAACTTTACATCTAAAAGATTTTGTGATTTTTTGACCAAGTCATTTAGCTACTGGTTGCCTAGCAACAACAGAATCCCTGGATTTTTTCATTTCCAGTTTTATACATTCTTCAGTTGCTAATCAACATGCTGTCGGGTGACACACTATTTTTCAGTGTTATGGATTTAGCTGCTAGTTGCATTACCATTCTTTTTAGCTCGTCTGTTTTTTGAAAAAAAAACTTTCGAGCTATTGTCATCACTCCGGCGTCTGCGTTGTCGTTGTCGTCTGGCGTCGTCGTTCCAAAAAAACTTAACCTTGGCTATAACTTAAAAAGTATTAGTCTGCGTTGTCGTCTGGCGTCATCGTTCCAAAAAAACTTAACCTTGGCTATAACTTAAAAAGTATTAGACCTAGCCTCATGAAACTTCATACACACACTCATCATCACAAGAGCTACATTTTGACCAAGGACCATAACAACATTGTTGATTTTGGCTGAATTATCTCCCCTTTTCCAATTTTTTTCTGAAACACATTTTTTGCTCTCATTTTAATACTATTCACAACAGAGCCTTCAAACTTTAAATGAATGTTCCTTGGGACAAGACCTTTTCAGTGATACCACACTTTTTGATCTGTGACCTTGACCTTTGAACTTTGACCTATTTTTCGAAAATTTAACCGAAAACCTTAACCTTGACCATATTTCCAAAAGTATTTGGCCTACCTTCATGAAACTTCATACACATACTCACCATCACAAGAGCTACATTCCCCACAAGTTTTATAACTCCATCGTGCAATTTGATTGCTCTTGTTTGACTTAGAACTTTGGTTTTCTAAAAGAAACTGCAGACGAGCGTTGGCACCCGCATGTGGTGCTCTTGTTAAGACAATATATTTGAAACATTCCTTTAAAATTACAGCCTTTCTGTATGCTTTATCTCAACCCCACTCTAAATCCAGAGGCTGTATTTTGCCATTTTGATCAATTTTTCAAACGAAAAGTTGGAATATTCCAACTTTTAATAAAGTAGATGAACCATTTCTTCAAGGAAGATTTGGGATACTGCAAAGTTTATAATGCAGTGTTTTTAGACTCACTTATTAGCTCACCTGAGCACGAAGTGCTCAAGGTGAGCTATTGTGATCGCCTTTTGTCCGGCGTGCGTCGTGCGGTGTGCGTCGTCAACAATTCACTTAAATGACATCTCCTCCTAAACCAGTGAATGGATTTCAAAATACTTTCATAGAAATGTTCCTTTGGTGACCCTCTACCAAAATTGCTAAAATGGTTCCGCTCCGCAGAACAAAATGGCCACCAGAGCTAAAAATAGAAAAAACCTTTAAACGACATCTCCTCCTAGCCCTTTGGCCCGATTTCAAAATAATTTCACAGAAATGTTGCTTGGATGACCCTCTACAGAAATTGCTAAAATGGTTCCGCTCCGCTGAACAAAATGGCCGCCAGAGCTAAAAATAGAAAAACCTTTAAACGACATCTCCTCCTAGCCCTTTGGTCTGATTTCAAAATAATTTCACTGAAATGTTTCTTGGATGACCCTCTACCGAGATTGCTAAAATAGTTCCGCTCCGCTGAACAAAATGGCCGCAAGAGCTAAAAATAGAAAAACCTTTAAACGACATCTCCTCCTAGCCCTTTGGTCCGATTTCAAAATAATTTCACAGAAATGTTCCTTGGATGACCCTCTACCAAAATTGCTAAAATGGTTCCGCTCCGCAGAACAAAATGGCCGCCAGAGCTAAAAATAGAAAAAACCTTTAAACCACATCTCCTCCTAGCCCTTTGGCCCCGATTTCAAAATAATTTCACAGAAATGTTTCTTGGATGACCCTCTACCAAAATTGCTAAAATGGTTCCGCTCCGCTGAACAAAATGGCCGCCAGAGCTAAAAATAGAAAAACCTTTAAACGACATCTCCTCCTAGCCCTTTGGTCCGATTTCAAAATAATTTCACAGAAATGTTCCTTGGATGACCCTCTACCAAAATTGCTAAAATGGTTCCGCTCCGCAGAACAAAATGGCCGCCAGAGCTAAAAATAGAAAAACCTTTAAACGACATCTCCTCCTAGCCCTTTGGCCTAATTTTAAAATAATTTCACAGAAATGTTCCTTGGATGACCCTCTACCAAAATTGCTAAAATGGTTCGCTCCGCAGAACAAAATGGCCGCCAGAGCTAAAAATAGAAAAACCTTAAACAACATCTCCTCCTAGCCCTTTGGCCCGATTTCAAAATAATTTCACAGAAATGTTCCTTGGATGACCCTCTACCGAAATTGCTAAAATGGTTCCGCTCCGCTGAACAAAATGGCCGCCAGAGCTAAAAATAGAAAAACCTTTAAATGACATCTCCTCCTAGCCCTTTGGCCCGATTTCAAAATAATTTCACAGAAATGTTCATTGGATGACCCTTTACCGAAATTGCTAAAATGGTTCCTCTCCGCTGAACAAAATGGCCGCCAGAGCTAAAAATAGAAAAACCTTTAAACGACATCTCCTAGCCCTTTGGCCCGATTTCAACATAATTTCACTGAAATGTTTCTTGGATGACCCTCTACCGAAATTGCTAAAATGGTTCCACTCCGCTGAAAAAAATGGCCGCAAGAGCTAAAAATAGAAAAACCTTTTAAACGACATCTCCTCCTAGCCCTTTGGTCTGATTTCAAAATAATTTCACAGAAATGTTCCTTGGATGACCCTCTACCAAAATTGCTAAAATGGTTCCACTCCGCTGAAAAAAATGGCCGCCAGAGCTAAAAATAGAAAAACCTTTAAACGACATCTCCTCCAAGCCCTTTGGCCTGATTTCAAAATTATTTCACTGAAATGTTCCTTGGATGACCCTTTACAGAAATTGCTAAAATGGTTACGCTCCGCTGAACAAAATGGCCACCAGAGCTAAAAATAGAAATACCTTTAAGCAACATCTCCTCCTAGCCCTTTGGCCCGATTTCATATTATAGCCTGGGCCAATAATGGCTCTCCCAGGGGCCCACTTGATACCCTATGGATCAGGTGAGCGATCCAGGGCCATCATGGCCCTCTTGTTTCATACTTGTTGCCATGGCAACAAGAAAAACATATGTGGCCAGGGTGAATTAAGCAGCTTTCCTTAGTTGCCTAGCACCTGAACATATGAAACTTAAGTACCTATTGACAACACCTATTAGATACAATTTGGACTGAGCTTCCAATTGTATATAATTTTGGTATTCAATACTTAAGAGTAAGTAAATTATAAGACTTATTATAAGTCTCACTTATTATTGACAGACCCTCGTACACTGTCTGTGCTGTAGTTAGTGAATCGAACAAATACGTTCCATCAAGTAATTTGATTGGTGGATAGTCAGAAATGGAGGTAGTTAAATCAGTTTATTCAGCAGGGTAAGGGTTAAGTTGCAATGTACATGTACTGCTTAACCACTTAAAAGGACTAAGCTCACCCAGGCAAAGTGTGTGTAGTTTAAATGACATGCTTGATTTGACCTTATTACTTTTGACTAGGCTGAATAACTTGTACACAAGCAAAACATACATTCCTTTGAGAAACAGCTCAAAGATCCACTGGAGTTAAAGTGTATTTAGACCTAGTTTTCCTAAAGGCTTGTCTATAAAACATAATTGAGCTGGGCCACAACATTACCAATAAGAAGCCCTATATGACCCAAGAAACCCTCAGATGCCTCTGCATCCAGACTGTCTGGCCAGCGCCTTCAGTTACATATTTCTCTTTTGATAGCAAAGAGGGTATGAAATGCTCATGCAAGCAGCATATACTGATCAGGCCATGCAGATGTTTAGGCAATTGTGTCCTGGATCAGTTTTAATACAGTAAAATTCCTATATTAAGACCACCTATTTGACTGTTCAAAAGTGGTCTTAAAGACCACTTTTGAACAGTCCCAAAAGTGGTCTCACACTAGAGGACACCGGGTGTAGAACACACAAAGAGAGCATAATTGAAACATTTTAAATACGATTTTTGAGAAGAATTAGGCTTAATTTCAGGTGGTCATAACCCATTGCATGTGAGAAACCGCTAAAGGGGTACCTTGGCAAACAGTGCAGGCCCAGATCAGAGGCCGCAAGGGCCTGCACTATTTGCTGACAGAATTTTCCGTAAAAAATAGAATAAGACAAAAAAATAGTCCTGACACCCCTTATATGATAAATGGACTTGTCCAACATATAGCAATGGAAGAGTCCTCTAATATATAATTGGCTAATAGCAGAATTTTACTGTAATTATGTTTTCATGTTTAAGGTAATATCAAGTTTTGCACGTCACTACAAGACAGGAGAGCCTTTATCCGAAGAAGTTGTCAACAACATGTGTAAGAGCAAGAGACTTTTTAATGCTGCAGTGAGTACATGTACAATGAAAAATGGTTAGTTCAGGTGAATAGATGCACTTCCAAAGAAAGTTACTCTCACAGAAAGTTACTCTCACATTTAAAGAAATGCCTCTCTTTTCTTTGTGAGCTACTTCTGATTCAAGATCTACCATCTGGGAGAACATTCATACTTATAAACACCATATTATTCAGTTCTGAGGCATATTCCTTGCTTCCAAGGGATAACATTTTTACAGAGCATATTTTAGAGTAACTTGCATTCAGAAAAAAAAAAACAGGTACTCTGAAAATCACTTTTTTGACAAAACATGCAGTAATCAGGCCTCATATTTTTCAGGCATTTGCAGGATTTCAGGCTTTTAGAACTTGAATTTTTCTTGATTTTGGGCTTTTTGATTTTTCCTCCTTTATTCTGTTTAAAGTGGCTACTAAATCTTTATCCTGCTGAATTAATTTATTTATCCACACCCATTTCCAACTATCAGTGAAGCAAATTACTTGATAAAATGTATTCATTCAGTTCCCAAACTGCATTACAAACAGTGTAGATCTTGATCAGATGGCTTCTGAAGAAGCCATCTGATCTGGATCTACACTGTTTGCCAATGCAATGGTTGTCGTGTTCAGGAGGTCATTGGTTTAGGCTACAAAATCAGCCATTTCAGGCATAGAAGAGCTAGGTCAGTATGAGGCCTGAGTAATGCTTTGAAATATATTGGAAAAATCTTCCAGGCAATAATACATTTGCATTCACCATAGCAGCAGATAAAGAGGAGAATTGAGAAAAATTTGGGTATACCTTTTTCTTGCAAACCAGGGCCCAGTTGTTCAAAGCATTGTTAACATTACAAGCCCCTTAGTGGTCATATTGTTAACTTTTCTACTATTGTACAATGTCTAAAATTTTGGTATTTTTGCGGAAAAATATGTGAGCTGCTCTCATTTTTAGCTCAGCTGTTTTCAAAGAAAATGACAAGGTATTGTCATAGCTCTGGCGTCGTCGTCGTGCAAAAACTTGGACATTTTCCTCTGTGTCGTCGACGTGCAAAAACTTGGACATTTTGTAATATCTCTGTCATTACTGAACATATTTACTTGGAACTCGGACTAAATATTCATTATGAAAAGGGGCTGCAGTCGAGCATTATCACTCGCATGCGATGCTCTTGTTTCAGCAAAAATATTAGCATATTTGCCATATTTAATGTTTCAATTCAAAGTTTTAATGATTGGTTACTGATGACATCATTAGTTTTGAACAACTGACCCCTGATAAAGAAATCTTTGACTTTACCCTAGGATAGAAGTTCTTATCCTAACCAAACTATCCTAGCCAGGGATAGAATCAGAATCAGAATTGTTACTAGTGACACGTCAAATGACATTCATACACCAGGACCTGTGATATGGGAAGTTAGTCCCTAGCTCTAACCAAAGAGGTAAACTTAGCTACACAAACCTCAGCACCTTCAGCCATTGAAATAATCGAATCGGGAAGGGAATTCCAATCTCTAATGGTTCGGGGGAAGAACTATTCTTTATAAATGTCCGTTCTTGCAGTAAGGGTCTGTAACATCATTGAATGGTGCTTTCTACAGTTCCTAGCCGGGAGAACAAGGTCATTTGTTGGAATGCTGGCAGCACCGTTTAGACCTTTGTATAAGAGTATGAGCCTACTGTCTCTTCTCCTTTTCTTGAGAGACTCCCATTTTAATTTTCCTAGAATTCCAGTCATGCTCCCAGTTTCAAAGCAGTAATTTCCATTACAAATCTAGCATATCTATTCTGAACTTTTTCAATTTCTTCATTAAGGACCACTCCGCTTGGGTCCCAGATGCAACTACCATATTCCAAGACTGGGCGAACAATTCCCCTGTATGCTGTCTCTTTCACATCCTGAGGACATCTGATAGGATGGAAATCAAGAATTTTCACATGGTTGAATAAGACATCACATTCACCATTGTAAAGTTTGAAATCACTGTTTGTACAGTGACGTCAAAAACACCACATTATTGTCATCAAAATATGGCAGACATCAACAGCTCATGTGACTGCATTATAATCTACTCAGAAATGGAAGGTATGCAAGAAAAAGAATCTTACATGTAAGATTGGCACAATTAATTGGATAATCGATCATTTAATCGATAAACTCCACAAAAATGATTATCATTACTGATTTGCTTGCAATCGATTATTTAATAATTACAATTTGTTACCCAAAGTTGTGTCTAAAATAGCTGTATGAGTGGCAAACAGTGCAGACCCAGATGAGACGCCGCATTCTGTTTGCCCGGGTCTGTCTGTTCAAATACATATGGCAAAGTACAGCATATGGTAGGAGTCATGCTCAGACAGAAAGCGAGACAGGTAAAATTATGACAAATCTTCAGTGATTACAAATCGATTATCAATCGCAATGACAGGAATGATAATCGATTATCTTTTCAGCTCCGATTAGCCAGCCCTACTTACATGGGTGTGAGGGGTAGATAGAAAAATCCGTCCCTCAGGATCCCTGTCCAGCATCACTCAGCAAGCCTCATGATCCAGAGATAGACCCTCAGGATGGATTTTTCTGTCCACCTCTCACACCCATGTAAAATTCTTGTATTCTTATTACTCCATTATATATGTTGTGCGTACATTTTATAATCCCCTCATTGAGATAATTCTAACAAGTACCCACAACATAATTTTATGGCTCCAACAAGGAAAAAGAAATTTTTCCCTTACATACCCTTGTTACATATCTGATGCACCTAAAAAATGAGTTTCATTTTACCAGTAAAATTTTTTTGGGTTTTGGTTTTAAGGCCCTTTCAAGATTATTTCACTCATATCGAGCCGTTCGTTAATCAGAGGTGGGCGAAAACTGGAGTACCCCTTTTACCAGTTAAAAGAAATACAAATTCTACTTTCACACTGGAAGTTCATTTAAAGATGCATGGTAACCAGGAATAATTTCAACAGACAGTCTTACAGTAAAAGACAACCTTACTGGGTAGAATTTGTAATTGCACATGCCACTAGAGGGCTGGTGTCTGGGAATGTGTGGCGGCTGTAAAAAGTCTCCCTGCCCTACATCATAGTGTAGTTAATATTTTCTTGTCCTTTGGGATCATTGATTCCATTGAGGAATTTTGAAAATATTTGAGGGTCACTGATGAGGCCTAATTGGCGGAAACTAGCTAGTCTGGCCCAGAAAACATGCAATCTGATTAAAATCCGATCTCGCTGCGGCTAGATCTGACATCGACCCGTAGGAGGTCACCTTCAGTGACCTTTGACTTAAACCAATCGGTGATCAGCTTCCAAAATTCTGGAAGTAAATTCGGATCTACTCGGTCATTTTCCATATATCGGTCTAAGCAACGGTAAACAATAATAAATATGGCGGCATGTCAAAATCTATATTTTGCATGATGATTTTATTATAAGCGTATTTGTCTGTGACTAGGATTTTTCTTGGCCACAAATTAAAAACAACAACTGAATTATAATAATCAATTACGATTAACATCTGAGAGACGCCAGCTTATTTGCAAAAGCATCTGGAATCGAAGTTAAAATTCGGCCGAGGGCCAGCACTGGTCAACACGGCTATCGCTATTAATAGTTGATAACTCGGCAGATTCCGAAGCTTTTTCAAGGTTGAAGAATGACTTGAAATAGCTTCGGAATTTTAGGTTTAAGGTTGAAGAATGACTTAAAATGTCATTGAAGAGATAAGGCGAATCGATGTGAGCTCCAGATGGTTTATTTCCTATCCAAAACCTGACAACATTGTCAGAGAAGTACCTGCTGTCAGACTCCACCCCTGTGGAAGACCACTATCACAACAACAACAATCTTTCTTTCCTTTCTGCGATCGGTCACATTTGACCATTACTCGCAGGTATACATTACTTACACTCCAGGTTGCAGGGTTGAAAGCCTAAACAGTAATCATGTAATTACGGTAGGGGTCTTTAACCTGTACATGACATGACTCTTCCTGCACAGGGGGCCTCAAGTTAATTTCCCGATCCGAAGGACGGTGCACTTTTTGGCATTCATCCCTGCAAATGGAGCATGTTTGGACACCAAACTAATCACCACCTCCGGGGATCGAACCGGGGCCCTGTAGCATCAGAGGCAACACCTAAACAAGTAGGCTTGCCAACAGGTCTTTACAATGACAGCAAACCAAAGGAAGCTTTAGATTAATAATGGCACTGATTTCTGCTCAAAATAGAGACTATGGGTACTCGATAGAACCGCCTCATTGAGGCGGAGCGGAGACTGTGGGTAACCGTTAGAACCGCCTCATTGAGGCAGTTCTAGTGAGTACCCACAATCTTTAATTTAGAGCAGAAATAAGAAAACTAAGGTTACCCCTGTAACCCAGATTTACTATATAAAACTGGGGTTCCAGGGGGTAAAAACTAAAAAAATATATATAGGCATGTTTTCATAATGCAATTATCAAGAATGGCATATTGTAAGCTATCTTCATATACTGCAGCAACCTTTTGGGGGTATTACGTGCAGTTTAAGCAACTTGGACTTGGCCGTTGAACACACAAGGTTAAAATAATGATGTCTGGACAAATAGGCCAAATTTATATAGGTTTTTGTGATGGTTGCAAATTAACGATGGCAATTTTGCCCATTTAATAATGCCATTAAGACATGCAGTAAAATTTCAAAAAAGAGCCCTAATGAAGTTTCATGTTGGATTACTGAAATAGTAAATTTTATCAAACATGACTGTCACTAACACCACCTTAGCCCCTGACCATTTGGGCTTGAAGAAATAGATGGGCTGCATGATGCTTCCTCACAACGCTGAAACCAATCCGCACAGGAGTACTGGTAAATCACATAAGAGGATCTAAGCCTGCTCAGTCAGTGTGGTACAAGTCAGCCCATACATGCTTATAAACCCTATTGGTTTCATTGGGCAGCAGGGCTTGAGAAGTCATTTCATCTCAATGTCGGGTAAAATTCCCACAAAATTGGAAGCAACATCTCCAAAATGACCTTTAAAGTGTTGACGGGGACGTTAAACCTCAAATCAAACCACTAACACCACCATATAACTTTCTAAATCAAATTTGGGATTTCAATGCCCCTGTCATTCAGAATTGGTTGTGATTTTACAGTGAAAGCAACATTTCCACTTTGTGTCAAAATTCATATCTTCCCACGAATAGAAGATAGCAGTGCAGCCTGTTTTCAGGCACCTTTGGCTATAATATAAGCTTATTTATCAAAATAAGAACCAGCTAGTAGCAATCTTATTTGAATGTTAAGGTTATTTGAGTATGATGAGGTATAGGCAAATAGCTAATTTTTCAACTTTGCACCATAACAATGGTAGGTCAAGAATATTTTCTGCTCTTCTATAATACATGTATATAGCATGTCAACTTTGTTGTGTTATCAGCATTAACAGTATGCAATTGTCCAATTACTGAACTACAAGTGAATGACCAAATATAAAAGGCAAGCAAGAAATCAAAATAATGATGCACAGTTTATAGGGCTAAATTGTGACATTATCAAAAATTCATTGTTTTGGCCTTACTCAAAATTCTGTCAAATGTCCCATGAGCAGAAATTGCTGGTACATACATTTTTCAGACACCTTTGCTATAAGGTGTTTTCATCAAATAAATAAGAACCTGCTTGTATCAAACCTTCTATTTGAGTATGAGGTACAGGCAAATAGCCATTTTTTTCAATTTATGCACAATTTCAAGGGTTGGTCAAAATCTTATTCCACCTTTTTGTAATGTAATAGCATGACTTTGCTGTATTCAACATCAACAGAAGGCAGTTGTTCAATGATTGAACTGCAATTGAAAGATACAATCTAAAAGGCTAGTGAGAAACAAGAATTATGCTACACCATGTATAGGGCTAAATTCTGACATTTTCATAAAATCATTGCTTTTGGCCTTACTGAAATTTCTGTCAAATCACCTCATGGGCAGAATTTGCCTGTACATACATATTTTCAGACAATTTTGACTATGAGGTGATTTAATCAAATGAATAAGAACCTGCTAGTGTCAAACACATTTTTAATGTGAAGATTATTTGATTACGAGGTCATGGCAAATAGCCTTTTTTTCAACTTATGCACCATTTCAAGGGTTGGTCAAAAAATTATTCTGCCCTTCTGTAATGTAATAGCATGACTTTGTTGCCTTCAGCATTAACAGAAGGCAGTTGTACACAACTGAACTGCAATTTAAAGACCAAATCTAAAAGGGTAGCAAGAAATCAGAATTATGCTACACCATGCATATGGCTATTAAAATTCTGACATTTTCATAAAACCATTCCTTTTACCTTACTCAAAACTCTGTCAAATCGTGCATGGGCAGAAAATGCTAGTTCATCTGTTTTTTTAGGCACCTTTGGCGATAAGCTGATTAATCAAATAAATAAGAACCTGCTAGAAGAAAAACTTTTTGAATGTGAAGATTATTCGAGTATGCAGTATAGGCAAATAACTATTTTTTTTCAACTTATGCACCATTTCAAGGCTTGGTCAAAAATTTATTCAACCCTTTTGTAATGTAATAGCATGACTTTGTTGTGTTCACAATTAACAGAAGGCAGTTGTCAAATGATTGAACTGCAATTGACAGACCAAATCTAAAAGGCTAGACAGAAACAAGAATTATGCTACACCATGTATATATTCTGACATTTCCATAAAATCATTGCTTTGGCCTTACTGAAATTTCTGTCAAATCACCTCATGGGCAGAATTTGCTTGTACATACATATTTTTAGACATCTTTGGCTATGATGTGATCAATCAAATGAATAAGAACCTGCTAGTATCAATCATTTTTTGTATGTGAAGATTATTTGAGTAACCATTTTTTCAACTTATGCACCATTTCAAGGGTTGATCAAAAAATTATTCTGCCCTTCTGTAATGTAAAAGCATGGCTTTGTTGTCTTCAGCATTAACAGAAGGCAGTTGTTCCATAATTGAACTGCAATTGAAAGTCCAAATCTAAAAGTGTAGCAAGAAACCAGCATTACGCTACACCATGTATATGGCTAAATTCTTACATTTTCATAAAACCATTGCTTTGGCTTACTTAAAATTCTGAGAAACTGTCCTATGGGCAGAAATGCTAGTTCACCCAGTTTCTTCAGGCACCTTTGGCAATAAGCTGATTTATCAAATAAAAAAGAACCTGCCGGAAGCAAACCGTTTTGAATGCCAAGGTTATTTGAATAAGTGGTAAAGGCATGATTTTAAGGGGTTGTCAATATTTGTTGTGTCACTCTATAATATAGAAGAATGTTTTTGATGCCTTCAACATCAGCAGTAGGCAACTGCCCATTATGATTGTAATAAAATAATAAAATTAATTGGTAAGACTAGATTTTAAGGGCTAAGCAAGAAATCAGAACTATGCTACAGCATAGGGTGAATATTAGATATTTTCATAAAATCTGTGTTGTTTGCCTTCACTCAAAATTCTGATAGATCTTGCCATGAAATGAAAATACTGTTTCTTTGACTTTTAAGGTCTCCTTCATAAACAGGCTGATGAATCAAGCAATTAAAAACCTGCTAGTATAAATCCTTCGAGGATACCTTTAGGCTTTTCGAATTATTATGCAGTATATAGGCAAATATTGCCATTTTCCAATTTCACACCACAATTTGGGGTGGTCATTTTTTTTCTCCCCTTTTATGATATAGACGCTTCATTTTGGTGCATTCAGGATTAACAGTACTTAATGTTCCAGTGATGGAATTAAAATGGAAAGACTAAATCTAAAGGACTGCTGAATAATTAGCATTATCCTACACTATGTATAAGGCTAAATTCTGATAGCACAATGTTTGAAGCATATATACAATTATCCCAATTACAGAAAATTGTCATTCTTGTAGACACAGTGGATAGCATTATCTCACATAAGGGTTTGTAATATGAAAAAAAAACTTGCCATCAAATCAAATTAGCAAGATCAGATCAACAACTGGCCTCCATGGATTGCAATAATGAAAACAGATTTGCTATTGATAGAATAATAACTCCCAAGTATTATTACTCTTGCAAAACTGGAAAAAAATACTCTACCTTTTCTTGGGGATAATCCACCATTATAAAATTGTAAATGAAAACATACAAAATATCATACAATGCCGTTTCCAATAAAATGCAGCAATGCAAAACTGAATGATTTTCTACAACTTACATTAGCCGAATATATACCTTCCATTGTCCCCTGCTCATGATGGGGAGGTGGGAGACTGAGCAAGATATTTTACTACATGTACTTGTATGTATTTTAAATGAAGTCACTTTTAATTTATGTATTTTGAGCAGTCACTACTGTGAACAAAAGATACTTGACTGCCTTAACCCATTTAGTACTAGGTACCCCAAAACGGGTAATTGGCAAACAGTGCAGGCCCTGATCAGATGCTGGGGCCTACACTGTTTGCAAAACGTTCAGCCAGTTTCCAAATAGATTTTTAAGAAAGCACAACCTGACTCCCCTAAATTTTGAAATGGCCTCCTGCTTTATATTAAGAGGAAGATTCCATTTGGTACAAACTTGGGTTAAGGCTGATCAAATTTACAAATTAAAAATCCCACTGGAAACCAATAATGAATGTCATCATTTAACAAGGAGACAACTTTATTGACCTTTTGTTTATCTTTTTACTTTTTTTTTTCCAAATGAGGACCTCTGAAGAGGGTTCTACTCTATTTTTTGTTTGCATATGCCATTCTGCTATACAGCCCGGGCTTCTCCAGACTTTTGGTTGAGTCTTTAAACCGAGGCATAAGGAAAAACAATAAAATGATTCAAAGAAATTTAAATGGATTCAGTTCTGGTGTCATTGAATTTTTCAATATTGTTGACAGAAGTGACAGGACTTTAATTATTCTCGAAATGACCTGCTGTGATGACGTCATGGAACTCTTTATTTAAAAAATAATGCGAGGGAACTTACAGTCACCGAAACAGGTCAGTCACCATTTCTGGGCTTCTGATACTGTAATCGGTCAAATGTGACCATTGCTCCCATGTGTATCTATCTTTTAATACTGCAGCAACTAACCTGTAACTATTGTACATTGTATACACTCCAGGTTTGCAGGATGAAAGCCTACACTGTAATCATGTAAGATAGGGCTCTTTAACCTGTACAAGAGATGGTTCTCCCTGCACAGGTGATGGGGGGGGGGGGGGCTACACTAGTAACGTCCCGATCCGATGAACGCCTTACGGTACACTTTGTGGCAATCATCTGGGTCTAATTCTGCGTTCAAAGCAATATATAGTTGATAAGATAATGATTTCCTGTAACTGTTGAAAGAATGGCAAGGCAATCTAAATCTTTTTCTGATGGATTTTCGATATTCTTCGATATAAAGCTTCCACCGCCATTTTGTCCTGCTCACCGAGAATGTTTCGTAAAAGGTGCACCGATTGGTTCGTTTAAAATAGAATAAAACGGAAATTCCGAGGTCATGAAAGGTGACCTTTCATGGGTCGTTGTCAGATCTAGGCATACATAGTTCAGCTTAGATCGGGTTTCAATCAGATTGAGAAAACATGCACACTCCATATTTTTCAGTTCTGTGGTGTATTCCTTGCTTCCAAAGGATAACCCTTTTATAGAATATATTTAAATATGTTGTCTACTGCTCCTATTTATCTTAATTATCTGTATAGAGGTGTGTCATTTACCTAATCATCTGATTGGTTCTTGTGACTTCCACATATGTGACTACCTTGCTTACTCTTGAAATGGTATCAGGTTGAAATCAACATTCTTGGCTGGCAGCAAGTACTTGCTGCAAGTGAAATAGTAGGCAGCAAGTTAACAATTGAGACGCGGAGAAAAACTACATCTGAAAATGTTGTCTGTGGATGTCGTCTGCTGAATTTTATTTTTGCAAACTTTTTGAAAATACTTTTGCATATAGGCAAACAGTGTGGACCCAGATCAGACTGCTCCTTTAGGAGCAGTCTGATCTGGGTCCACACTGTTTGCAAAAATGACTTTTAAAGTAATTGGCAGACGACAAAGCAGATGACAATTGTCGTGATTGGCATTTTATGGGTTAACAATAGAAAGCCACAAGTTTGTTCACAAACAGGAATGGTACCTTGTTTATTTATCATTAGACGTCTACTGTTAAAGGGAAGAACTTGCTCCTTAGGTGCAAATTCTTTTTGTCTCCATTCTAATAGTCTACTGAATGGTAGAAAGTGTATCCATTCACCTGAAAATACTAAAAACCTGAATTGTATATGTCAAACATAGTTTTGAACACCGATTAAACTACAGTCCTCTCATCAGTAAAATCTGGCAATTCAGTTACAGTTCTAATCTTTTTTTGTTTTCAGGACCTACAACTCCAAGTTTTTTATGCTATACTAGATCAGATCTACCATGGTGAAGAAATCCCTAATAAAACTACAACAGAAATAATGGCCGAGGTTCAAAATAAATATTACAGTTTACCCTATATCTCTAATACTGTAAGTAATCTACTTTAGGAAACACACTAGTATAGGAAGTCAAGGGTCATTTGTGAATGTGAGGTTCATCTGAAAATTGCATTACAACGCTACATGTTTAGGTACCTCATGGTATTACGAAAACAAGCCTATTCGAATATATTGGTAAAATTTTATCACAAAAAAAAAAAAAGGGAAAATTTTAAGATAAAATCCAGTGATTTTTCTTATTTCTGCTCAAAAAATAGATTGTGAGTACTAGTTAGAACTGCCTCGGCGGAGGTGGTTCTAACGCATACCCACAATCTATGTTTTTGTGCAGGAATAAGGAAAATAATGTATACCCCTGTAAACCCTAGTTTTACTATATAAATGTGGGGCTCAAGGGGTCAAACTTATGTAAGAGTATTTTTGTGATGGGGATGTTTTCAGTATGAGGGCACCCTCAGAACAAATGTTTGGGCACCCTCAAAATGATATGTTGGAGTGGTATTGGACCCGCCGGATGCTTTTAGCTTTATGACTGTTACCATATATGGGTATGGCGGCCATTTTGGTCATGTGACCTGGACTTAAAACGGTTCCCCCAATAAATGCGCCTTATTGTAAGGAGCAAAAATATATCTAATACTTTAGTACTGTATTCTGAATCGTTTGCAGGATAAAATGCATTCTCACTTTTCCAATACAAAAGCATATGTGTCAAAGTTTGACATAGGCACAAAGAAGGTCAAGGTCAACCCAGGGTCACCATTTTAGCAATTTATGATGGGCCTACGTCCCAGATGCTATTTATCAAGTTTCGTGGAAATCTGCCCAGTGGTTCTGGAGAAGACTATTTTTGAAGGGTTTTTACCATATATGGCTTGGTGGCCATTTTGGTCATGTGACCTGGACCCCATGAGCAAATTTTGGTTTCCCCCATCCCATAGAGGCTCCATATGAAATTTGACTGCACTGGCCCAACGGTTTCCGAGGAGAAGCAGTTCGAAAATTTTCACATTTTTCGCCTCGGCGAGGCTATACTAAATGGAATGTAATATTTCGCAAGTTCATTGGTTAGATCTCATTGATATCTATCAGTATGCCAAAAATTGTTTAAATAATCCAAGCTGTTAAGTAACTATCACCAATTTTCACAAACGGGTTACGGATGGACAGAATGACAGAATGACACAGTGATTTTCGGGGACTCTTAGAAATCAACCGACTTCAGTCGGTTGCTTTTTCTGCGGGTCGTGCAATATCTCTTCCAAAACAGAAGGTCAAATTGAGCTGAAACTTGATGGGTGGCATCAGGCTGACATGGAGATTCAGATTTGCTCAAATTGTTACATTCCAATATCCAAGATGGCCGCCATCTTGAAATTCTTCAAACAGCATCTCCTTCTGAACCAAAGGTTGAATTGATCTGAAACTTGATGGGAGGCATCGGGGTGACATGGATATTCAGATTTGCACAAATCTTTCCATTCCGGTATTCAAGATGGCTGCCATGGTGGCCATCTTGATATTCTTCAAAAGACATCTGCTCCAGAACCGAAGGTCGAATAGAGCTGAAACTTGATGGAATGCATCCGGGTGACATGGAGATTCAGATTAGTTAAAATTGTTCCATTCTGATATCCAAGCTGGCTTCCATCTTGAAATTCTTCAAATGTTATCTTCTCCAGAACCAAAAGTCCAGTTGAGCTGAAACTTGATGGGAGGCATCAGGGTGACATGGATATTTAGATTAGCTAAAATTATTCCGTTCCGATATCCAAGATGGCTGCCATCTTGAAATTCTTCAAAAGACATTTCCTAACCAGAGGTCTGATAATGCTGAAACTTGATGGGAGGCATCGGGGCAACATGGAGATCCATTTTTGCTAAGATCATTCCAATCCAATATCCTAGATGGCTGCCATGGTGGCCATCATGAAATTCTTCAAACGACATCTCCTCCCGAACCAGGGGTTGCATCAAGCTGAAATTTCATGGAAGGCATCAGGGTGAAGTGGCGATTCAGATTTGCTAAAATTGTTCTGCTCCGATATCCAAGATAGCCAATATGGCAGCCAACCTGAAATTCTTCAAATGACATCGCTTCCCAAACCAAGGGTTGGATTGAGCTGAAACTTGATGGGAGGCATTGGAGCATCATGGAGATTCAGATTTATCTAAAATTATTCTGTTCCGATATCCAGGATGGGTGCGCACGGAGGCCATCTTGAAAGTCTTAAAACCACATCAAGTTGAATTGAGCCAAAACTTGATGGGAGTCATTGGGGTGACATGGAGATTCAGACTTCTTAGAACCATTCTGTTCTGATATCTAAGATGGCTGCCACATTGTCCATTTTGAAAATCTTCAAACAACATCTGCTACCGAATGGTCTGTTGCATTGAGTTGAAATTGTCAGTTGGTATTTGGGTGACATGGAGATTCAGAATTGCTAAAATTGTTGCATTCTGATATCCCAGATGGCAGCCATCTTGAAATTCTTCAAAACACCTGTATAGTAATTGCATATAAGATTTACAGGGAGGGACAGCTCGGGTGTTGTCAGTATATTTCAAAGAAGATTCGGTACTGTGGCTTTTTTGCAAGCGGCCAAATACACCATAGCTTTGTGTTGAAGTTGTATTCACATGATTGGTTGACTTGGTTTACTTTTTGGATAACAGAATATGGCAGTTGCAAACGATAGCTCTGACCTTCTTAACTATACACTTCCACTCTGCATCAACATCATCTCATCCTGAATCCTAAATCAGACAAAGCTGTTCAGAAACTTGATCAGAAGCATTAAGATTATTTAAACATGCAGATTCAGAATTGCTAAAGGCAATGTGATCTGGTAGACAAAATGGTCATCAAGGCGCAGTGCAATATATGATCAGCCCCATCCAGTTGAGCAATTTTGGCCCACTTGGACCTCTAGTTCTCAAGCATATGTTGTGGGTGCTCATTAGAATCACCTTGTTAGTCTGATGGTATATTGTTTTCGCAATTTCAGGCCTGGCAGCTAAGGTTTGGTCATCTTGTTGGTTATGGTGGGAAATATTATTCCTATTTAATGTCCAGAGCTATCGCTTCAAGATTATGGCATGAATGTTTCAAAGAAGACCCTTTTAACAGGTAAAGTATTTGAAATATATCTATGTTGAGAGATGTGAAATACATGACAAACTATTTAAAAAAGCATGAAAATTGTAAAATAGTCCCATATTTCAAACAGATTCAAATGTGGGAGAAAACCGGAGTACCGTTAGAAAAACCACTTGAGCTGTGTTGCAGGACTTGGTGTCTTGCGTGACCAGAGTGGGGCTGAAACCACAGAAGTGAGAGACCTAATGGTTTCCGGTAAAGTCAGTTCACTTACCCACTAGACCACGGAGGTCCTAAAATGCCTCATTATAATGTGAAAAGAGATTCGCATGCAAGTCGTCATTTCATATTAAATTCATGGAGAGAGCTTTAATTTGGCTAGTTTTATAAATTCATTTTGAAAACACACTTATTCAAATATATTTGGCAATTTTACCACCAAAAAAGGAAAATTTTCAGATAAAAAAATTCTGATATTGAATTTACTTCTACTCAAAACGTGTACCCACAATCTATGTTTTTCAGCAAAAATAAGAAAAATACTATATACCCCTGAAAGCCCCAGTTTTACAAAATAAAGGCTGGGTCTAAGTGGGTCAGAATGATGTGTGTATTCATGATGTGTCAACAATATGGTCGAGAGTTTGAGATTCTATTGTGTATATGACCATTTTCTTCTCCTATGGGGCACAAAACTGGAAATATCTTAACCCTTCTCTTGCTGAATATTCATTTAAGCCACACCCATTTCTGTCTATCAGCCAATCAAATTACTTGATGTAATTTATTGCTACAAATTCATACACTGAATGCCAAACAGTGTAGATCCTGATCAGATGGCTTCTTCAGAAGCCATCTGATCTGGATCTGCACTGTTTCCAAAGATAGTGGTTGTCGTAAACAGCAAGATAAGGGTTAAAACTCATCAGGTGTCTTAACATTTTGTCAAACCTTAGAGAGGCAAGAAAAAATATTGAACAGAGGAGTGTCTATTTTTTTTTCTTATTTGAGACAGCACATGACAAAATCTACAAGAAGGCTTGAGCAACCAGCAAAGACTCAGATCAGCCTGCACATTTGCGCAGTCTTATCAGAGTCTTCGCTGATCTCATGTACCTACTTTCAATGCAAAGTGACATAAGCAAAAGGTCTTGTCATAGTGGATGGGTGCGCAGGTTGACTTGAGTCTCAGCTGGTCGCATCGGTCTTATTGTAGGTTTTGTCATACTCCGGCTCATTTAGAGAAAATAAGGCTTGACATTGCATGTGAATGATCTGCCCAGCAGATGATTTACATACAATAGCAAGCATAATGTTCTCAAAAAGAATATGACATTACACTAACACACCCATGCGACATAGTGCATTTTTTCACATCTCCAAAATGGCTACTTTTCTGATGGATATCTGTGATATTTTTCTTATTTTTACTGCAAAAATAGGTTGTGGGTGCTCATTAGAACCGCCTCATTGAGGCGGTTCTAATGAGTACCCACAACCTATGTCTTGGAGCAGAAATAAGAAAAATAATGTATACCCCCGTAAACCCTAGTTTTCTCTTTTCAATGTGGGGTTTAGAGGGGTGTTCATTTCACTGACTTGTTCATAGGATGACTTGAGCTTTCTTAATAATATCAATTCTCCATCATCATGTACATTTCAAGCGATTTGATTGGTTGAAATAAAAGTTTTATACTTCGATAAATTCCATGAGCAAGAATCTCAGTACTATTTTACACAACAACAGGTAGTAAAATAACGTGGCGTCAAAGAGCATGTTTAGAACCTGCGCGTTATGTCATGTATATTTAGTGACGTAAATGGCGTTTGATTAAAAGCTGGAAAACTATTGAAAATGTAAACGTTAGAAGAGAAATAAACTAAATATATAAACTTGACATTTTTTTCTCTTGTTGGTAAGTTCATTCAGAATACCTAAAATTTACTATTTTGGTGGCATTTTTAACATTTCGATGACAAACTCAGAATTATGAGGAATGAATTGTCATATTTGTGGATTTTATCGATGTGTAAACTCCAGCAAACCATTCACGAACTGCATAAAGCCCTTGGGCTTTATGCAGTTTGTGAGTGATTCGCCGGAGTTTACACATCGTTAAAATCCACAAAATTGAAATTCATTCCTATAATAAAAAAAGGGGTTTACAGTGGTGTTTTGTTTGTTTTGTTGATGCTTAATGGCCACGTCAACACTATTTACGTCATTTTGTGATATTGCTTCCAATTTGTGGGACTTTTACTCAACATTGAGATGAAATGACATCTCAAGCCCTACGCCCAATTTTTCTGGGCAGGTTTAAACCTGAGTGGTTCATCAGTACTAAAAAGTTTGGTAGGTTTTAACCATGCAGCCCCGTCTATATCTCTAAGGCTCGATGGATGGGGGCATTTACAGGGTTGTTTATTACCTTGACTCGTTAACATGATGGTCAGTTTTAACCCTTGTCCTGCTGAATATTTTAATGTGCCACACCCACAACTGATTATCAACCAATCAGATAACTTGGTACAAATTATTGCAAGAAATTCACTATGTATAATAGATCTACATTGTTTGAAAGATAAGACATATCCGGGCTCAGCAGGACAAGGGTTGAAGTCACAAAATGCTTTTTCATCATCATCATCATCATCATCATCACTGGATTTTTCATTAGCATGCAGGTACAGGGGCAACATCCACATAAGTTGGCCCAAGTTTCATACGACAGGACCAATTTTGCAAAATCCTCTTAGTTGTGAAATAAATTTGATTTATAACATTTTAACTGTGTAACATGTTTGTGTGATTTACAGAGAAAATGGTGAGAAATATAGGCAGAAGATGTTGGCACATGGTGGCGAAAAGTCCCCCAGAGAATTAGTAAAAGGTATGGCACGTCTTCACTATATTAACATTTTCACAGCCAAATGCAACTTTAGTCGATTTTATCATTCACTGCCAAATGCGTCTAATAAAAAAATCTGTGGGTTCAAACTTTTAACAGTGTATTATATAGAGAGTTTTAATGGACATAACTCGAAAAACGGTAAGTCATTATTTTCAGCACAAAATAAATTTCCAGCAATAGATAATGTGGAGAGACATTCAGCTGACAGGCTTCAGATGTCATTTCATCTCATTGTCGGTTAAAAGTCCCACAAAATTGGAAGAAACAACTCTAAAATCCTACAATGACCTTGGATGTTTAACATCAAATCAAACAAAACAAAACAAAAACAACGACAGAAGGTAGGGAAAATTTAACCCATTTGGTAACGGAAACCCCTAAACGGGTACCCTGTCAAACAGTGCAGGCCCAGATCAGACGCTGCATAATGCAGCGTCTGATCAGGGCCTTCACTGTTTGCAAAAAGTTCAGCCATTTTCCAAAAGAATTTTGAAGAAAACACAGGGTGGCCACACACTCTGGAAAACAGGGAAAACAGGGAAAATGGTGAAAAAAAAATCCCTGCAGGGAAAAATCAGGGAATTTGAAATTTTGCTGAAAATCAGGGAAAAATCAGGGAATTTCAAAAAATCTTATCTTTGTAAGGTCAAAATATTCAAATTGTATAGCTTTTCCGGAAGAAAGTTTTCTTTCTTCATGGCTGTTTCATTAAAAAGCTAATATAAAGCAACATTTGCTTTAACCCATTTCAGACTGGAAACCCCTAAACGGGTACAGTGGCAAACAGTGCAGGTCCAGATCAGACGCCGCAGAATGCGGCGTCGGATCAGGGCCTACACTATTTGCAAAAAGTTCAGCCATTTTCCAAATCAATTTTGAAGAAATTACAACCTGACACCCCTAAATTTTGAAATGGACTCCTTTTATATATAAGGAGCAAGATTCCATCTGGTACAAAAAGGGTTAAACTGACATATGATGAGTATGTAATTATATAATCAATTGATATCAAGACTTGTTCCCAATTTGAAAATTCTAGTCTTCATACCCACCCCTTGAACACACGAAAAAAGAAAATCCCAACCTGTCTATCCATTCCTTGAACACCTGAATAGGTAATTGCAAACAAGCAATTTTTAAGAATGGCCTTAGACAGTCTACCATGTAAGCAAAAAAAACAAAAAAAAAAACAACACCTACTGTTTTAGTAAATTGGAGGTGATGGTGTGGCTACAAGGGGAGGTTGGAGGGGAAATATTTTACCAGTTTTGATTTTGACTACCATGAAAATAAATTAGCACATTTACATCATATTTTAGATAAATTTTCATTTAATTAAGAATATTGTGACAGCATTGTGTATAAACATGTCACTTGACAGCATTTGAATCAGTATATGACTTCTAAAGGTAGGAGCCATTGCGATAATATCAAGGTTTTTAATCAGGGAAAATCAAATCAAATCAGGGAAAAATCAGGGAAATATCAGGGAATTTGATTGCTAAAAATGTGTGGCCACCCTGAAAACAGAACCTGACACCCCTAAAGTTGAAATGGACTCCTGCCATATATAAGGAGGAATATTCCATTTTGGTACAAAAAGGGTTGAACAATATGTGCCCAATGACCAAAGGAAGGACCACCCTGGAACAGTTAACAGAAAAGCTACTGGGGGCTTCAACTCCATAGTTTGTAAATATTCATCCCTAACCAATCAGTTCTTGGCCCCCGCCCATTGGGGCTTTAAGAAATAGATGGGCTGCATGATGTTTCCACGCAGAGCTGAAACTGACCCACACCCGAGTACTGGTAAACCGCTTAAAAGATCTAAGCCTGCCCAGCGAAATCTGTGTGAGTCCATGCTTATAAACCCTATTGGTTTCTGGGCTGCAGGTGCTTCTGTGCAGAGCTGAAACTAACCAAACATTTGAGTACTGGTAAACCGCTTAGAAGGTCTAAGCCTGCCCCGGTAAAGTGGTTGGTGTCTGTCCATCCCTTAAAGCCTTGCGATTTCTTTTTGTGGTAGGGCTTGAGAAGTCGTTTCATCGAGTCCCACAAAATCGAAAGCAATGTCTCCAGAATGATCTGAATAGTGTTGATGGGGACATAAAACCTCAACACCAACAAAAACAAAGCCTACAGTAGGAAAAAGAGTTGTGCCACCAGCAAAGACTCAGATATACCTATGTATCCGTGTTGTTTGATCCAAGTGTTCACTGATCGCATGAAACTTTCAATAGCCTTCTGGCTATCCAAAAAGAGATGATGTGAAAACTCTCACCTTATTGTGTGAGCATGCAGGCTGCACTAAGCCTTTGCTGGTCTCACTTCTCTTCTCATGTGAATGCTACTTTAGATTTTGTAGGTTTCTTAATACACCACAACCTCTTTATAACACTGTTGTAGGGGACCAAAGCAGAAACCGTGTTAGTTAAACAACCGTGTTATATCCAAAAAAAGTATAGATTAAATAGAAAAATGACCATTTATGGTCATTTTTCTATATAATCTATACATTTTTGGGATCCATTTCAAAACTGTGTTATATCCAATATTGTGTCATAATGAACAGTGTTATAATGAGGTTGTGGTGTATATATTTAGGTGGAACACATTGGTGCAGTGGTGCATGTGTTCGAGTTTTATGTCCCACCAACAATTGTCATATGGAGATGAGACCTTTGTTTAAAGACTTATCCGAAAGTCTGGAGAAACCCAGAATCAAACCATGATGCCTGATTTATGAGGGAAGTAGCATAACCACTACTTTACAGAGGCTTTTATTGGTGTAGTGGTAAAACCCTTTACTCATGATCAAGGGGTTTTAGGTTTGTGTCCCACACTAGGCATCATGTGTTGTGTCCTTGAGCAAGACACTTTATCCACATTGCTAAGTACAGTTTAACCTGTCTTAGTAGCCACCTCTATTAAGCAAGCAACCTGTCTTAAGCAAGCAGGCATTCAGTTCCCAAAAAAAGGCAAATGTATTTAATTTCACCTTTACTAAGCAAGCACCTGTCTTAAGCAAGCACAGTTTGTTTCTCCCTTTGGTGCTTCCATAATACAGGTTGGACTGTACTTGTTTCTACCAAGGATTGAACCTGCACATAATACTCAGAAAATGAGGGTGATGCAGTAAAGGGAGAAAAATATATATAACTAGTTTTTGACATTATCCCTTAAGATGCCGAGAAAAACTACATCTGAAAATGTCGTCTGCTTATGTCGTCTGCTGAATTTTTCCAAACTTTTTTAAAAATATTTTTGCATACAGGCAAACAGTGTGGGCCCTGATCAGACTGCTCCTGTAGGAGCAGTCTGATCTGGGTACTACACTGTTTGCAAAAAAAAATTACTTTCAAGGTAACCGGCAGACGGCAAAGCAGACGACATTTGTCGTAATTGGCATTTTATGGGTAATTTTCCTTTGTATATTTCAGATATGTTTAATGAAGAACCTACAGTTGATATGTTAGTGAACTCATTGACTGATGATATTCATAACAAATTGACTTGATGTTTGTGCTGCTAAGCATATAATTAAATAATATTTTTATACTGGCTGAACAATCGCTGGTGAGACAAAAAGTGTGCCAAAGTTTAGCCTGCAAGTTTTGAGCTGAATGAAGGCACCTAGAAAGCCATGAGTGCCTAACTACATATCATTGCAATAACAAATCCATGTGATATAGTGAATTCTTTCATATCCCCAAGACGGTTCATTTTCTGGGGAAACTTGGGATATTGTTCTTATTTACACTCAAAACATAGGTAATGGGTGCTCGTTAGAACCACCTCACAGAGGCGGTTCTAACGAGTACCCACAACCTATTCCTTGGAGCAGAAATAAGAAAAATAATACCCCTGTAAACCCTAGTTTTCTCTATGTAAGGTGGGATTAAGGAGATTACATGCCTCGCTCGGGTCACATGTGAGATGCCAAGTTCTGCAACAGAAGGTCAGGTGGTTTTTCTCCGGGTTCTCCGGTTTTTGTCCACATCTGATTAACGATCGGCTCGACATGAGTGAAATAATCTTGGAAGGGCCTTAAAACCAAAACCAAAAAAAAACAATAAACATGAATACATGAACTTTTTCAAGTATTGTGAATGATTTAAGAAATTGATCATCTCCATCAGTGATTTATTGAGTAATAAATCACAGTTTGGAGGGCCTTTGTAAAGTAGAGCATATCACAAACATGTGGTGCAAGTGATTTGTTTGTATACAGCATACATTATTTTACTAAATCCTTCCCAATTTTTTACCGTTAGACATGTTTTCACCTGTTTTTAACATAGCTGACGGAGAGAAAACTACATTATTCCATCTGTTGTAAAGGAGACAATAAGTGACGTCATAAAACTGTGAATGACATCACAAAATGGTGCCTCTTCTGCCCAGTAATTTTGTTAACAAGGAAAACATTGTTCTCTTGGATTGCAGTAGCTCCACACGAAACCTTATTTCAAACTTTGTGTCCTCGTTCTAGGTTTTTTGTACCGCAAGACATGTTTTTACCTGTTTTTAACACAGCTGATAAGAGAGAAAATGACATTATTCCATCTACTGTAAAGAAGACAAAAAGTGACATCGCAAAACTGTGAATGACATCACAAAATGGTGCCTCTTCCACCCAGTAATTTTATTAAGCAGGAAAAAATAGTTCCTTTGCTTTGCCTTTATTGTCACGTTGTGTTTGAGTTAAAAATTTCTGAACGGAGAAAATCAAGGCATCAAGGGAAATGGACACAAATTCAGGAGAGGCAACTTCTGATTTTAATATTTCTTTCTCCTGTGTCAGTAGGGGTCCACTATTTAAAGAAAGAATTTGCTCTTTGGGGTCCACTCTTAAAAGAAAGAATTTGCTCCTTTGGGGTCCACTCTTAAAAGAAAGAATTTGCTCCTGAGGAGCAAATTCTTTCTTTTAAGAGTGGACCCATGTTCAGGTCAGTTCATTTTAGTAGAAGAGTATTTTACATCTTCCTGGTGCAAGGGACACTGCACCCCTTCCCTGGTCAAAGGGGATCACGCACAGGGCTCTAAGTCAGCCAAAGCCCCGCATAGGTGATCCCATAGTGCCATAGTAAAACATGCAAGTTTCAACACACCCCATGAGCTTCTGTTTGATGCCTTCAGCACTATATATGCAAGTCCTTGCTTAGGCATCTCTTTCATATGGATTGAGATTTTTTGTTTGATTTGAGGTTTAACGTCCCCGTCAACACTGTAAAGGTCATTTTGGAGACGTTGGTTCCAATTTTGTGGGACTTTTACCCGACATTGAGATGAAATGACATCTCAAGCCCTGTCGCCCAATGAAACCAATAGGGTTTATAAGCATGGACAGTCTGGCTCGTGCCAGGGCAGGCTAAGATCTCTAAGTGGTTTCCCAGTACTTGTGTGCAGTCAGATTTCAGCTCTGGGTGGAAGCTTCATGCAGTTCTTCTATTTCTCCAAGCCCCCATGGGCGGAGGCCGTATATGGATTGAGATCATTGGTGTGCTGATTTTGTTGTATTGGTATCATGGTATGTATCACAGGATAACAGGGAATGCTTGCTGTAAAAGGTGATGCAGTAGTTCTGTACGAAACCTTATTTCAAACTTTGTGCCCTCGTTCCAGGTTTTTTTTTTACTTCAAAACATGTTTTTATCTGCTTTTAACATAGCTGATAGAGAGAAAACGACATTATTCCATCTACTGTAAAGGAGGCTATAAGTGACGCCGTAAAACTGTGAATATTATCAAAACAAAATCAGCACACCTACGATCTCAATACATATGAAAGAGATGCCTAAGCGAGGACTTGCATAGTGCAGAAAGCATCAAACTGAAGCGCAATGTGTATGTTACCCCTATATCAGGGGATCAGTTTGTCGGAAGTCCTGAAAAATGTCTCCCTTGTAAAAATTGGGGGGAAAATATTCCAGGGGCTAGTTGTTCAAAATTAACAACATCGTTAGTTAACGTATCGTTAAAACTTTGATCATTAAATATGGCAAGGATGCTAAATTTTTTGCTGAAAAAATGTGAGCAGCTTTCGCGGATGCACATTTTTTCAGCAAAAGTACCAAAATTTTCGATATTGTACTTTCTAGTTTTTGTTTGTTTGATTTGAGGTTTAACGGGGTCCGCCTCGGACCGCGGTTCCTGGACAGGCTTAGATCCTCTAAGTGGTTTACCAGTACTAGTGTGCGGGCAAGATTCAGCTCTGCGTGGAAGCATCATGCATCCCATATATTTCTTCAAGCCCCTATGGGCGGGGGCCATTTTTTGTACTTGCTAGAACAGTTAACAATTTGACCACTAAGGGGTCGTTAAGCTAACAATGCTTTGAACAACTGGCCCCCATGTGTGTAGTATACATTCCCTTTGAAGATGAAGCCAGAGCAGGTGAGTTGTTCTGTCTACCCGGTAATGACAGTGCTTTAAAGAAGTAATGGACTTGTCCAGATTGAAAGACAGTAGAGTTTATTGTAGGGGATGAGGGGATGAGAGAGGGTAAAACTAGCAATGGTGAAATTCACTCAAAGCTCTGTATAACACTGTTGTTGGGGTCCAGATCAGAAACCTTGTAAGTTAAAAAAAAGACAAAAAAATTGTTATATCCAAACAAAAATGTATAGATCATATAGAAAAATGACCTTTTTGCCATTATGAATCCATCTTTGGGGTCCAAAGCAGAAACATTGTTAGTCAACAGCAGTGTTATAGCCAAACAAAATTGTATAGAGTACATAGAAAAATGAATATTTTTATCTTGTAATCTTCACATTTTTGGGATCCATCCTTAAACTATGCATGTAACATCAAAAACTGTGTAATTTTCCTATATATAATCTTTGGAATCCATCTTTAAATTATGTAACGTCAGTAGTGGGTCCCCGCCCATTGGGGTTGGAAAAATAGATAGGGCTGTCTGATGCTTCCACACTGTGCTGAAACCGACCACACACGAATACTGGTAAACTGCTTATAGGTTCTAAGCCTGCTCAGGAAACGTGATGCAATTCAAACCATCCATGCATAGAAAGCCATTTGGTTTCATTTGGCAGCAGGGCTTGAGATGTCATTTCATCTTAGTGTTGGGTAAAAGTCCCACAAAATTGGTAGCAACATCTCCAAAATGACCTAATAAGTGTTGACGGGGTTGTTAAACCCCAAATCAAACAAATATGTTCATAGTTGATGTTATAATGAACAGTGTGATAAAAAGGTTTAGGTGCATGGCAGTTTGTTACTTGTTTAGAAAATATATTTAATATGGTTTGTTTGACAAACAAAATATTAAAGAAAGACCAACAGACTTCGTTGTTGTTTTTGAAGCGTTTGTGGTGTTGAGGTCGCGGTTTTTTTTGTTATGGTTTGTCTTTGAGTATGTGTGTCGCTTATATTTTTTTTTTAATTTTGATAGCCAATTGGCCATTTTGTGGGAAAGTAACTGTCCTTTTGGCTTTCCGCTGTTGATGTTTCCATTGGGGTCTAGTTGTTTCATGTTTGTGTTTCTTTCCCTTTGGTGTCTCTGATGGGAGCTATGGGTTAATTGTATCAATTCCTGATCATTGCCTTCAGTTCTATTTTGAGAGTTTTATGCAACTGTAATGCATGACAATAATTCTGAGTTACCGTATTTGGACAGACAGGCCTGAGCAAACAGTGTAGAGTCAGACAATGCGTCTCATCAGGGTATACAGTGTTTGCCACTCATCCCGCTATTCTGAGACACAATATCCGGTAGTAAATTTTAAAGGTTCAAATTAGAACAAGTATGGTGAGGGGTTGAGGTGTCCGAATATTTAGGGTAAATACAGTATTATATCCCAGACTCTCATCAAACTAGGGGTTTTACTGTTTGGATAACAAACCCATGAGCCATCATCTACCAGTACTGTAAAAAAAAACCTCTAGGGCATCTTTCTACAAGTAATGTGGTCCAAAACCAAAGAAGATAAAATCTGTTAAAAAATCTGGTGCAAATAGCATCTAAAACTAATTTCAGTGGTAAATGGGTTCATGGCACTGTTGCCCCTAGTTGTTATTGAGCAGCACCTTTGCTTCTTGGAGAGTACAATACCTCTAATTTGTATTTGTAACATTTCCAGGCTCTCGCTAGTCTGTTTAGCTGAGCAGTCTGGGTCCAGTTGTTCAAAGCCTCATTAGCTTACCAAGCTCTTTAGTGGTAATATTGTTAACTGTTCTAGTAAGTACAGTATCTGATACAGTGTTATTTTTGCTGAAAAAATGAGAGCAGCTTTTGCATATGCAAAAGCTGCTCACACTTTTTCAGCAAAATTATTTGCCATTGACGATACATTAAATAAAGGTGTCGTCAGTTTTGACAAAATGGACCGTGGTTTGTGTCTTACCTTGGCCCAGTTGTTCAAACCTAACGATGTCCTTCATTAACGTATCATTAAAACTTCGATCATTTAATATGGCAAATATGCTAATATTTTGGCTGAAAAAAAGTGAGCAGAAGTTGCTCTCATTTTTTCAGCAAAAATACCACTATATTAGATATTGTGCTCACAATCTGACCACTTACAAGCTCGTTAAGCTAACAATGCTTTGAAATGAACAACAGGGTCTTACCTGTTCACAAACACAAAAGCCAAGTTTCTTATAACAGGGCTTATGTTCCATGTTATATCTTTTCCAAACTTGACCATCATATACCATAAAAATCCTAAAAATTCAGACCATTTTGAGGACTTGCTGTAATTCTCCTAAACTTTTAACAAAATCGTTTCATGGTCAAGCAAGGAGACAGAATGGCAAACAGTGAAGACCCTGATCAGACTGCTCCAGAATGGCAAACAGTGTAGACCCTGATCAGACTGCTCCAGAATGGCAAACAGTGTAGACCCTGATCAGACTGCTCCAGGAGCAGTCTGATCTGGGTCTGCATTGTTTGCTACAGCCTGTTTGTCACAATACTTGGGATCATTACAGTAATGCTGCATTTCACTGGCTTACATTTGGTTTTAAGTCACGCACAGCACTTGCCTTTTGTGCAATTTGGTACATTTTCATAACAATTCTAACAAATTAACATTTTAGAATGGGGATTAATGTATTGAAGTTTGTTATTTGGGAAAGTAAATTGGCAATATTATGGTGGCACATTGTGCAACACCAAATTTGGGTCTGTAAAACCAAAAAGTTACCTCCCCAAATGACAATTTCTGGAGCAACCTCTTCAATATATAGCCACCATTTGGAAGATACACTCAGTGGCCATAAATGAGTTCCCAAAACTGTTTGACGTTGTGTTGTCTGTAAATCTGTGACTACATTTCCAGATCAAATTACTTAAAAATAAAAGATCCAATGCACGTTATGTTTACTAGGTGGTATTATTTATTCATTACCAATAACAAATATAGCAATTGTTCTTAGAATTCTTACCATGCATCGCTCTGGTGTATTCTTCATTTAGAGTACCGTGGTTTTAAAAATGGCTTCAAAAATCTGCGCTGTCTTACAGATTTCTTCTTATTCTGAATGATTAAAATTTTCTCTTATAATCTATATAATTTTGGTTATTCTGATGTCTTTTTAGTTTGATGGACAGCTGAGAAACCAAATATGTTTAACTTTTCCTAATTGAGTTATTACATTATTAGAAGTGGGTGGGGTAATTCTACCCCTGACAGAAAAATAGTTGCTATGGAAACATTAAGTAAGTAGGCTGCATAGTTTCTCTCTAGATTAGTGGCACACTCTCTAATGTTTTAGTAACAATCATTGAAAAGAAGTGTCTTTATTTAATATAGGAAATGTAGTTATCAACAGTGGATAAACGTCTAGATGGGTGTTAGTCTTTATGGGGGTACACATAGAGTTTGACAAGTTTACTGGACACTGTTATGCAAAAAATAAAGTCTTTTGTAAAAATATAGTCAAAAATGGTGCTTTTAATTAACAATATTTTTTGCAAAATTTTACAACATATTTTTATCTTGTTTTATGGAGCGCAAAGAGTGCATGGCTGTTCAAATAAGCCCATTGTTTCCTGGATATCCTTGCAGCTTCAGTCCTATTAGATAAATTCAAACCAGCAGTTTTTGCTAGAAACTATAATTCAATATCTCTCAAATCAGATATAAAACCAAGTCCATTTTCTGTCTGTTTTCTTAGTGTCTATCACCCAAAATATTTGCTTTTCGGTGATTTTGATGAATTTATGTTCCATCTGAAAGCATGTTGGATTTTCCATTACGTATTGTCTCAAGGTAATATTATACACAATCAGATTGTTTTCCAGTATTTTGCCAGCATTTCTACCAATTTATATCTAAAAAGATAAGAAATTGATAATTTTATGACTCTTTTAGTCCATCTACCCTGATTTTTCAAAAGAAATGAGCTAATCTATATGCTGTCTGACGTAGCCATGGCAACTGATGACATCATCATTGTTCTAAGTGCTGATGTAAACATATACCCTAAATAATTATATGGGCCAATTAGTTTTTGAGTTTGATTTGTAATAAGGTAGAAAATTGCAATTCTTTCAAACCGTATTTTTCTCCAATGTCTTGCCAGCCATTTTGGGAACTCATTTATGGCCACTGAGTGTATATACATATTCAATTTTGTATAATCAAAATCTGGCTGTTTTAGGCAGGTGACTGTTATGGAGAGCTGATATAAACATTACATATTCATTTTTGTGAAATCAAAACATGGCTGTTATAGGGGAATGCTTTTTGTTTCCTCACTTCCATTTATTTTCTTCTTCCCCATACCTCCATTTTATTATAAGTATCTTATAAGGGTGTGAGGGGTGGATGGAAAAATCAGTGATGCTGGACAGTGATCCCGAGGGACGGATTTTTCTATCCACCCCTCACACCCATATAGGATTCTTTTTCTTGCATACCTTCCAGTTCTAAGCGCTGATTTTTAATGATGCTGTCACTTGGGTTGCCGACGTCTGCCATATTGTGATGTCACTACATGAATGTTTAGTGACATCCCATAAGGTGCTGTGATGTCAACCTTAAAGACGACGCATATGAGGTCGTATTCAACCAGTGCATTTATCAAACACGCGAGAATATTCAATTTTGGGTAAGAACACGAGGGTTAGAACAGAATTTCTATCCCAAGTTAAAGCCATGGAGTACCTTATTTTTTTATGTTTTTTTTGGTTTTGGTTTTGGTTTTACGGCCCTTTCAAGATTATTTCACTCATATCAAGCCGATCGTTAATTGGAGTTGGGCGAAAACCTGAGTACCCAGAGAAAAACCACCTGACCTTCCGTTGCAGAACTTGGTGTCTCACATGTGATCCGAGCAAGGCTCAAACCACAGCGGTGAGAGACCTAATGTTTAAGAGGATGGATTGCCTTATCTGGTGTGCAAGAACTCTTCTATCCGTTTCTCAAGGATATGACAAAATGATCCACAAGGGCTAACATGCAAACTCTTACCCTGCTGTTGAAGACAACCCCTACCTTTGCAAACAGTGTAGACCCAGATCAGATGGCTTCTGAAGAAGCCATCTCATCTGGATCTTCATTGTAAAGTCTGTTTGTGAATTTGAAGAAATAAATAACATCAAGCAATCGGATTGGTTTAAAATCAGAAATGGGTGTGGCTTACTTAATTATTCAGCGGAATAGATGGATCTAATGTTTTGACACATGACTTTATTTACATTTCATTAGGCATGCACAAATTACTACCCCTTGAAATCTGACATGGATTACCGTTTGTCATGGTTGGCAAAGAGAGTGTGGCTCCATATAAACACACTGCAAATAGGGGTTCTGTTCTGCTTTATTTCAGTTGACTATCACAGATTATTTATCGAATTACACTATAAATGGTTACTTAGATATATTCTAGTACTAATTCATGCATTTTCTGCTTTAGATCATTAGTCAAACGCATTTTTATTAAAACAGAACTAAGACCTTGTAATCTCCATAAATATGACAAGTAAATATTATTAAAATTGTCCAGATTCTTCTAGAAATCATTAATTACAAGCTTAGACATGTCTATTTTAATAGTTTAAAGGTCAAGATCATCGTTTCACATTCAAATAAAAGGCATGCTTACAGAAAATAAAATTGTATTTACAATGGCGATAAATGGCAAAAGACATTTTTTGCCAACCACCGGTAAGTGCTGGCAAGTAGTATGACTGGGTGATGATGTAGTACTTAGATGGTTAAACTCCCAACACATTCCTATATGCATAGTTTTGTTGTTCTAAGGTGAATTTCTGATAAGAAAAATAACAAAAAAGCTGAGTTTTAACATCTTTATTTATTTTTTATTTGCAAAAATTATATTAGCAAGAAAAAAATCTAGCAGGGCTCAGTGGCCATGGTGGATGCACATGTGAATGGGGATCAGGAGATTGTCCATTGGATTCCCAGGTCTGGCAATATTCTTCTGTGGGGATTTTTCCAGTACTATTCCCTTCCGCTGAATTGAGAAGGGCAGTTTTCACTTACTGGCAAAGGATAATGCATTGTACTGGTTAACTGCTTTGAAGGAATAAGCCTGACCAGGTAAAGTGTAGTTAGGCTATCCCTCACCATGCTAAAAATTTCAACATGCTACGATCCTCTCTGATTTTCGCCATTTGTGTTGCAAGACATTATGATAATACACCCGTATGACATACTGTTTTTTTTCACATCTCAAAAATGGCTACTTTTCTGATGAAAATCCGTGATATATTTCTTAGTTTTACTGCAAACATAGGTTGTGGATGCTCGTTAGAACCATCTCAATGAGGCAGTTCCAAAGAGTACCCACAACCTATGTCTTGGGGTAGAAATAAGAAAAATAATGTATACCCCCGTAAACTCCAAATTTCTCTATATAAAGTGGGGTTTAGGGGGTGTTCATTTCACAGACTTGTTCATGTGATCTTTCGATTTTAACCATGGATTCAGAAGGGAAAACTGTATAGATCATGATCAGCTGGAAGCCAGCTGATCTGGATATATACTGTTTTTTTTCTTTTTTGAAAAAAGAATATATTTGGCTTCAACATGGTTAGGGTTAAATTACCACGTAGACATGACCATAATAATGTTGACTGGGCCATTAAACTTTAAAACAAACATAACAACAATAAAGAGACCTGTTGGAATGTTCACTTATGCTATTGGCTAGATCAGCATGTCTACATATAAACAAACCACAACCTTTTTATTAAGCTTTAGTTTGGATCTAAAGCAATACTAAAGGTCCTCCATAGCCTAGTGGGTAAGAGTGCTTTGTCTGCTAATGATTAGGCTCACACCATTGTGGATTTGAGCCTCGCTCAGGTCATGTGAGATCCAAGTTCTGCAACGGAAGGTAATGTGTTTTATTCTCTGGGTACTCCGGTTTTGCATACCTCTGATTGGGGATTAGCTCGAAATGAGTGAAATAAGCTTGAAAGGGCTGTAAAACTAAAACCCAAAAAAGAAAAAAAAAAACATGTTAATCCTTTCACCCCTGAATTTCTGAAATGGACTCTCCCAGCTTTGAATTACGAGACATGCATTCTTATAAACAGGATGATTAAGGCAAAAATTGTGCTGCAGAGACAATATACATATACAGTGAAATTCCGCCATTAAGACCACCTAAAATTAAGACTGATTCTGCTTTAAAAAGCTTATTTAGTAGAAGTCAGTTATTCTTTCTTTGTATTTGCTGCATACAGTGTTCTCTGGTCAGAGACCACATTTGGGACGGTTCAAAAGTGGTCTTAAAGACCACTTTTGAACAGTCCCAAAGATGATCTTAATATAGGAATTTTACTGCATACGTAACTACCATTATGCTAACACATCCCTGTGATAAAGTGCATTTTTCAAACCTCAAAAAAGGTCATTTTTCTGATGAAAATGTGTGATATTCTTTTATTTATACTCCAAGCATAGGTTTTAGGTACTCGTTAGAACCGCCTCAAAGAGGCGGTTCTAACCAGTACCCACAACCGATGTCTTGGAGCAGAAATAAGGAAAATAATGTTTCCCACTGTAAACCTCAGTTTTCTCTGTATAACAACCTATTTTTGAAGTATAAATAAGAAAATGTCAAAGATTTTCATCAAAAGTAGCCATTTTGGAGATGTGAAAAATGCACTACGTATGTCGCACGGGTTGCTTATCGAAATGGAATGGTTTATAGCCTGAAAGATGACAGAGCAGAAAGCTCCTTTGTTGAAATTTAACATATATACAAATAGATAAAATACAAATCATTACGAAAACATGCCTATACAAACACATCATAGCCTTTATAGCGGAAAAATGAAAATTTTAAGACCAAAAATTGTGATCTTTTTCTTATTTCTGCTCAAAAAATAGATTATGGGTACTCGTTAGAACCGCCTCATCAAGGCAGTTCTAACGAGTACCCACAATCTATATTTTAGAGCAGAAATAAGAAGAATAAGGTTTACCCCTTTAAACCCCAGTTTTACTTTATAAAAGTGGGGTTCAAGGGGGTCAAAATTATATAGGCGTTTTTCGTGATGGCTTATTATTCTTCAAACAAAAGTGAAAAACTGAATTCTAAACAGAATGGAATAAATTAAAAGACATTTTTGTAAATGACAAACAAGGAAGACACTTATAACATGGCACTTAAAATATTTTTCAATCTGTAATTGTGAAAGATACACTTGAAATATTTTGCACACCTTTTTCAAAGGAACGTAGGCAAAGCACTCATCACGCATACGCGTAATGTAAACTATTTGCAATGAAAGAGTAATCACCTTTTGATATTAACAAGAGCTGTCATCAGACAGCATAGCTTGACTGGAAAAATGACCGTGAGGTCCCTGGCATAGGTGGGATTATTGCTGAACAAAGCCTTCGACCTGTATGTATCAGCATACCAATTATGAACCAAATCCATTTGGTTTGGAACATGTGAGCTCTTAAAAACCTTCAACATAATTTTTCTAAGTCTGTGATCTTGACCTTGAGGTCATGGGAATGGGCAGGACTATTGCTGAATAAAACATCAGGCCCATATCTATCATCATCTCAAATCTGAACCAAATTAATCATATGGTTGGGAAAATATATGCTCTTAAAAACTTTAACATAAAAATTCTAAGTCTGTGACCTTGACCTTCAGTCCATGGATATGGGTGAGGGTATTGCTGAATAAAACATTGAACCTTTATCTATCATCATACCAAATGTAAACCAAGTCCATCATATGGTTTGGAAAATATGAGCTCTAAAAAACTCTAACAGAAAAATTCTAAGTCTGTGACCTTAACCTTTAGGCCTTGGGTATAGGCGGGTATTGCTGGATGAAACTCTGGACCTATATCTACTAACTATGAACCAAAACCATTATACAATTAAGAAATTTTGAGCTCTTAAAAAACTTAAACGTATATGTAGACACCAACGGCGATTCCAACACCAACGCTAACACCAATGCCAACGGGGGTAGTGTAATAGCTCTTCCTGGACTCTGTCCAAGTGAGCTAAAAAGGCACTTCCTTTTACCTATCACAGTGGCTTTTCCTAAAGGAAAGGGTAATCCCCTGCTTCTCTTAAAAGAAAGGGTAGTCTCCGTGCCTCTCTTAAAGGAAAGGGTAGCCCCCCTGCATCTCTTAAAGGAAAGGATAGTCACCTTTCTTTTTTTAAAGGAAAGGGCAGTCCCCTGCTTCTCTTTAAGGAAAGGGTAGTCCCTTGCTTCTCAAAGGAAAAGGTAGTCCCTCTGCTTCTCTTAAAGGAAAGGGTAGTCTCCTAGCTTCTCTTAAAGGAAAAGGTAGTCACACTGCTTCTCTTAAAGGAAAGGGTTGTCTCCCTGCTTCTCTTAAAGGAAAGGGTAGTCTCCCTGCTTCTCTTAAAGGAAAAGGTAGTCCCCCTGCATCTCTTAAAGGAAAGGGTAGTCCCCTGCTTCTCTTAAGGAAAAGGTAGTCACGCTGCTTCTCTTAAAGGAAAGGGTAGCCTTTCTGCTTCTCTTAAAGGAAAGGGTGGTCCCCCTGTTTCTCCTAAAGGAAATGGTAGTCCCCCTGCTTCTCTTAAAGGCAAGGGTAGTCCCCCAGCTTCTCTTAAAGGAAAGGGCGGTCCCTCTGACCCTTTTCCAGAAGACGAAGATATATAATATAGCACACCCATGCACTAAAATGGTGCTTTTCATATGTCTGCACCCAATATCCCTGCAGCCAGATATTTTTTGACTTGTATGCAAACATAGTTTATGGGTGTTCAGCTCTAACAAGTGCCTACAATCTATGTTGTCCTGTTTTCAACAAGTCCTTTTGGCCTTTCTATCGATGACAAGGATGATAATTTCTGTAAACCCTAGTTCTCTCTATATAATATGGAGTTTATACGGGTGTTCTTTAAACGGACTTGTTAACCTGATGGGTAGTTGATGGTACTGATCATCTGAAATTTACATCACGAAAACATGCCTATACAAATACATTGTAAACTTTACCGCCGAAAAAACGGAAATTTTAAGATAGAAATTGTGATATTTTGCTTATTTCTGCTCATATATAGATTTTGGGTACTCGTTAGAACCGCCTCATAATGAGGCGGTTCTAACGAGTACTCACAATCTATATTTTAGAGCGGGAATAAGAAAAAGTCTGTAAACCCCGATTTTACTGTATAAAAGTGGGGTTCAAGGCGGTCAAAATTATATAGGCGTGTTTTCGTGATCATTTAACTTTAGTACACATACGAGTGAACAGGACAACTTTTAAGTCTATGTCGTCTTCTGCCAAATATATGTTTTGAAATGGCATTATGTTTCTAAAGATCTTTTGAAATATTACCTTTTTTTTTCGGTTTTACGGCCCTTTCAAGATTATTTCACTCATATCGATTAATCAGAGGTGGGTGAAAACCGGAGAACCCGGAGAAAAAACACCTGACCTTCCATTGCAGACCTTGGCGTCTCACATGTGACCCGAGCCAGGCTCGAACCAACAGCGGTGAGAGACCTAGTGATTAAGAGTCAGCACTCTTACCCACTAGGCCACAGAGGCCCGTTAATATTATCTTACTTTTCCTATATATTAGTGGTCATTTTCAAAGGGCCATAATTCCGAAAGCAGTAAAGCCACAGTTATGGTTCTTGTCTCCTGCACATGGCCTGATGGTACTTTACCTTTAACTCATTTAGTACCAGAAACCCCAAAACGGGTACCCTGGCAAACAGTGCAGGCCCAGATCAGACGCCACAGAACCTGTATGCAAAAAGTTCAGCCATTTTCCAGATTTTGAAGAAAACACAATCTTACACCCCTAAATTATTTGGTGGACTCCTACTACAGTGGAACTTCGATGGCTCGAACACTGATGATTCGTTTCCCATGGCTGGGTCGAACTCGTACTTGAGCCCCTAGGGGAATCCTCAAGATAAGAAATGGTGGGGGATGATTTAGGAGATTTTAGTATTTTATCTTGCAAATGTGTGCTGTGTGTACTCATTAGAATCGCCTCAGTGAGGCGATTCTAATGAGTACACATAGCAAACATTTTTCATTATCTAACATCGAAAGATGTTCAAAAGTATCTCAAAAGTATCTCGTTATGCCTCTTGGCAGTGACCTTCAGTGACTCGAACTACCGCTGTCTCGAATAAAATTTCATGGTCCCAAAGAGGTTCGAGCCATCGAAGTTAGACTGTATATATAAGGAGGAAGATTCCATTTGATACAAAAAAGGTTAAAGATTCCGGCATAATGGGTTCTTCTTGCTACAATGACCACTAATATATAGAAAACGTAAGATAAAATTTCAAAAGATCTTCAGAAACATAATGCCATTTCAAAATACATGTATATATATGGAAGAAGACGACTTGTAAGTATATCTAAGCATCTTTTATTGAGCAATAAAATGAGTTTCTTAATTTGAAATGCAATAAATGACAAATAAATCTTTATCTCAATACAAAATTTCCTGGGGATGACGACAATATTATGTTGTGATCTGATGAGACCTATTCACCATTTTTGCATTATTTGCTGGCTGCCACCTTACACATTACCATTATTGGAAAAATAGGTAACCAGACCCCATCCCCTGCTGGCCTTGAAAGGTCAGTTGGGTTTGGTTACCTGTTTTCCAACACTGATAACCTTCAGACTAGGAACCAGCAGATGATAAATACACATCAAACATGAATACATTGAGTAATCGGCAAGAAAATGAGCTGGAGAACAGCATTTCCTACAATTTACATGTGTGCCCAGCGAAGTATCAGATCAGCCTGCGCATCCAAATAGACCAAAGACTTCTCTTGCTGCATGAAGCTGCACTGGGCCCTTAGCTATCCTTAGAGAGCACAACGAAGACTGCTGATCAGACTGCACGTATGCACTGGCTGATCTGAGTCTTCGCTGGGTGCACATGTGAATTGTAGGACATGCTGAGCATGACAGTGTAGATCTTGATCAGATGGTTTCTAAGCCATATGATCTGGATCTTCACTGTTTACAAACGTATGACAGTTGTCGTGTTCAGTAGGATAAGGTTTCACAGATGCCAAAGATGCATACATGTAGTGACACTTACATATATCAGTGGTGAATGTACGAGAATTAGTATCATGCATAGTTCCAAAAGAAACCTAATAATTTCTTAAATTTAGATGCACTCTGTTTTTGTTTGTTTTGGAGTTTAACGACCCAGTCATTTTTGAACCGGTCAGTTTACCTGGGCAGGCTTAGTTATACATCTGACAGCAGTTAACCAGTACAGTGCACATTTTTTCGCCACAAACTGACAACTGCCCTTCTTGAATCAGCGGAACGGGGAGAATGACTGTAGAAGAGATTTCAATCTCCAAGAAAGAATGTTGCCGACCCGGCAGGTATCGAACCCGCGTCCTCCTGATCACCAGTCAGACGAGCATCCGACTGAGCCACCGAGGCCGTTATATACAGTTATTTCAAACTGCTTTGCAGTTTTAACTCTGTAGTTGGCAATTCTGATTCAAAGCTGATTTTTCAAATACATGTATACTGCACTTCAAATGCTTCCACAATTTAAAACAAAACTGCAGTTATACTGAATGAAACTGCATTTCTGCCTCAAATCTGAGTGCAGCTTCAGCCAGTTAAAATACTATTTCATCTAAGTTGCACAATTTTAACTGCCTTTATGCCAGTAGAAAAAAAACTGATTTTTAACTGCTGTGAATTGCATTTTTCCTTTTTACAATAAACTGCATTTCACTGCAGAAAAACTAGTTTTTAGCAGTTTAATTTGCTAAGCATCATGAAAACACACATATAATATTGACCCCCTTGAACCCTACTTTAATATAGAAAAAATGGGGTTTATAGGGGTAAACCTTACTTTTCTTTTTTCTGCTCTAAAATATAGATTGTGGGTACCTTGATTAGGCGGTTCTAACGAGTACCCACTATCTATATTTTGAGCAGAAATAAGAAGAGTATCACATTTTTTCATCTTAAAATCATTACGAAAACACGCCCGTGCGTTGTAGTGCATATTTCCATATCTCCAAAATGGCTATTTTTCTAATTAAAATCTGTGATATCTTTCTTATTAATAGTGCAAACATAGGTTTTGGGTGCTCGATAGAACCGCCTCATTGAGGCGGTTCTAACGAGTACCCACAACCTATGTTTTGGATAAGAAATAAAAAAAAAACAATGTATACCCCCGTACACCCAAATTTTCTCTATATAAAGTGGGGTGCACGGGGTGTTCATTTCACGGACTCGTTCACATATTTTTGGCGGTAAAGTTTACAGTGCATTTGTATAGGCCTTTTTTCCGTAATGGGGAGGGTAAATTGACCTGCTCAACATTACATCCATGTGATATTATGGATTCTTTCATACTTCAAAAAAGGTATTTTTTCACTGATTTGTGATATTTGCCTTATTTATAATCCAAATATAGGTTTTGGGTGCTTGTTTGAACCGTCTCATTCAGTACCCACAACTTTTGTCTTGGAGCAGAAATAAGAAAAAAAAAATTGTTACCACTGTAAACCCTAGTTTTCAGTATTTATCATATGACGTCGCGTCTGAGAGTGTAATAAAGCCATGTAATATTTTCCATAATCCACTAGTGGATTAAATATGCAAATTAGCTAGATACGTCCCGTAACGTTACATGTACGAGGTCCTTAACGACATCGCGTTTACTAACGGCGGAATATTGACATTTTTGTAAGCAATCGTGAATAAAATGCGTTTTAAATGTCATATGATAAATAGAATCTTCCATTCGTGCTCATGTATTATTGTATTTATCAAACTCATTGAGGAAAAGAGATAAAATGCTCGGCACAGCCTCGCATTTTATCTCTTTTCCTCAACTCGTTTAATAAATTCAATAATACATGAGCACTCATGTAAGATCCTCTATATCAACAATTTATTAAACTCGTTGAGGAAAAGGGATAAAATGCTTGGCAAAGCCTCGCATTGTATCCCTTTTCCTCAACGAGTTTAATAAATTCAATAATACATGAGCACTCGTATAAGATCCTTTATATAAAGTAAGGTTTTAGAGGGGTGTTTCTTTCATGGACTTGTTAATGTGATGTTTCCTTTGAATTAATCAGGAAACATCACAAAAACACGCCTGTACAATTTTTACCCCCTTGAACCCCACTTTTATATAGTTAAACTGGGGTTTCCGGGGGTATACCTTATTTTTCTTATTTTTGCTCTTAATTATAGATTGTGGGTACTCGTTAGAACCGCCTCGATGAGGCGGTTCTAACGAGTGCTCACAATCTATATTTGGAGCAGAAATAAGATAAATATCACAATTTTTCATTATAAAATTTTCTTTTTTTCGGCGATAAAGGTGGCAATATATTTGTATAGGCATGTTTGCGTAATGTAATTTTGACGCACTTAAACCCCTTTTATATTGTAAATTGTTTTTGTCTGTTTGTTTGATTTGAGGTTTAACGTCCCCGTCAACACTGTGTATAGGTCATTTTGGAGATGTTGCTTCCAATTTTGTGGGACTTTTACCCAACATTGAGATGAAATGGCATCTCAAGCCCTGTCGCTCAATGAAACCAATAGGGTTTATAAGCATGGACGGGCCGTCTCGCACCACTTTGCCTGGGCAGGCTTAAATCCTCTAAGTGGTTTACCAGTACTCGTGTGCAATCTGTTTCAGCTCTGCGTGGAAGCAGCAAGCAGCCCATCTATTTCTTCAAGCTCCGATGGGCGGAGGCTAAAACTGGTTTTCGGAGGGATATACATTAAGTTTCTTATTTCTGCTCAAAAACATAGATTGTGGGTACTCGTTAGAACCGCCTCGCTGAGGTGGTTCTACGAGTATAAACAATCTTTGTTTTGAGCAGAAATAAGAAAAATATCACAATTTTTCATCTGAAAATTTTCATTTTTTGGTGGTAAAATTTACAATGTCTTTGTATAGGCGTGTTTCCATTATGTTTTTGTCAGCTGTGCACTATACTGGTTAAACCTGGCCGTGAAAAATGTTGAAATGCAAACTGACCGGCTCAGCATGACCTAAATAGTGTTGACTGGTCCGCTAAACACCACATTTATCAATCAAAACTATTCTTATTTGCCTGCATTCTAAAGGCGTGCAGAAGCCTTTGTGGTCTTGTGGTTATCCTACTGACCTCATAAACCGGGTGTCGTGGGTTCTATTCCGGGATTCTCCAGACTTTTGGATGAGTCTTTAAACCGAGGTCCTGTCTCTGTATGACCTAAGCTGTTGATGGGGTTTCTCGTGACACTGCTACTGACTTTATCATATATAATCATGATGAGATCTGATGTATAATTATGAGGTCTGGTTTCACAACAGAAGAAATGATATGTATTTAACTCTTATTTTGATGAAATGTAGAGCACTGCTTTCAACAGAATAAAAGTGAAATGTTTGAATGTTAGACCCTTAAGATGCACAAGAAAAATGCATCTAAAACTGTCTTCGATTTATACCCAGCAGGCACATGACGTAATTGTGACGTCACATCAACGTTGGTGCAACCTCATGACATTTTATGCAATGTCACATCAACGTCGGTGCAACGTCATGACGTTGCACCAACGTTGATAGGACGTTGCCCTAGCGACGTTTGCCTGCTGGGTAACGTCTGCTGCACTTCTTGCAAGTTGAACTTTTTCAAACATATTTTTGCATACAGGCAAACAATGCGAAACCTGATCAGCTTGCTCCTAGAGGAGCAGTCTCATCTGGGTCCATACTTTGCAGCAATGGCTTTTAAGTTACCGTCAGACAACAAAACAGACGACAATTAGTCAATTATTGTGATTGGCATCTTCAAGTTAACTCGAAATATTTTCAGAGAAAACAGTGTTCCTCGGCCATGAATATAACTTAATCAATCATTTGACTTTATATCTTGGTAAAGGTCACCAAACACCAAAGTATAAGGTGCAAAAAGCCACTTGTGCCCAAAAACTGCCACTTTTCGGAAGCCTGGGACATTTAAAAAACTGTCATTAAGAAGGACAAGACAACCAGAATCTAATCAAATTTGAGATTAAATATTGTACCAAGATTGGCCCACATTTATCAACTTTTAAATGATAAAGGGTGCAGACAAGCCAAAATAGACAGGTTTCAGGAGCATGTGACATTGCAAATAAAGTCAAGGTCACCAAAAAATCTAAACAAATTTTGCCATGATAATTTTTACCAAGTTTGACCAAATTTCATCAATTCTTTAATGAGATATGGTGCATACAAGCCAAAATTGACTTGGGGACCTATGCCCTTGAAAATAAGATCAAGCTCACCAAAATCTGAACAAATAGTTTGAAGGTTGCAATGATATATTGTACCAAGTTTGACCAATTTTCATCGATTTGTTCATTAGATAGGGTACAGGCATGCCAAAATTAACAGTTTTGGGGGAATCTCTCCTTGAAAGTAAGGTCAAGATCACCAAATTCTAATCAAATCTTTGGTAGGTAGCAATGGTATACTGTACCAAGTTTGACCAAATCCATTAATTCATTAGATAGGGTGCAGAAAAGCTAAAATTCATAGTTTTTGGGGCATGTGCCCTTAAAAATTAGGTCAAGGTCACCAAGATCTAATCAAATCTTTGGTAGGTTGCAATGATATATTGTACCAAGTTTGACCAAATTTCAGCCATTCGTGCAGATAAGCCTAAATTCACAATCTTTGGTGTGTGTGTGTGTATGTGTGTGTGTGTGGGGGGGGGGGGGGGGGGTGGGGTGGGGGTTGTGTCCTTTAAAATAAGGCCAAGGTCACCAAAATCTAATCAAATATGCCGTCTGTTGTAATTATTTATTGTAACAGTTTTTTTTTTTCAAAATTAATCATAGAGTGCAGACAAGCCAATTTTGGCCCAAAATTGACAGTATTTGGGTGCCTGTGCCCTTGAAAATGAGGTCAAGGTCATTATAACCTAAATGAATTTTTCCCCCATCCTAGTGATGTAACCATGCAAGTTTGGCCAGAATCCATCCATAGGTTTAGAAGATAAGAGTGCTTCAATTAGGCTACACTGATACCAACGTCGTCTGTGTAAACGGGATCCTCGCTAAAAACAATATGTCCCTACTCACCTTTGGAGGGGGTGGGGGACATAATTACCAGACTATAGTAGCTAGTCTACGAAAACTCTTTCAAACTACACAGATACACAGGCTGGTTAGATTCTTCACTGGGCGCCCAAGCAGGACGACCCCTTTTCCAAGATTACAAGGTAATGTACATCTTGGCATGTATGGTCATACAGGATCAGTAACGCACATACATGTACCTAGGCAGCCAAATTTGACCCCATGAATGTGTCAGGATCAGAAAATGACAAGACTCTGATCAGCCTGCGCATTTGCACAGGCTGATCTGAGTCTTGGCTTGTCTCCATGTCATGGCAATTCACACCTTTACACATACACAGGCCCAAATACCCAGTACAGTAAAGTTCCACTATTAAGACCACCAAACATTGAGACTAATTCTGCCTTTAAAACCTTATTTAGAAAGTTGCATTTATTCTTATTTTGTGTTTTCTGCATATAGTGTCCTCTGGTCAGAGACCACCTTTGAGACTGTTCAAAAGTGGTCTTAAAGACCACTTTTGAACAGTCCCAAAGGTGGTCTTAACATAAGAATTTTACTGTATATGCTGTTTTTCTTTTGTTGTCATGAAAGTTTTTTATTCTATTAATGAAATGTCAAGCACTAGTGTATGAGCGACCTAATACTGAGAATGAAATGTCAAGCACTTGTGTATGTAAAGTCTTAAACTGTGAATGAAATGCCAAGCACTTGTGTATGTGCAGTCATATACTGTGAATGAAATGTCAAGCACCTGTGTATGAACACTTGTGTATGTGCGGTCTTATATTGAGAATGAAATGCCAAGCACGTGTGTATGTGCGGTCTTTTATTGAGAATGAAATGTCAAGCACGTGTATTTGTGGCCTCATACTGAGAATGAAATTTCAAGCACTTGTGTATGTACAGTCTTATACTATGAATGGAATGTCAAGCACTCATGTATGTACAGTCTTATACCGTGGATCAAATGTCAAGCACTTTTATATAAACAGCTATTGTATGTTCAGCATTGTATCGTATATACATAAAATGTCAGATTTCAGCATTGACTCAGCTAAACATAGAGCATCACTACTTATTTCTGACACAAAACTGCATAGATTTTCGTTGCTCATTCGAACCAAAGACACATAAAACACGAGTTATTTACGTCCGCGTAAGAAACAGCATCTCCGAGGCAGTTTTTACGAATACCTACACTCTTTGTTTGAGCAAGAATAGGGAAAATTATGTTTACCCCTGTAAACCTCACTTTTTTCGTACTAAGTCCGATTTACAAAGGTTTACATTACACAGACTTGTTAACCCTTAAGGCGCTAAGAAAAAAAAAAAAGACCCAACTAAAATATGGCCGGTTTATGTCGTCTGCTGAATCTTCTTGCATTTTTTTTCAAAACAGTGTGGACCTTTATCAGACTGCTCTGATCTCAGTCCATAATATTTGCAACAATGACTTTTTGTCGCGCCTGCTATTAGCATGACACGATATAGCAGGAGTCCAAATTTTCGTTCGTCCGTTCGCCAAACCGTCAACATTTGCGACCACCATCATTCACCAAAATGATCAAGTTTACTGCAGGCGCGACATAGCATTTGGCGGAATTCTTGTAAAAGTAACCAGCAGACAAAATGCAGACGAAAATCGTTAGGATTGACGTCTTAAGGATTTAGGACCTGATGTAAGGATAATCTTATACGTCGAAGTCATTATAGTCCTTTTTCCGTCTAGCTGCTTTAAACTTGGTCATTACAGCCAAATGTATTAATATACACGAGAACATAAAAGCAATAATGCCACAGGCCCCAGTTGTCATCTGAAGAAAAAGGGATGTGGACAGGGTCCCTTGGTAGATACAGAGATCATAGGCTGTAGAGAGGACAAGGTCCTGCCCCGAGGGAAGGGCTATCAGCAACCATGCAGTAATACCTGAAAAGAGAAGATATAGTGGTCCTTAGCCCATGTCCGGTGAGCAGGATAAGCCCTACATTTGCAAACAGTGTAGATCCAGATCAGATGGCTTCGGAAGAAGCCATCTGATCAGGATCTACACTGTGTCATTCAGTTTGTGAACTGAACAGATGTATTATATCCAGTATTTTGAATTGATGATACTAGTAGTCAGCAATGGGTGTGGTAAAATTAATTCCTTCAGCAGGACAAGGGTTAATGAAGTGCTGAAAATGGCAATCCATAGCTTCACACAAGGCCCAGCAGGCACACGTCGCTAGGGCAACGTCAAATCAACGTCGGTGCAACGTTGTATGGACGTAGATATGACGTTGCATAAAGGTAATGACGTTGTAAAGACGTTGATGTGACCTCACAATTACGTCATGTGCCTGCCTATGTCTTGGAGCAGAAATAAGAAAAATAATGTTTACCCCTATATATAAACTCTAGTTTTCTCTATAAAAAGTGGGGTTTAGAGGGATGTGAATTACACGGACTTGTTAACATGATCGATAACATTTTTATTTTATAGCCGCGCTATTTTCGGAGTCTTGTGCAAAGAGGTTTGTATATAAAGATCACCACCTTGCGATAACACCCGTGGGACAAAGCACAATTTTTCACATCTCCAAAATGGCTACTTTTCTGAAAAACTGTGATATTTTTCTTATTTACACGGCAACCTTGGGTTGTGGGTACACGTTAGAACCGCCTCATTGAGGCGGTTCTAACGAGTACCCACAACCTATGTCTTGGAGCAGAAATAAGAAAAATAATGTATACCCCCGTAAACCCCAGTTTTCTCTATATAAAGTGGTGTTCAGTGTGGTGTTCATTACACGGACTTGGTTAACATGATCGATAACATTTTTTACTTTATAGCCGCGCTGTTTTCGGAGTCTTGTGCAAAGAGGTTTGTCTGTATATAAAGATCACCACCTTGCGATAACACACCCGTGCGACAAATCGCAATTTTTCGCATCTCCAAAATGGCTACTTTTCTGAAAATCTGTGATATTTTTCTTATTTACGCGGCAAACATAGGTTGTGGGTGCTCGATAGAACCGCCTCATTGAGGCGGTTCTAACGAGTACCCTCAACCTATGTCTTGGAACAGAAATAAGAAAAATATGTATACCCCCGTAAACCCCAGTTTTCTCTATATAAAGTGGTGTTTAGCGGGGTGTTCATTTCACGGACTTGTTAACGTGATGACAAAATGGATGTACATGTATTTACCAAAATTCAGCTCCCGAAACAGATACATTATACATACCTGTAGTAATGACCAGAGACGAAAGGCCATAGAATATCTGCCCGGGAGGGTCAAGGGAGGCTCTGAATGCAAACACAATACCCAGGGACAGCAAGGTGAAGGTTATCATCGACATTAGACCTCTTGTGGGCTGGGGATTCACCAGTCGTACTGAAGAGAAAAAAAAACATAGCTCTTTACATAGGAGAACATATCGATGGAATTTGAGCCGGCACACGGCAAAGCATACAATAAGATATACTAAATCAGCGAAGAATCTAGCCAGTCTTTGCATCCTGCGTTACGAAAGCGCCTATTTAAATATATTAAAAATTAAAAAAAAAAAAAAAAAAAAAAAAAAAAATCGGACCAGTCTCTGCATCCAGTATTACGAAAACGCCTATTCAAACATATTGAAAATTTTACCAAAAAAAAAAAAAAAAAAATAGCGATGAACAGTATGAATGTCGCGTTAAACAGAATGCCATTTATCTGATAGAATGTAAACTTTGCAACATGCAATACATTGGTCAAACAAATCAACAAGTTTCCAAACGTATGTTAGAAGCCTCCGTGGTGTAGTGGTTACACTACTCGCCTTGTAAAACCAGGGATTGCAGGATCGATCCCGGGCTTTCCAGACTTTCGGATGAGTCTTAAAACCGAGGTCCCGTCTCCGTATGACCTAAGCTCTTGGTGGGACGTAGAACTCAAACACTCACTCATTCCAAACGTATGAACAGTCATAGATTTGATATCAATACGTACGATGGTCAAAGCTACGCTACCAATGTGGCGTTATCGTATTGGTGTTGATTTACTTTACAAAATTATTTACCAACAAAAAAGAAAATTTTCAGATGAGAACTTTGATATTTAACCGACATAGCTTTTGAGAGCTCGTAATAACCACCTAAGCGAAGCGGTTCTAACGAGTAACCACAAACTATGTTTGAGCAGAAATAAAAATAATGTATACCCCTGTAAACCCCAGGTTAACTTTATAAAAGTGGGGTTTAGTGAGCCAAAATTATATAGGCGTGTTTTCGTGAAGTTTGTGACAGTGAAAAAATACTCTTTTATTTCATTTTCTAATTTACTGCCAACATAAGTTGTGGGTACTCGTTTGAACTGCCTCATTCAAGCGGTTCTAACGAGTACCCACAACCTATGTGTTGGACCAGAAATAAGAAAAATAATATATACCACAATAAACCCCAAGTTTCTCTAAATAAATTGAGAGAGAGAGATAGACAGAGTACTTGAAACAATGTCCATACTAAAGAAATTTCATTTCTATATCAGAGAACAAATAATGATATTGTTCTAATTTAAATGCCAAAATGGATTGTAAGTATACATAGCCACATCTCATAATCTAAGTTTTTTTAGTGGAAATTAAAAGCATTCTGATAATGAGCATTCAATGCAAAAGTCGTATTTTCCTCGTTTGTTCCAAGCAAGAAAATGAGTGTTTGTTTGTATTGGAGTTTAACGGCCAGTCAACACTATTTAGGTCATTTTTTAACCGGTCAGTTCACCTATACACACTTTTCCTGGACAGGCTTATACGGCAGTGGTTAACCAGTACAGTGCACATTTGACGGCTGTCCTTCTTAAATCAGCGGAAGGCCGTTGAAAAATAATGCAAGAAAATGATTGAAGCGTTTATATGTATAAAAGTATAATCATGTATGCACAGTTTGATCAGATTCTTCGATGTGTGCCTTTTCGCTAGACGCGGCACAATAATCTTCTTTCATTCGTTTACTTTCAAAATATTCATACTAGAAAAAATGTGGTGACTAACCTTGCTTTGAAAGCTTACACACCATTCATTACAAATACAATATTTGGCGGACGTAAGACATCAAATAAAAATAAGCTTATGTGCAACAGACAGACAGATACAGCTATATGTAATTACAGTCGAACTTCAATGGCTCGAACACCATTGGGACCTCGAAAATCTGTTCGAGACAGGGGTAGTTCGAGCCACTGAGGTTACTGTCAGGAGGCATGACGAGATACTTTTATACATCTTTTCGGTGTTCTATATTGAAAATGTATGCTGTGTGTACTCATTAGAATCGCCTCATCGAGGCGATTCTAATGAGTACACACAGCATACATTTGCAAGATAAAAGACTAAAATCTCCTTTATTATCCCCCACTATTTCTTATGTAGTGGATTTCGCTAGGGACTCAAGAATGGGTTCGACACATCCATGGTAAACGAGCCATCGGTGTTCGAGCCATCGAAGTTCTACTGTATGTATCCCTTATCCCTACACCCCTTAGACATTCCCCCGTCCATCGGGGCTTGTTTTGTTTGATTTGATGTTTAACGTCCCCGTCAACACTATATAGGTCATTTTGGTGACGTTGCTTCCAATTGTGTGGGACCTTTACCCGACATGGAGATGAAATGACATCTCAAGCCCTTTAGCCCGATCAAACCAATAGGGTTTATAAGCATGGACGGTTTCGATCCTCTAAGTGGGTGACCAGTGTGCGGCCGGATTCAGCTCTGCGTGGAAGCATCATGCATCATGCAGCCTATTTATTTCTTCAAACCCCAATGGGCGGGGGCCGCATCTGGGCTTGAAGAAATAGATGGTCTGCATGATGTGTGTGTGTGTGTGTGAATTCGGGTTTAACGTCGCTTTCAACAATTTTTCAGTCATATCACGACGGTGTCTGGTTGCGACAGGGAGCTCAATGCTCACATTTATAGTGCTGCCTCACTGAAGTATCATGTCCCAGACACATTACATGATACCACACCCAGTCACATTATCCTGACACTGGATCGACCAGTCCTAGCTCTACCCCGTAAATCTGAGTGCCAAACGAGGAGCAGCTAGTACCATTTTTAACGACTTTGGTATGTCGCGGCCCGGGGTCGAACCCCAGACCTCCCGTTCCCCGGAGCGGACACTCTACCAACTGAGCTATCGGGGCCGGTTGGGCTGCATGATGCTTCCACGCAAAGCTGAAACCGGCGGTGACCGCACGCGAGTACTGGTAAACCGCTTAGAGGATCTAAGCCTGCCCAGGCAAAGGGGTTCGAGTCGGATCGTCCATGCTTATATAAACCCTATTGGTTTCGTTGGGCGACAGGGCTTGGGGAGTCATTTTATCTCAATTTTGGGTAAAAGTTCCAACGTCTCCAAAATGAACTATGCAGTGTTTACGTGGGCGTTAAGCATCAAATCAAACAAAAACAAACAAGACATCCCTTAGTTTCTGAAATGGACTTCCGTTTTTTTTTAATTTGGACATTTCCACGGCTGCAAACAGTGATTTTAGTCAAAATCACTGAGATAGTCAAAATCACCGAGACTGGCAAACAGTGTAGATCCCTGATGAGACGACTCTTTAACGTTATGAGTCGTCTAATCTTGATCTTATCTGTTTGCAAATGTTCCTGTTCCTGTCTACAGGGTTGAAAGGGTTGAGAATTAACCCATTATGTACTAAATGGAATCTTCCACCTTATGTACAGCACAAATCTATATCAAAATTTAGGGCTGTCACTCAGGTTTTGTTTTCTTCAAAATTCAAACAATATTCGGAAAATGGCTGGACTTTTTGCAAACAGTGCAGGCCCTGCTCAGACGCCGCACAGCACAAATGCATTAAAAATTTAGGGCTGTCACTCGGGTTATAATTTTGTTCGAAATTCAAACATCACTTGGAAGATGGCTGGCCTTTTTGCAAACAGAGCAAGCCCTGATCAGACGCCGCGTCTGATTTGAGCCTGAACTGTTTGCCAATTACCCGTTTTGGGGTTTCTAGTACAAAAAGTGTAAATAAAGTTATTAAAAGTGTAAAGAAGCCAACGGACCATGCTGAGGTTTTTGAAATTGTAAGAGATACTTTACATGTTTGTGTGTCACATAATAAAACAGCATGTGTTTTTGAATTTATTTTAATTCATAGCGTGAAAAAAATCTGAGCACGGGAACAGTAATATTACAAACCCGTCAATATTTTACACGTGTGAGAGCTTCATGGTCGGATCAGTCTGCGCAACATCAATATCTGATCAGGACAGACATTTTCCTTACTGTACGTTCTTATGGCTGATAGGACAGCCAATTGATCCTAGTTTGATGTTACATTTGTACATGTATTTGTGTATGTTTTTATTTTACGGGCTAGGTTCAAATTAATTTTTAACCTGAACAAACCCCCGCTGAAATCCTTAGTAATATCAATGCAGATAACTTTGTTGACGGGGACATTAAACCTCAAATCAACCAACCAACCATATCAATGCAGGATGACACTTTAAGGGGGTTGGATATACCCACCATATGTTTCCGTATTTTATCGTATGACGTCGCGTCTGGGAGTGTAATTAGGCCATGCAATAAATTCGATAATCCACTAGTGGATCAAATGTGCAAATTAGCTAGATACGCCCCATACATGTACGACGTCCTTAACGACGTCGCGTTTACTAATGGCGGAATATTGACATTTTTGTTAAACAAGCGTGAATAAAATGCGTTTTAAATGTCAGATGATAAATAGAATCTTGCATTGGTGCTCATGTATTATTGAATTTATTAAACTCGTTGAAGAAAAGGGATAAAAACCTCGCATTTCATCCCTTTTCCACAACTCGTTAAATAAATTCAGTAATACATGAACACTCATGTAAGATCCTCTATATCATATAACGTTGCTGTTATTTTGTGGATAACGTCATGTCATAAAAATTATACATTTACATTACAAAAAAATGCCAAAATTTTAGGTTTAGGTATTGTACTTGCTAGAGCAAAGTTTTAACGATACGTTAACTAACGACGTCATTAGCTTTGGACAACTGGGCCCTGATGGTGTTCATACTTCGATGAACGTTAAATAAATTACATGTACATTCATTTAAATGATCCCATGTATAATAACACATAGCTATTGGTGCGTAACGTCATGAAATTGTCCGTGACCTCCACCCCCGCCTATTGGGGCTTGAAGAATAAAATGACTGCATGATGCTTCCTCACAGAGCTGAATCCGGCCCGCACATTAGTACTGGTAAACCGCTTAGAGGATCTAAGCCTGCCCAGAAAAGTGGTGCGAGTTGGTCCGTCCATGCAAATAAACTCTATTGGTTTCATTGGGCGGCAGGGCTTGAGATGTCATTTCATCTCAATGTCGGGTAAAAGTCCCACAAAATTTGAAGCAACGTTTCCAAAATGACCTATACAGTATTGACGGGGACGTTAAACCTCAAATCAAACAAACAACAAACAAAACCATTATGAAAACACGCCTATACAAATACAATGTAACCGAAAAAAAATAAAATTTTAAGATGAAAAAAAAGTGATATTTTTCTTATTTCTGCTCAAAATATGGATTGTGGGTACTCGTTGGAACCGCCTCATTCTAACGAGAATCCACAATCTATATTTTAGCGCAGAAATAAGAAACATAAGGTTACCCCTGTAAACCCCAATTTTACTATATAATAGTGGGGTTCAAGGGGGTCAAAGACTCAAAAATATTATATAGGCGTGTTTTTGTGATGCTTGTTCTTTCAACTGAAAATTTTTCGGCAACAAAACCGATTTGAAACAGAATCTAACACTCGTGGTCAATTCATATGAAAATCTATGAAACTCGCCGAGGCTCGTTTCATAGATTTCATATAAAATGGCCACTCGTGAAAGATCCTTTATAGCCATACCATAAGCATATGGATAGTACAGCCATGTGATATAATGATTTCTCCCATCACTCTGAAAAGGCATTTTGTGATATCTTTCTTATCTATGTTCAAAGTATAGATTGTGAACTGCCTCATAGAGGCGTTTCTGACGAGTATCCACAACAAGAATAGCAAAAAAAAAAAAATAATGCATAACCTTACGCATCTTACATTTTGGTGACCAAGATCTAGTTTTCAGGCTCAAATGGGTGTTAAAATTATTGTAGGGGGCGGGGACATAACATTTCTACTATAACTTATTTCGAGCCGAGCGTTAATCAAAGGGGGCGAAAACCGGAGTAAGCGGAGACACCCCCATCGATCTTCCGTTGTAGAACATGCTGTGTCACATGTGACCCGAGCGAGACTCGAACCCCAGCGGTGAGAGACCTAATATTTAAGGCCCACTAGGCCACGAAGGCCCGTTAAGGTATACATGTATATAGTGATGATGTGCACCAAAACATGTCTGGTGTCTTAAGGGGAAATAGACTTACAAAACTGCATGTTGTGCAACCTCTCGTAAGAGAAATAAACTACAGCACAACCTCTTAATAACACTATCAACGCGGTCCAAAGCAGAAACCGTGTTACTTTTGGTTTTGGTTTTACGGCCCTTTCAAGATTATTTCACTCATATCGAGCCGATCGTTATTCAGAGGTGGGCGAAAACCGGAGTACCCGGAGAAAAACCACCGGACCTTCCGTTTCAGAACTTGGCGTCTCACATATGACCCCAGCGAGGCTCGAACCACAGCGGTGAGAGACCTAATGATCAAGAGTCAGCGCTCTTAACCACTAAGCCACGGAGGCCCGTAAAACGTGTTACTTAAACAACCGTATTATATCCAAACACAAATAGATATATTTTTCTATATAATATACCATCTTGAAACCGTGTTATTTCCAAACAGTTTTAATATGGACCGTGTTATAACGAGGTTGTGGTTTTTGAAAGAGTTGCATTCCCTGAAGGTGTCTCAATTTTTCTTACATCTTCAGGAACGACATCTCCTGCAAAAAATTTTTTGTCGCCAATGTCAATAGGGGTCAGCTCTTAAGGAAAAGAATTTGCTCCTGAGGAGCATATTTTTTCCTTTAAGAGTAGACCCCTTTTTTTTCAGAAAAGCGAACAGGAAGTCCCGAAAGTTGTCTCCCTTTGAAAAATGGGGGACAATATGTTCTATAAAAGGGTTATCCTTTGGAAGCAAGGAATACACTACAGAACCGGAAAATATGAAGTATACATGTTTTCTGGACCAGACTAGCTAGTTTCGGGCAATTAGGCCTCATCAGTGACCCTCAAATATTTTCAAAATTCCACAATGGAATCAATGATCCCAAAGGACAAGAAAATATAAACTACACTATGATGTAGGGCAGGGAGACGTTTTACGGCCGGTGTTCCCATTCCCCTTAAACTTTCATGTAAACATTCGAACTGCTAAACATGTCTAAAATAGTTACATGTATTTAGGTACATTATTTTTAACATTAATGTCAAGCTGCAGGCACATATTTTTTTTCAGTGACCGATCAAATCATCAAAGAAAATAAAAATAACACAGCTTCAGGCTCATTACGAAAACACGCCTATACAAATACATTGCCACCTTTGTCGCCGAAAAAAATGAAAATTTTAAGATGAAAAATTGCGATATTTTTCTTATTTCTGCTCAAAATATAGATTGTGGGTACTCGTTAGAACCGCCTCATTGAGGTGGTTCTAACGAGTACCCACAATCTATATCTTTGAGCAGAAATAAGAAAAATAAGGTATACCCCCGGAAACCCCAGTTTTTGCTATATAAAAGTGGGGTTCGAGGGGGTAAAAATTATATAGGCGTGTTTTCGTGATGTTTGTAGAAATCTTTGCTAACGTCGATGCGTTTTTGGCCCCCTCAGTCTTATGCGAGCGGTTACATTTCATCACGAAAACACACGTATATAACTTTGACCTCTTAAACACCACTTTTATATAGCAAAACATGGGTTTAGAGGGTCATGTATTATTTCTCTTATTTCCATTCAAAAGCATAGATAGTGGGCACTCGTTAGAACTGCCTCGTTGAGGCGGTTCTAACAAGTACCCACGAGGCAGTTCTAACAAGTACCCACAACCCATGTTTTGAACAGAAATAAGAAAACTATCAGATTTTTGTACCTGAAAATTTTCCTTTTTTGGTGATTTGTTTGTTTTGAGGTTTTACGTCCCCGTCAACACTGTAAAGGTCATTTTGGAGACGTTGCTTCCAATTTTGTGGGACCTTTACCCGACCTTGTCATGAAATGACATCTCAAGCCCTGCCGCCCAATGAAACCAATAGGGTTTATTAGCATGGACGGGCCGACTTGCACCGCTTTTCCTGGGCAGGCTTAGATCCTCTAAGTCGTGTGCGGGTCGGTTTCAGCTCTGCGTGGAAGCATCAAACAGCCCATCTATTTCTTCAAGCCCCGATGGGCGGGGCCATTTTTGGTGATAAACTTTTCAATATATTTGAATAGGCGTGTTTTCGTAATTTGTTCTAAGGCAAAGACTGCGGAAACAACTCCATGTCATAAACATCCCTGTAGACCCCACTTTATTTGAGAAAACTCGGCTTTTCTTTGAGAAATTGATTTTTTTTTCTGCAGTTCATGAAAGTATGTACGCGGTGGGCCGGGGTTTATGTAAACTTTGCCAGCGACCCGCTGTCGTTAATACGTTCATGGACAGCAGAAAATTTAAGTTTAGTTCTAACGGGCCCCATGGCCTAGTGGAGGTTGTCACGTCGTTAAACACGAAATCAACATCATCATGGCCTATAGTGGATAAGAGCGCTGACTCTTAATCATAAGGCCTCTCGCCGCTGTGGTGCGAGCTGGCTATGGTCATATGTTAGACGCCAAACTCTGCAACGGAACGTCAGGCTGTTTTTCTCCGGGTATTTCGGGTTATTTTAGATCGGCTCGATATAAGTGAAGCAATCTTGAAAGGGCCGTAACATGCCCCCCCCCCCCCCCCCCCCCCCGAAAAAAAGTTTATTTCTTATCTTTTAATTGAAATTCGGATAAAATCTTAAATGGACTTTTTTTAAACTGTCAAAATGCATAAACCAGATAAAAATGGTCAATTTAAAATCAGCCACAAGATACATATTTTGTAATTAATCATAAAGTAATATTTACATTTCCAGTGTAAAGTCTAATGTAAACCTATAGAACACAATTGCGTTCATACGCGCATGAACGCATCGAACCACATGGTTTTCAGTGACGTTAAGTGACGTCATTCTAAACCATTGTTCTCTACGGGTGTTGATGACGTCAACGCTGCTCCGCTCTTTGAAGAACAACTGCATGCAAATGTTTTTAGCTTTAAAAGTTTGCCCTACAAGCATTTTTTCGCCCATTGATGAGGGGCAAATAATGTTAATATATAAAATAAACTTAATTTTTCTGCTTTTCATGAAAGTATGAACGACAGTGGGTCACGAAAAAATGTTTACATGAACCCCTGCGGGGTTCATTTACTTTGCACGCGACCCACTGCGTTCATACTTCCATGAACTGCAGCAGAAAAATAAATTTCATTTCTTAAATGAGTGAGAGCTGAGATGTACCATGGATAAAGATACATGTACCTGGGACTCAAAGGCGCAAACTCAGCCACTAGTTAGTGAATAGATTTTCCTTACCTTGATCAAGGTCCGTAATTGCGTTTGGAAATCAAATGATCTTATGAGACTGCGCGTACGCGGACGTGTCCGCGCACGCGCAGTCTCGTAAGAGCATTCGATATTAGACCTGAATGACCTTAACTAAGGTAATGGTCAAGTATGACCGATTCAGTATATGAAGATTGATCGACCTAATGACCTTAGTGATGACATCTTAAACGGCCTGTTCATTGTCGCCACGGGCTAATATCCTGCGGTCGCTTCAGTGTTAAAAGATAATCACATCTATTCTTTTGTTTAACCTCATGTACATATACAGTAAAATTTCTATATTAAGACCACCTTTGAGACTGTTAAAAGGTGGCAGAAAAGACCACTTGAACAGTCCAAAAGGTGCTCTCTTATTAGGAGACACTAAATCGCGACGGAAGTAAGGCACCCCCCCCCAACCCCACCCCCGCACCTTCCACTCACTGACCGATACAAGTTCCAAGGCGGTTCTTCTGTCGCGGTTTATTTTTGTTATGGTTTGTCTTTGAGTGTGTGTGTCGCTTGTTTTCTTTACTTTTGGACAGCCAATTGGCCATTTTGTGGGAAAGTAACTGTCTTTTTGGCTTTCCGCTATTGCTGTTTGAAACACAAACATGAAACAACTAGACCCTAATAGAAACAGTTTCCATTAGGGTCTAGTTGTTTCATGTTTGTGTATATATGATTTCTGACTTGAATTGATGTTTAACGTCACCTTCAGCACTGTATAGGTCATTTTGGAGTCGTTGCTTCAGATTTTGTGGGACTTTTACCCGACATTGAGATGAAATGATATCTCAAGCCCTGTCGCCCAACGAAACCAATAGGGTTTATAAGCATGGACAGTCTGACTCGCACCGCTTTGCCTCTAAGCGGCGGTTTACCAGTACTTGTGTGCGTTCGGTTTCAGCTCAACATAGAAGCATCATGCAGCCCGTCTATTTCTTCAAGCCCCGATGTGCGGAGACGTTAAACGTATGTGAACATGTCATCATGTCAAGAACTCATTTTCATGGACCTAAAGGTTCTCGAACCATTGCAGGTCGACTGCATTTCTCCAGAATTAACTACAGTAGAACTTCGATGGCTCGAACACCGATGGCTCGTTTACCATGGCTGGGTCGAACCCGTTCTTGAGTCCCTAGGGAATTTCTCTACATAAGAATTAGGGAGGGTAATATTTAGGATGTTTTCGTGTTTTATCATGAAAATGTATTCTGTGTGTACTCATTAGAATCGCCTCGATGAGGCGATTCTAATGAGTACACACAGCATACACTTTTCAATACAGAACACCGAAAAGATGTCCAAAAGTATCTCGTTATGTCCCCTGGCAGTAGCTTTCGAACAGATTTTCATGGTCCCAAAGGTGTTTGAGCCATTGAAGTTCGACTGTATATACAATAAAAATCTATACTGAGACCAAAGGTGGTCTCCAAATTAGGAGACACTGGGTGTAGAAAACACTAAGAATAACTGAAAGTTAATAATAACTGTATTGCCCCAATGCTGCAAGCCATGTTTGGTTTGGTTTTGAGTTTAACGGCCCGCTCAGTACTTTTAGGGCCATATTTACTTCACCACACTTTTTTGGGCATACTTAACCAGTGCGCATTATTTCGCAAGAAACAGACGAATGCCCTTCTTTACTCAGCGGAAGTAAGTTTTGTTTGTTTGATTTGAGGTTTAACGTCGCCGTCAACACTGTAAATGTCATTTTGGAGACGTTGCTTCCAATTTTGTGGGACTTTTACCCGACATTGAGATGAAATGACATCTCAAGCCCTGTCGCCCAATGAAATCAATAGGGTTTATTAGCATGGACGGTCCGCCTCGCACCGCGGTTCCCGGACAGGCTTAGATCTTCTAAGCGGTTTACCAGTACTAGTGTACGGGCCGGATTCAGCTCTGCGTGGAAGCATCATGCAGCCCATATATTTCTTCAAGCCCCTATGGGCGGGGGCTTTCAGCGGAAGTAAGAGAATGTTCGTTGATCAATCTACTGTAAGCATCAGTTATGTGATCTAATTTAGTCTTTTACAGAGGGCCCCGCCCATCAGGGCTTAGAGAAATAGATTGGGCTGCGTTGTGCTTCCATGCAGAGCTAACACCGACCTCACATGAGTTCTGGTTAACCGCTAAGAGGGTCTAAGCCTGCCCAGGAAAAGTGTTGCGAGTCGGACCGCTCCTTACACTCTAGCAGTTTCTTTGCGTTGTTGGGCTTGTGTGGTCATCTCATTTCAATGTCGAGTAACAGTCCCACAAAATCGGAAGCAATGTCTCAAAGTGACCTAAATAGTGTTGACGGGGATGTAAAACATCAATACCAACAGCACACTAACGTACGGGCTAGCCTGCGCTGAATGTGTGTGTTTGAGTTTTACGTCCCGCCAACAGCTAAGATCATACGGACACGGGACCTTGGTTTAAAGACTCATCCGAAAGTCTGGAGAAAGCCCGGGATCGAATCCACGACCCCTGGTTCACGAGGCGAGTAGCATGACCACTACACCACGGAGGCTTCTAAAGCCTGCGCTTAAGGGGAATGGATTCACCTTCAGGGGAGGAAACTCCTCCAAAAGTGTTTTTGTCTCCCATGTTAATGAGGGTCAACTCTTAAAGTAAAGAATTGCTCTTGGGGAGCAAATTCTTTCCTTTAAGAACAGACTCCTTTTTCCGTTGGCCAGAGTTGACAGAAAGATAGGCATTTCCTAAAGTTGTCTCCCTTTGGAAACGGCGGAAAAATCTGCTGGCTGTTACCACTCCCCTTAAGGTTAGTCTTGTCAGAATCTTTCCTGTTCGCAAACATGTAGAGGAGAGCCCGAAGAACACCACATCCTCGTTATAACGCGGTTCATTATATAACGCGGTCTGGATATAGCACGGTTTCAAGATACCAAAAAATGTATAGATTATATAGAAAAATGACCATAAATGGTCATTTTTCTATATAATCTATACATTTTGTTTAGATACAGTGGTGAAGCGTGCCTGGCTAGTTCTGTGAAATTGCTGAATATTAATCAGATAATGTCAAGAGCACTTTTTTCGTGGTAGGGCCCATATATATTGACAGCTGGTGTCGAAAATCATTAACTTCAAACATAGTAATGCCAATACAATCGTATCTTTCCACGATTGCTATGGGAACGATATTTGTTTGTTTGTGTTGAGGTTTTACATCCCCTTCATCACTATTTAGGTCCTTTTGGAGACGTGGCTTCCGATTTTGTGGGACTTTTACCCGACATTGAGATGGAATGGCATCTCAAGCTCTACCGCCATAAGAAACCGGTAGGGCTGAAGGAGCGGTCCTACTCGCACCACATAAGCGGTTTACAAGTATTCTAGTCAGTTTTAGCTCTCCGCAGAAGCACCATGCAGCTCAATCTATTTCTTCAAGCCCCGATGAGCGGGGCCAAAGGGGCGAAAGAGTTAAAAAAAGTAGTCGAAATTGAGTTTGAAGGGTATACATTTTTTACGTTCTACGATTTGAGCCAATTGGCGCAGATTGTTTGTATGTCTTTCACGAATACATTGAATGTTCATGCGTGCGATGAAGACATTGATCAGACTGCGAATGCGCAAGCTGGTCAACGACTTTGATGCAGTATTTCTTTTGACCGCGATCATTTGCAAGTTTTATCTTGCTTTTTACTTCCTTAATTGACCTCTATCTCTTGCTTTGTCTGTCATTTTTTTTCTCAATTAGCCCGAAACTATTCCGCCTGTCACTTGAAACATACATGCCTTTATGTTATAGACATAGCTCTGAGCAAGACTTGTTATATCAGTTAAACAATGCCTTGCTGACAGGCGTATTGCATGATCTTCAAAATCAAACAAACAAATAAATAAATTAAATCACTATGAAAATACATTGTTATTTTTTTCCGCTGAGAAAAACGATAATTTTAAGATAAAAATCATAACATTTTTCTTATTTCTGCTCAAAATATAGATTGTGGGTACACGTTAGAACCGCCTCATTGAGGCGGTTCTAACGAGTACCCACAATTTATATTTTAGAGCAGAAGAAAGAAAAAAAGTTTACCCCTGTAAACCCCAGTTTTACTATATAAAAGTGGGGTTTTAGGGGATCAGAATTATATGGGCGCGTTTTCGTGACGTGAATATTATTATGCATAAATAAGCTGACACGTGTGGAAATATTAGGTAAAAAGTCCCACAAAATTGGAAATGACGTAAATAGTTTGTCGGGACATAAAGCCCCAATTCAAGCAAAGACACATGTAGAAAATGCCCTTAGTTATATTCGATTTCCTTTTTTGTATGCGCGAGCGTATACCAGGGCTAGACGTGTGACCTCATGCATCTTGCACATCGAATTAACAAGTCCGTGTAACGAGCACATCTCTAAACCCCACTTAACATACAGAAAAGCTGGGTTTACGGGGATATTCATTATTTCTCTTATTTCTACTTCAAGGCATAGGTTGTGGGTACTCATTAGAACCGCCTCAATGAAGCTATGGAAGAATGGAGGCGTTTCTAACGAGTACCAACAACCTATGTCTTGGAGCAGAAATTATAAAAAATGATGCATACCCCTGTAAACCTCAGTTTTCTCTATATAAAGTGGGTTTAAGGGGGTGTCCATTTCACGGACTTGTTATATTATGAAGGCCTGTCTTGTAATAAATAAATAAATAAAAATAAATAAATAAAAAATAAAGAAATACCAATGTTAGCTACATTTTCAGTTATTCTCAAGCGCTTTCGGTAAAACATTTTAAAAGTGTTCTTAAAATGGCGCCGTTTATAAATAAATAAATAAATAAATAAATAAATAAATAAAATTCAATAACGAAGGCGTATAATGCCTACATAAAACATTATGACTGTCAATATCTTTGAAATACGTATTTCTTTGGAGTCTGAACCACACTTCCCTGTCGGTACGTTCGTCCGTGAGTGTTTGAGTTTTACGTCCCACCAACAGCTAAGGTCATACGGAGACGGGACCTCGGTTTAAAAACTCATCCGAAAGTCTGGAGAAGCCCAGGATCGGTCCTGCGACCCCAGGTTTACAAGGCGAGTAGCGTGGAGGCTTTTAATCCAAATGCATGTAAATTTTGTTTGTTTGTTTGATTTGATGTTTAACGCCCCCGTCAACACTGTAAAGGTCATTTTGGAGACGTTTCTTCCAATTTTGTGGGAATTTTACCCGACATTGAGATGAAATGACATCTCAAGCCCTGTCGCCCAATGAAACCAATAGGGTTTATTAGCATGGACGGTCCGCCTCGCACTGCGGTTCCTGGACAGGCTTAGATCCTCTAAGCGGTTTACCAGTACTAGTGTGCGGGCGAGATTCAGCTCTGCGTGGAAGCATCATGCAGCCCATCTATTTCTTCAAGCCCCAATGGGCGGGGGCGCAAATGCATGTAAAAACTTAAGATCTTACAGGCTAATCATAGAGTATGTATGAAACGACCTATCGAATGAATATGCAATTCGAAACTCAATGAAAACGTGGATAATTATTGCTATACAAGGCAACATAATTATTCTAAATTTTCCAACTACACAATATGGTCAAATTTCACTTCCATTTTGAGCCGGTGAACGGAAAAACCCAATAACATGACACGTGCTTCCTGAGCAAACATTAAGGGGGATATGCACACCTAACATATTGACTGCAGTCAATGGAATTTTAAGAGACGAGTATCGGTACTTTCCGTTGGAATTCTCCTAAACTATGTCCATCTGAGAAAAGGGTTACCGTAAAAGGAAAGAATTTGCTCCTCCGAGGAGCAAATTCTTTCATTTTACGGTAGACCCCCACCCCCCGACAGATAAAAAAATACAAAATGCTTTGAAAGCCTTTTTCACAAGAAGGCGCATCCATGGTCCGTGCCCCTTAAAAACAACCTTACAATCTCCGAAGTACTTTTACTTAAAAATTCTAAATCATAAACTGCATGGCGAGCAGCCTATAATGAATCATTATGCATGTAGTAACGTGCCTATGCCATTTCACTGTTCTGCTGAACGAAGCAATTGAACACAGTCATTTTAATGGAATGGGTGTCTATCCATATAGAAAAAGCACACCGCCCCTTCCCATCGGGGCTTGGAGAAACAGATTGGGCTGCACGATGCTTCCACGCAGAGCTGATACCGACCGCAGATTAGTACTGGTAATCCGCTTAGAAGGTCTAAGCCAGCCCAAGAAAACTGCTGCGAATCGGCCCGTCCATGCTTATAAACCCTATTGGTTTCATTGGGCGGCAGGGATTGAGATGTCATTTCATCTCAATGCCGGGTAAAAGTCCCACAAAATTGGAAGCAACGTCTCCAAAATGACCTAAATAGTGTTGGCGGGGACGTCAACCCTCAAATCAAACAAAACAAACAAAATAGAAAAAAGCACGATTAGTGGAAACGCATTCAGTTCCGAAATGGCTTTATATGAACCTAGGCCCCTGCCCATCGCTTTGAGAAATAAACTGGGCTGCACGGTGCTTCCGCGCAGAGCTGAAACTGACCAACCATGGGTACTGGTAAACTGCTTAGAAGGCAAAGTGCACGGCGAGAGTCGAGCCGTCCATGCATATAAACCTTAATGGTTTCATTGGGCAGCAGGGCTTGAGATGTCGGGTGAAAGTCCCACAAAATTGGAAGCAACGTCTCAAAAATGACCTAAATAGTGTTGACGGGGACCTCAAACAAACAATCAATAGATATGGCTTTACCCTGATGATAGGCAACTCTTTCAAAAAACAGTAAAATCCTACATAAAGACCACCTTTGGAACTGCTCATAAGTGGTCTTTAAGACCATTTTGAACAGTCCCAAAGGCGGTCTCCCACTAGAGCACACTGGATGTAGAAAACACAAAGAAAATGTAACCTGAAACCTTCTAAATATGCTTTTAAAAGCATAATTTGTCTTAATTTTAGGTGGTCTTAATAGCGGAATTTCACTATATCTTTGTCTTGCATACAAAAAAAACCCCGATCTATTCTAGGGCAAGAATTTGCTCTTTAGAAGGCACTGGGTTTAATTAAAGGAAAGCAAGCAAGCAGTCTCTAAAGTTGCCCCCATCGAATAAAATGACTGATTTGAACTAAGGTCATACGTAGACGGGATCTCGGTTAAACAGCTTACTCGAAGGTTTGGAGAAGTCCGGAATCGATCCAAGGACCCCTGGTTTGCGAGGCGAGTCGCTTATCAACTACACCACGGAGGCTTCTTACAGATAATATGCTATGTATAACTGAGCAAGCCAATGCATATAATAGACCCTACTGGTTTCGTTTCATTGGGCGACAGGCTTGAGATGTCATTTCATCTCAGTGTCGGGTAAAAGTGCCACAAAACAGGAAGCAACGTCTCCAAATGGCCTGAATAGTGTTCACGGTGACGTTCAACCTCAAAGCAAACAAAACAAAATCTTACCACTAAACTATATATGTTGATTTGCAAAATTCATATCTTGATATGTACCGTTTTAAAGACCACTTTTTACGACGTAGGGTTTATCGATAAAACTGAATAAGTTCGCTGGTTAGGGGCGATTAGGTTGGGTTTCCCATGAACTGACCAGCTGATTCAGCTATCATCTCCCCCACCCCCGCCACCCCAGAGTGGGGAGGTAGGCATAACCCGGCTGAAGAAGTTGATAAAATAGTTAGATCTTTAGATTCTGTAGCCATCAAAGTCATAACAAAAATTTAGACCAATTTGTACTGGACACCCAAATCGGACACTGGGAAGCAGTGAAGGCCCAGATCAAACGCCACGATGGACGGCGTCTGATCAGTGTCTGCACTGTTTGCAAAAAAGTTCAGAATTTTTTTAAATTAAAATAAAATATATTTCTGGCGAAAGAATGTACACTGTACTGGTTAACCGCTTAGTATAAGCCTGCCCAGGAAAAGTCTGAATAGGTAAACTGACCTGCTCAAAAATGACCTAAAATAGTGTTGACGGGGCCGTTAAACTCAAATACAAACAAATAATAATTTTCTTGCTTGGAACATACGAGGGTAACAAACAATAAATAAATAAACAACTCGACTTCTCTACACTTTGAAAATGGACAGGAACGGGCCTCCGTGGCCTAGTGGTTAAGAGCGCTGACTCTTGATCATAAGGTCTCTCACCGCTGTGGTTCGAGCCTCGCTCGGGTCACATGTGAGACGCAAAGTTCTGCAACGGAAGGTCAGGTGGTTTTTCTCCGGGTACTCCGGTTTTCGCCCACCTCTGATTAACGATTGGCTTGATGTGAGTGAAATAATCTTGAAAGGGCCGTAAAACCAAAACCAAAAAAAAAAAAAAAAAAATTGACAGGTGGAAAATTCTTTTTTGGACAATTTTGCGGGGAATCGGTACACCTTCAGGGGATACAACTCTTGCAAAAGTATTTTGTCTCCCATGTCAATAGGGGTCAACTCTTAAAGGAAAGAATTTGCTCCCGAGGAGCAAATTCTTTCCTTTAAGAGTTGACCCCTTTTTCATTGGGGCAGAGTTTATGGAAAATCGAAAAGGAAGTCCCGAATTAAAGGTGTTCCTATTCCCCTTAACTCATAATAATGGATCAAGTGGGGGAAATTTTTACCCAAAGACCTGAAATTCATCTAATATTTCGGGGCATTCACAATCTGGGGATAACATAAAACAAGTGCATGATGCATACCTTTTGAGGATGTCGCTTGAGTTAACGAAACATATGGAATGTATCTCGAAAACGTTTCTTCATTGTCGGACACCTTTATGTGAACAAACCATAGACTAGCGGTGACGGAAACGTCTGTATTTGCTGATACTCGAGCTTGGCGCTCGTGTTTTGTGACATAAAAGTCTGCGCTTGAGCACGAGGAGAAATTGGCAACAGGTTCTTGCAGAAAATACCACGATGGTATGGAAGTGCCAAACACATACGCAGCCATGAACAAAAGGGTGAGAACAACCATAAGATGGAACACGTCATAGTCTGGGTCGAACACTGGTATCCTTCGAAGTATTCGTTTCCTTCCCTTTTTCTGTAATGAATATTCATTATCCGAGCACACGTCAACGTATTCTGCTTCCGCGGCCAAACTTGCGCGAGTTTTCCGCAGTAAGCGTTTCCAAAATCCTCCTCTCTTGAGCATTTTTAATCCTTTAGCTAAACACTTTCCAACGCACTTGTTAGACGTCAAACTGAATGACAACTGACGTTAGTAAACCACGTTCCGCATTTCAGTGTGTAAACTTCTCAACTTCTATTGTGTACACATGATTTGTCAATATAGTCGGTACAACTAATTATATATATCGTTTTGAAAGCAGCAATTTTAGAATAATTTTAATAAGTAACTTTACATTGTATTCTTACATGTCATCCTTTTATAGTTTTGCTTTTTAGTATAGATTTTTTTTCCTCTAACCTGCGGATAGTCATATATATAGTATTACACGTATACGAGGAGAAAAAGAAAATGAGATCCCATATAGTCCAATACGTCTTTTTAGTTTAATAATGAAGTGAAAATATTCAATATATTTTAGACCGCATATGAATCCTGTGGTTATTAACTTTATACATCTCTTTTATATGAAACACCACCATTCAATGGTAACATCTTGCAATACGAAATGTTACCGTATCTGCCTTAATTATATCGCACATGCGAATAATTTCGATAAGTATTTATTAACTTTATACATCTCTTTTATATGAAACGCCACCGTACAATGGTAACATCTTGCAATACGAGATGTTACCGTGTCTGCCTTAATTATATCGCACATGCGAATAATTTCGATAACTATTTTTGTCATTGAGTCAGACCACAATTATTATTATTATTATTATTATTATTATTATTATTATTATTAAAAAGGACAATTGCTGCCGGGGTCGGCAACATTCTTCATGAAATCTTTTCTACGGTCATTCTCTCCCTTCCGCTGATTCAAGAAGGGCAGTTGTCAGTTTCTGGCGAGAGAACGTGCACTGTACTGGTTAACCGCCTGCCCAGGAAAAAAGTGTGGATAGGTAATTATTAAAAAAGGACACTTCAATTTTTTTGTATGTTTCGAAAATTGATCTTTTGTCTTACACAGTAAAATTTCTATATTAAGACCACCTTTTGACCACTTTTGAACAGTCCCAAAGGTGGTCCCTGACCAGAGGACATTGTGTGCAGAAAACACGAAGAAAGAATAACTGCTCCCGTCTAAATAAGCTTTTTAAAACAGAATTGGTCTTAATTTTAGGTGGTCTTAACAGCGGAATTTTACTGTAAAATTCCGCTATAAGGCCACCTAAAATGAAGAGAAATTCTGCTTTAAAAAGCTAATTTAGGAGGGTGCAGATATTTTTCCTTTGTATTTTCTGCACACAGTGTCCTCTGGTCTGGGACCACTTTTGGGACTGTTCAAAAGTGGTCTGAAAGACCACTTTTGAACAGTCCCAAAGGTGGTCTTAATAGAGGAATTCTACTGTATTTTTGTCATTGAGTCAGACCATAAAGTGACGCACTCTTGTTTAAGCTGAATATAGTACTAATAGACGCAGATTTATTGTTATTATTATTATTATTATTATTATTATTATTATTATTATTATTATAAAAAAAGGACACTTGAGTGTTTTTTTGTATGTTTCGACAATTTATCTTTTGTTATACACAGTTTGTTTGCTTGTTTGTTTGATTTGAGGTTAAACGTCCCCGTCAGCACTATTTCGGCTATTTTGGAGACGTTGCTTCCAATTTTATGAGACTTTTACCCGACATTGAGATGAAATGACATCTCAATCCCTGCCGCCCAAAAGAAACCAATAGGTTTTATAAGCATGGGCCCTCCGACACTCACACCGCTTTGCCTGGACAGGCTTAGATCCTCTTAAGCGGTTTACCAGTACTCGTGAGTGGGTCGGATTCAGCTCTGCGTGGAAGCATCATGCAGCCTATATATTTCTTCAAGCCCCGATGGGCGGGGGCCTATCGCGCCTACTATAAAAACGCAGTCGAATAAATTTTCGATAAGTGCAGTAAAGTTGCGCTATTAAGACCACCTAAAATGCAGAGAAATTCTGCTTTAGAAAGCTAATTTAGGAGGGTGCAGATATTCTTTCTTTGTATTTTCTGCACACAGTGTCCTCTGGTCAGGGACCACTTTTGGTACTGTTCAAAAGTGGTCTGAAAGACCACTTTTGAATAGTCCCAAAAGGTGGTCCTAATAGAGGAATTCTAGTATTTTTTCATTGAGTCAGACCATGAAGTGACGCACTCTTGTTTAAGCGGAATATAGTACTAATAGACGCAGATTTATTGTTATTATTATTATTATTATTATTGTTTTTGCATGTTTCGAAAATTTATCTTTTGTTATATACAGTCAAATTTCTATATTGAGACCACCGTTGGGACTGTTCAAAAGTGGTCTTTAAGACCACTTTTGAACAGTCTCAAAGGTGGTCCATGACTAGAGGATAGCGACCGTGCACTTTTGAACAGTCCCAAAGGTGGTCCCTGACTATAGGACATTGTGTGCAGAAAACACGAAGAAAGAATAACTGCACCCTTCAAAATGAACTTTGAAAAAGCAGAATTATTCTTAATTATTAGTGGTTTTAATAGCGGAATAATTTTGCTGTACTCTCAACTCAAGTTTATTTCTCTCTTGTTACTTTGTTTGTTTGATTTGAGGTTTAACGTCCCCGTCAACACTGTAAAGTTCATTTTGGAGACGTTGCTTCCAATTTTATGGGACTTTTACCCGACATTGAGATGAAATGACATCTCAAGCCCTGTCGCCCAATGAAACCAATAGGATTTATTAGCATGGGCGGTCCCTCTCTTGTGACTCTTTATGTCATTCAGTCAGGTTTGGTTGTTGTTGTTGATTTGAGGTTTAACGTCCCCGTCAACACTGTATATGTCATTTTGGAGACGCTGCTTCCAATTTTGTGGGACTTTTACCCGACATTGAGATGAAATGACATCTCAAGCCCTGTCGACCAATGAAACCAATAGGGTTTATAAGCATTTACGGCCCGAGTCGTACCGCTTTGCCTAGGCAGGCTTAGATCCTCTAAGCGGTTTACCAGTACTCGTGTGCAGTCGGTGTCAGCCCTGTGTGGAAGCACCCCATCTATTTCTTCCAGCCCCGATGGGCGAGGGCCGTTGCACTATACCAGGATTTGGTTGTAACCGAAGTGTTTCTATATATGACTGTAATCGAAATGCTTTTTTTTTTTTGTTTTGTTTGTTTGTTTGTTTTTGAGTACCAGGAGAAAAAAAAAAAAAAACACTCAACCTTCCTATGCATGTGACCCGAGCGAGGCTCGAACCACAACGGTGAGAGACCTAATGATCAAGTGCCAGCGCCCATTAAGGCTCGTTCGCTTTCTTTGAATATATATGAGCCAGCGCATGACAAAATCTACAAGAAGGTTTGAGCGACCAGCGAAGACTCAGATCAGCTTGCGCATTCGCGAAGTCTGATCAGAGTCTTCGCTTATCGCTTGTACCTACTATTGGCTAATGTATATGAAAAGAGAATTAGGCAAAATGTCTTGTCATAGTGGATGGGTGCGCAAGTTGCATGACGATAACACACCCGTGCGACATAGTGCATTTTTTCACATCTACAAAATGGCTACTTTTCTGATGAAAATCCGTGATAATTTTTAATATTTATACTGCAAACATAGGTTGTGGGTGCTCGTTAGAACCACCTCAATGAGGCGGTTCTAACGAGTACCCACAACCTATGTCTTGGAGCAAAAATAAGAAAAATGATGTATACGCCCGTAAACCCCAGTTTTCTCTATATAAAGTGGGGTTTATGGGTCTTCATTTCACGGACGTGTTCACGTGATGATTTGAGTCTCCGCTGGTCGCACCGGTCTTATTGTAGGTTTTTTCATGCGTCGGCTCATATATAGTAAGTAAGTAAAGACTTTATAAAGATATTTTTTATCAAAATGAAACATCTAAGTGCACTGTGCATTAATTACACCAAGTACGGTAGGCCAAAATGCCTTCAGGTACTTTGCTTGCTCAGGCGGAAACCATTCGTCAAAATGCGACATGGGGCAAAATATATTTAAAGGGACAAAACAGTATATCTTACTTGCATAACTGTTGATAACATATTTACTTTAGAAATGAATTTTATTTTTCTGCTGTTCATGAAAGTATGAACGCAGTGGGTCGCCTGCAAAGTAAATAAACCCCGAAGGGATTCATGTAAAGTTTGCTAGAGACTCGCTGTCGTTCATACTTTCATGAACAGCAGAAAAATTAAGTCGATTTCTTATATTTACATTCTTTGCTCCTCATCACTGGCGAAAAAATGCTTATAGGGTACAGGGCAAACTTGTGAAGCTGAAAAACATTTACACGCTGTTTTTTCTACAAAGAGCGGAACAGTGTTGACGTGGTTGTTTGTGCGTTTGGAAGGCATTCAAAAAACAGTTTTATTACCTTAAGTCAAGAATTTATAAATGAACGTTTTGTTTGAAACAGTTCAGGCAAAATTTCATTTAAAACTTAAATAAACGTTTTAATTCAGAAATGAAATTTCAAATTTATATCCAGAGTTATTAATTAGATTCACAACCATAAGTGGACATAAGAAAAATGTATAATAAAATTATTGAAATTGAAAATTTGTCAGTTTTAAAGTGAAATCAAAAAGTAAAATAGAAAAAAAAAAAAAAAAAACTCTTAGAGGATCTAAGCCTGCCCAGGCAATGCGGTGCGAGTCGGACTGTCCATGCTTATAAACCCTTTTGGTTTCTTTGGGCGGCAGGACTTGAGATGTCATTTCATCTCAATGTGGGGTAAAAGTCCCACAAAATTGTGAGCAACGTCTCTAAAATGACATACAGACCGTTGACGGGGACGTTAAACCCCAAATCAAACAAACAGCGACGACTTAACTTTCTCGTATTAAGACGATTTAACTTTCTCGTTATAACGCGATATTTCTCGTAATTACGAGATACAGCGGAAAAAAATATCTCTCGTTATAACGAGATAATAATATTTCTCGTTATAACGATAACTCCACTATGATGTCACAAAATATTGTAACGTGGGTCTAGTCAACCAAAGTTCAAGGGAGGTTACCTTAGGAGGAAAAGTAGGTCTTGACTTGATAGATTTTGTAAGGTAACCGGGCGCTAAAAGCACATAGGGGCTACCCCCATCTCGCTAAATGGGATTAGTTTATGAACTGCTCTTCCCAGGGCCTCCAATGTGCTGGCACTTGTCAATTCGACAGGTGTCAGCTGACCAATGGGAATATACTGAACTCTTAATCGGAGGAAGGCACAAATCGCACCCAAGGTACAGCGTTTGTCCTAAGAAACACAGTTCTATAGCGATTTTAGAATTTTGAGTGCAGGAATCAGACCAAAGACGGGCTCTAGTATGTGATGACGTGTTGCCAATTTCGACTGCCAAATGTGTCAGAGCACAGCCCTGTTTTCGAATGTCTGGCCGAGGAAAAAAGCTTACATACATTATCAGTTCTGGCTTCCATTATTCTCTGCCTCCACCCCTGACAAAGTAGGTAGGCTTACTTATCAGATATAAATGAGCATAACTTTAAAACGAATGGGAACATTTGCATGCAGTTGTCAGCAAAATGATCCGCTTTATGTATTCTTTCAGTATACTTAATACTGGAAATATGTAAATTTCGCGATAAACGACCTTTAAAGTGATATTGTTTCTGAATCTGAAAATAAAATACATTCAATTTAACATCTCGACGATGATATATTTAAAACCTATTTGATGTAAAACAATCCTATCCATGATACATGTATCAGATTTTTGTTTTACATGGAAAAGAAAAACAGACAAAACAACGACAATAACAACAACAACAACAACAACACACAAAAAAAAACAAAAAAAAAAAAAAAACAAAAACAAAACAGACACACAGCGTGTTAGCAATCGCGTTTGAGGGGAATGGGAACACTTAGAAGATTTTTCCGCCATTTGTCAAAGGGAGACAAATTTCTGGACTTCCTGTTCGCTCTTCTATAAGCCATGTCCCATTCAAAATGGGGTCTACTCTTAAAGGAAAGAATTTGCTCCATAGGAGCAAATTCTTTCCATTAAGAGTTGACCCCTATTGACATGGGAGACAAAAATAATTAAGCAGGAGTTGCCTCCCCTAAAGGTGTTCCCATTCCTCTTAAACGTCACATTACGATAACAAATCCGTGTTTTATTTGATTTGTAGTTTATTGTCCCCGTCAACACTGTAAATGTCATTTTGGAGACGTTCCTTCCAATTTATGGGACTTTTACCTGAAATTGAGATGACATGACATCTCAAGCCCTGCCGCCCGATGAAACCAATAGGGTTTATAATCATGGACGGCCTGACTCGCCGGCTTTGCCTGGGCAAGCTTAGATCCTCTAAGCGGTTTACCAGTACTCGTGTGGGGGTCGGATTTAGGTCTGCGTGGAAGCATCATGCAGCCCATCTATTTCTACAAGCTCCGATGGACGGGGGGCGTCCGTTTCATGTTAAATCTTACTTTAGCAACCGGCTTTATCCACATTTGAAACTGTTTATTATGGAAATACTGCAATTACATTTTTCATCAAGTTTATTACTAATTCGGCCCCCGCCCATCGGGGCTTGAAGAAATAGATTGGCTGCATGACGCTTCCACGCATAGCTGAAACCGACCCGCACACAAGTACTGGTTAACCGCTAAGAGGACCAAAGCCTGTCCAGGCAAAGCGGTGCGAGTCGGTCCGTCCATGTTAATAAACCCTTTTGGTTCATTGGGCGGCAGGGCTTGAGATGTCATTTCATCTCAAGGTCGGGAGAAAGTCCCACAAAATTTGAAGCAACGTCTCCAAAATGATCTTTACAGTGTTGACGGGGACGTTAAACCTCAAATCAAACAAAAACAAAAATCTATTACTAATTCATAATTCTGCAAAGTTACAAATATTGACATTACATATTTCCTTTCGAAGACTTCCAGTCAGTTTGGTCAGTTACTACTAACGTATGATTTTGATAACGTTTACATTTTGAGAAAATATTTTATTTGACACGGAATGACATCTTAACCCTTATCTTGCTGAATATTCATTTAAGCCACACCCATTTCTGTCTATCAACCAATCAAATTATTTGCATGTAATATATTGCTACAAATTCATAAACTGAATACCAAACAGTGTAGATCCTGATCAGATGGCTTCTGAATCAGAAGCCATCTTATCTGGATCTTGTCTGTTTGCAAAGATAGGGGTTGTCGTGAACAGCAAGACAAGGACTAACTGCATACATTTAATAACATAACGATAACACACCCATGCGACATAGTGCATTTTCTCACATCTTCAAAATGGCTACTTTTCTGATGAAAATCCACGAAACTTTTCTTATTTTACTACAAACATAGATTGTGGGTACTCGTAAGAACCGCCTCATTGAGGCGGTTCTAACGAGTGCCCACAATCTATGTCGTGATGTAGTGATTAGAAAAATAATGTATACCCCCGTAAACACCAGTTTTCTCTATATAAGGTGGGGTTTAGGGGGTGTTTATTTCACGGACTTGTTCACGTGACGTATCTTTTTTTTTTAACTTGCAATCCTTTTATAGAGGAAAAGCTTTTCATGAATTTCTCATAGAATGTGCCATTTCAGTGCCTTTGGCGCTTTGATTATTATAACCTGGCATGGACTTCAGCTAAATGCACATTTTCCATAAGATAAGCGCAATTTGTATTACGGTCTTTCTTTTTTTCTTTCTTTCTATCTCAGATATCGTAAGTTGGCGCGAATAGGCCAGCTCGCGGGACAAGATCTTTAATTCAGCTTTTCCTTAACGGAAGTTGTTTCGCTTACAGTGACGCTTACAACATTACGTGTCGTGTTTCATCAATTATGTCTGATGTTTAAATAAGCAATGATCCGCAGCATACAAAATCATGATCAAGGTTATTCCGTATTTTAGCATTATGACGTCGCGTCTTAGACTTAAAAGTTTTTTGTTTGTTTGTTTGTTTGATTTTATGTTTAACGTCCCCGTCAACACTGTAAAGGTCATTTTGGAGACGTTGCTTCCAATTTTGTGGGACTTTTACCCGACAATGAGATGAAATGACATCTCAAGCCCTGTCGCCCAATGAAACCATTAGGGTTTATTAGCATGGACGGTCCACCTCGCACCGCGGTTCCTGGACAGGCTTAGATCCTCTAAGCGGTTTACCAGTACTAGTGTGCGGGCCGGATTCAGCTCTGCGTGGAAGCATCATGCAGCCCATATATTTCTTCAAGCCCCTATGGGCGGGGGCTAAGACTTAAAAGTTATATAGGGATCTGGAGGAAATGTGTTTTAGCCCATAAAATGCCGATCACGACAATTGTCGTCTGCTTTGTCGTCTGCTGGTTTCTTTGAAATTCATTGTTGCAAACAGTATGGACTCAGATCAGCCTGCAGATCTGGTTCGGCCTCAGCCAATCGGTAACAGGACACTTCGGCCCCAATACCACCTCGGCCCCTAGACACTTCGGCCCCTAGACACCTCGGCCCCAAAACCACCTCGGCCCCACATAAAATTGAAACCGTAGACGGGTCGGCCCCTGGACACCTCGGCCCCTAGACATGTCGGCCCCATATACCTAGACACTTCGGCCCCACTTTGCTTCTCACGGGGCTTCCACTTAAATAGGAGATCGGGTTGGATGCCCGATGAGGTTTTTGTTTTATTTTATTGCTGATTTGATTATTTTGATAGGGAGCCACGAATATTTGAACCTATAGTATATATATTTCGTATATATTATAACGTTACTGAATGGAAAATCTATATGCCCATTTAAGAAGAATGGAAGATACAATTGAAAAACCCCTCTTTTATTTCAATACATAATTCTAGTTGCATTGCGGCATTCTTTAAAGATTAATATAATGACAGGCTCTTTTATTTATTTGTTTCTTTTTACTTTTCTGCTCTTTTGATAATATTTCACACCTCTAAAATACTTTTAAAATAAATTTCAATAAGAACCAGTGCTTTAGCTGAAGTGCACGACCCGCGGGATGCTTTTAGCTTTATGAATGTTACCATATATGGGTATGGCGGCCATTTCGGTCATGTGACCTGGACCTGAAACGGTTCCCCCAATAAATGCGCCTTATCGTATGGAGCAAAAAATATATCTTATACTTTAGTACTGTATTCTGAATCGTTTGCAGGATAAAATGCATTCTTACTTTTCCAATACAAAAGCATATGTGTCAAAGTTTGACCTAGGCACAAAAAATGTCAAGGTCAACTCAGGGTCACCAGTTTAGCAATTTATGATTGGCCTACGTCCCAGATGCTATTTATCAAGTTTCGTGGAAATCTGCCCAGTGGTTCTGGAGAAGACTATTTTTGAAGGATTTTTACCATATATGGCTTGGCGGCCATTTTGGTCATGTGACCTGGACCCCATGAGCAAATTTTGGTTTTACCCATCCAATAGAGGCTCCATATGAAATTTGACTTCAATCGGCCCAACGGTTTCCGAGGAGAAGCAGTTCTAAAATTTTCACACTTTTCGCCTCGGCGAGGCTATACTAAATGGAATGTAATATTTGGCAAGTTCATTGGTTAGATCTCATTGATATCTATCAGTATGCCAAAAATTATTTAAATATTCCAATCGGTTAAGTCAATATCACCAATTTTCACAAACGGGTTACCGGCGGACGGACAGACAGACTGACAGAATGACACGGTGATTTTAGGGCATTCTTAGAAAATCAACCGACTTCAGTCGGTCGCTTTTTCTGCGGGTCGTGCAATATGAAACCTAATTATCCTTATTAATTGGATGGAAATCTGGATGGATCGGTGGATGGATGTATTGATGGATAGACGTACGGACGTATTTTCGGACATGGCTCGGGTCACATGTGAGACGCCAAGTTCTTCAACGGTAGGTCAGGTGGTTTTTCTCCGGGTACTCCGGTTTTCACCCACCTCTGCCAATGATTAACGATCGGCTCGATATGAGTGAAATAATTTTTATAGGGCCGTAAAACAACAAAAAAAAATCATTCCTCGGTTTCGTCAATCATGGTGATGATGGGGGATAATCTTATTTTTGTTAACATATTTATTTATTTTTTAAATTATTTATTTATTTATCCGGCCTCGGTAGCTAAGTCGGATGCGCGCCTGACTGGTGATCAGGAGGACGCGGGTTCGATACCTACCGGGGTCGACAACATTCTTTCGTGGAGAATGATTATGTATTATTTTCTACGGTCATTCTCTTCCTTCCGCCGATTCAAGAAGGGTAGTTGTCAGTTTCTGGCGAAAACAATGTACACTGTACTGGTTAACCGCTTACGTATACGCCTGCCCAGGAAAAGTGTGGATAGGTAAACTGACCGGCTCAAAAATGACCTAAAATAGTGCTGACTGGGCCATTAAACTCCAATACAAACAAACGCTTTATTTATTTATTAGGTAATTATCAGTGTTCAGGTTCTCTGAACTAGAACTATCCTCGTAACTAAACCAATTAATATAACGTATGCATGCAATTCAAAAACTGCATGAAAAACGGTGCGGATCTGGTTCAGAAGGCAGAAGCAATCTGATCAGGACCATCACTGTTTACAAAGATAAGGATTATCGTGTTCAGCGCGATAAGGGTTAATGAATTTCAGGTTAGTACACTATTTAGCTGGCATGAACAAACAAAAAGTTTTACAATAACATTTATTAACTTAGATTAGTAAAGTGTGAAGCTCATTAAATAACCAGGCGTTACTAATCCCTTTTCCCCCAATTAACAGATCATTGTTATCAATTTTCACACATTTGATAGTCATTTTAGCTCATATTTAGAGACGGACAGTAACGAGTATATTGTATACTTCATTTATTTATTTATTAGTCACATTTCTGCCACTCAAATTACTTGATACATGTATACTATATGTACAAATGTATATATAAGTGGCAAACAGTGTAGATCTGGATGTGCACTGTGTACAAAGTCTTCACTGCTCGTATTTTTTTGTAAGAATTGCTCAGTATGTTTCCATTCTTATCAATTTTCACACATTTAGAAATTCCTATTTGATTGTCATTTCAGCTCATATTTAAAGACGGACAGTAACAAGTATACTGTATACTTTATTTATGTATTTATTTATTAGGCATATTTCTGACTATCAGCCCCTCAAATTACTTGATACATGAATATTGTAGTCATTTAAAATTCGCAAACTGAATGACAGTGTAGATCCAGATCAGATGGATCTGGATGTACACTGAGTGCAAAGTCTTCATGACCCTATATATTTTTGTAGAAAATGCTCATTGACTATCAGTATCAAATATTCACATTTAGAACAACCCGCCAAACCCCACTTTTAATGATGCTGACTCAAGCTCAACCTCACGGTTGAATGGGGATTAGCTGTCCTTCAGAGTGTCTTCTTGTTGTAATAGTCTAAGTTAACCTGAAACTGTCGTGTATGCGTTGTTATATTTATTATAAACGTCACATTGGTTATTTTTTGTATATGAAATATAAATAGCAATAAAATAATTTGATTTTATTTCCTAACAACTTAATAGAAGATTCCGTGAAAGCAAAATTATGTAACGAAAAGTTGATAAAAATTATATTTCTTACTTCTGCTCGAAAACATAGATCTTTGATACTGGTTCAATCCTTCTCAAGCAGATGGTTTATCGCATAGACCTGTTAACTTATATGAAAGGGATCTAAGAAGTGACTAGTTTGCATAAACATAGATTAATATTAAACTAATTTTGATTAAAGGTTGTCACAGACGCATTCTGATCAGTCCTGCTCATTGAGACGGTTCTAAGCAGTACACATAACCTGTATCTTGGAGCAGAAATAAGAATTACGAAAACACGCCTATATAAATGCGTTGTAAACTTTACCGCAGAAAAAAAAAACGAACATTACAAGAGAAAAAAAAATGTGATATTTTGTATTATTTCTGCTCGAAATATAAATTGGGGGTACTCGTTAGAACCGCCTCATTGAGGCGTTTCTAACGAGTACTCATAATTCATATTTTAGAGCAGAAATAAGAAAAACAAGGTTTACCCCTGTAAACCCCAGTTTTACTATATAAAAGTGGGGTTCAAGGGGGTCAAAATTATAAAGGCGTGTCTTCGTGATGTAAATAATGTATGCCCCTATGAGCCCCAGTTTTCCCCATATAAACAGGTTTTTAGAGGGGTGTTCATTACACGGGCTCGTTAACATGATGTTTTGTTTGTTAGATTTGACGTTTAACGCCCCTATCAACACTGTCTCGGTCATTTTGGAAGCGTTGCTTCCAATTTTGTTGGAATTTTACCAGACATTGAGATGAAATGACTTCTCAAGCCCTGCAGCCTAATGAAACCAATATGGTTTATGGGTATGAAAGGTATGAAAGGTCCGACTCCCATCACTTTAGAACCTCTAAGCGATTTACCAGTACTCATGTCACAGACTGTCGGTTTCTCAAGTTGAAGTCCCGATGAGCGGGGTCGATTTCAACATGATATAAATGCCCTTACCCTAACAGATTTCAATAGTGGGGCCGAGGTGTCTTTGGGGCCGAGATGTCTAGGGGCCGAGGTGACAGTGGGGCCGAGGTGTCTAGGGCCGAGGTGACTAGGGCCGAGGTGTCTAGGGCCGACTTGGTTTTGGGCCGACCTGTCTAGGGGCCGAGGTGGTAGTGGGGCCGAAGTGTCTGGAAATCAGCCAATCGAGGCTTGAAGAAGTAGATTTGCTACACGATGCGTCCACGCAGAGTTGAAACTGGTAAACCGCCGGCCCTGGCAAAGCGGTGGGAGTTGGACCGTCCATGCTTATAAACCCTATTGGTTTCATTGGACGACAGGGCTTGAGATGTCATTTCATCTCATTGTCGGGTAAAAGTCCAACAAAATTGGAAGCAACGTCTCCAAAATGACCCATACAGTGTTGACGGGGACGTTAAACGCAAATCAAACACACGAATCCATTGCTGTAATGGCTATAAAAGAGACACGTGGGACCATTCGTTAAAAAACTCACGTCGTTAGTGAACCTGTTAACAAACCGTTTAAACTTTGATCAGTTAACATGGCAAATGTGCTTATACATGTACAGTAAAATTCCGCTATCAAGACCACCAAACATTAAGACAAATTATGCTTTTAAAAGCATATTTAGAAGTTTTCAGATATATTTTCTTTGTGTTTTCTAGATTCAGTTGCTCTAGTGGCAGACCACCTTTGAGATTGTTAAACAGTGGTCTTTAAGACCAGTTTTGAACAGTCCCAAAGGTGGTCTTAATTTAGGAATTTTACTGTATTTTGTTCATAAAATGTGAGTATATGCAAAAGCTACTCACATACCAGAATTATAGATATTGCACCTGCTAGAACAGTTCTTGTTTGTTTGTTTGACCTGAGGTTTAACGTCCCCGTCAACACTGTAAAGGTTATTTTGGAGACGTTGCTTCCAATTTTGTGGGACTTTTACCCGACATTGAGATGAAATGACATCTCAAGCCCTGCCGCCCAATGAAACCGATAGGGCCGAGCTTCTAAGTGGTTTACAAGTACTCGTGTGCGGGTCGGTTTCAGCTCTGCGTGGAAACATCATGCAGCCCATCTATTTCTTCAAGCCCCGATGGGCGGGGGCCGCATCCATTGCTGCAATGTCTATGGAGCGACACATGGGACCATTTGTTAAAAACTCACGTCGTTAGTGAACCTGTTTACAAATCGTTTAAACTTTGATCATTTAACATGGCAAAAGGTCATTGATGTGCTCATACATGTACAGTAATATCCCGCTATTAAGACCACCAAAAATTAAGACTATGTATGCTTTTAAAAGCATATTTAGAAGTTTTCAGATATATTTTCTTTGTGTTTTCTATTCGTTTGCTCTAGTGGCAGACCACCTTTGAGACTGTTCAAAAGTGGTCTTTAAGACCACTTTTGAACAGTCCCAAAGGTGGTCTTAATGTAGGAATTTTACTGTATGTTGTTCATCAAATGTGAGTAGCTTTTGCATACCAGAATTATAGATATTGCACCTGCTAGAACAGTTCTTGTGTGTTTGTTTGTATGACCTGAGGTTTAACGTCCCCGTTAACACTGTAAAGGTCATTTTGGAGACGTTGCTTCCATTTTTGTGGGACTTTTACACGACATTGAGATGAAATGACATCTCAAGCCCTGCCGCCCAATGAAACCGATAGGGCCGATCCTCTAAGTTGTTTACAAGTACTAGTGGTGCGGGTCGGTTTCAGCTCTGCGTGGAAACATCATGCAGCCCATCTATTTCTTCAAGCCCCGATGGGCGGGGGCCGCATCCATTGCTGCAATGCCTATGGAAGCGACACATGGGACCAGTTGTTAAAAACTCACGTCGTTAGTGAACCTGTTATCAAACCTCAAAACCAACAAACAAACAAACAAACAAACAAACCACAGCTCCCGCGAAGCAGGTTAAATGTACTACGCCAATAGAAGCGACGCCTAGGCACCACGCTTAATAACACAGCTCGAGAAAATTACGCCTTTGAATGCAGCTTGTGGGTTCTGCGCTATGGAAGCAATAGCTGGGTTCTAGCTTATGTACTACGCCAATAGAAGCGACACCTAAGTACTACGCTAATAAGACGATGCGAGAAAGCTATGCCCTTGAATGTAGCTCATGGGTGCTACCCATGAAGGGGCTTCCTGCGTACGATGCTATTACCATAGCTCCCGAGAAGAAGCTTAAATGTACTACGCCAATAGAAGTGACGCCTGGGTACTACGCTTGATAACACAGCTGGAGAAAATTACGCCTTTGAATGCAGCTCGTGGGTTCTACGCTACGGAAGCAAATGTTGGGTTCTAGCTTACAAACTCGCGAGAGGTAAAACAGAAGTGAAGACAATGATCAGGAATCGATACAATTAACCCACAGCTTCCATCAGAGACATCAAGGGACAGAAACACAAACATGGACCCTAATGGAAACATCAATAGCGGAAAGCCCAAAGGACAGTTACTTTCCCACAAAAATGGCCAATTGGCTATCCAAAACAAAATAATATAAGCGATACACACACTCAAAGACAAGCCATAACAAAAATAAACCGCGTCAGAAGAACCCCATTGGAACGGACCAACTAATAAATAGCTTTATACCAAAGCCATAATGGAGTCTGAACCCCGATCCACCTGCGTGCAATTAAAGAAGAAAGCATAATGTCTGACCGTGATAGGGTCAAACCAATTCATGCAGACTGTTGAATAGCATTTATACTATATCCAATGCGTTAGAAACGTTTAATAATTTTCTGAAATTTCCGAAAAGTTAGGTTTGCCATTAATTTTTTTCGTAATTGACATATAATGTCGTATAAAACTCAGGCTGTGCCATCCCCTGCAGCAAAAGTCTATACGTTCAAACACGATCTTTGTCGGATTTGATTTGATTGGTCACGGCGTCAAATGATATGTCTTTTCTCTGAATGCCATCACGTTAACAACTCCGTGAAATGAAGACCCTCCTATACCCCACTTTATACAGCGAAAACTGGGGTTTACGGGGGTATACATTACTTTTCTTATTCATGCTCCAAGACATAGGTTGTGGGTACTCGTTAGAACCGCCTCAATGAGGCGGTTCTTACGAGCACCCAGCACCTATGTTTGCAGTATTTTTAAGAAAAATATCACGGACTTTCATCAGAAATATGACCATTTTGGAGATGTGAAAAATGCACTAATTCGCACGGGTGTGTTATCGTAATGCCAAAAGGAACCTTCTTTGACTTATCAGCCCGACTTCTCATTTTCTGCAATCATCATGATAACGGGCATCGGCTGCATGAAGACCGCTAACAGCAAACTAAACACGCACTTGAACATGCCTTGACCATTCATCGTTGCGTTCTTAAAAAAAGTGTTACAGATTTTCATAAAAAGTAGCCATTTTGGAGATAAGAAAAATGCACTATGTCGCACGGGTGTGTTATCATAATTTATCATATGACGTCGCGTCTGAGTGTAATAACGTTATGTAATATTTTCGATAATCCACTAGTGGATTTAATATGCAAATTAGCTAGATACGTCCCGTAACGTTACATGTACGACGTCCTTAACGACGTCGCGTTTACTAATGGCGGAATATTGACATTTTTGTAAACAATCGTGAATAAAATCCGTTTTAAATGTCATATGATAAACAGAATCTTGCATTCGTGCTCGTGTATTATTGAATTTATTAAACTCGTTGAGGAAAAGGGATAAAATGCTCGGCAAAGCCTCGCATTTTATTCCTTTTCCTCAACTCGTTTAATAAATTCAATAATACATGAGCACTCATGTAAGATCCTCTATGAGATATCAAGACATGCTAGTCTGTGTAGCTGAGCGGATCGTTGTTTGAGTTACAGGTTTTTCGTGATGGGACGCACATTTTCAACTAACGCAAACTAGTGCAGTTTGATCCGAGTTCTTTGAGGATAGAGCCGAGAGAGTGGGGCATAATTGAAAAGGGGCTTATATATGAGCCCCGCCAAGCGAATTTGTGTCTTCGAGCATTCCGTCATGACAAATTTAAACTGCACATGCCCAGCCATTCAGAGGGGCCAGGGATCTGGTTTTCTGTCTGAAGGTTCCTCTTGATTCACTGCTTGTATGAGCGAGCAGCGAAGGTTCTGGCGAGACTGCGCGGATGCGCAGGCTCGCCTGAACCTTCGCTGCTCGCATAGGCGATAAGTACCAAAATCGCTTGACGGGGCCCATATAGTAAATACATGGTTAGTGTCTTTAATAATAAAATATAATCGGTGAGCCTTAGACAATTTTATAGGGGCGAGCTTTAGCGAGCCCCTATGAAATTGTTGCGCGAACCGATTATATTTTATTATTAATGACACTAATCATGTATTTAGTTTATACCGCAATTCAAAACAACCAAGGGTTTAGCAATAAACAAGCAAATACAAGCAAAAAAGACAGCAGACAGTGTGGCATGTTAAATGACATTCAGTGCCATGGCGCGCACACGTAGTATAACGATACGTCAACGAGTGCAAAATTTCTGACGTCACAGCGCCACAAAGACGTAGGAAACAACATGGATGCTCGAATAAAAGTTATCGGCGCTTTTCTTTCTGTATGAAAATCTGCAAATAAATAGTTTATTTTAGCTTCACGAATTATTTTCGATGTTGAGACGCAATCGCAGTAGCAGTGCGCAATTATTCCAACCGGCCATTCAAACCAGGAAAGGCCGAGGAAGTAAGAATTTAGCTGAAATTTCTGAAAATCTGTTCAAATAAATATTGCAAAGATTTTAACTTGCAGTTTCGTTGTTTCCCCATGTATAAAAGGTTGCATGTTATTGTTTACACTGGTAAATTAGTGACCTGAAAAGTAGGTCCGGTCTATAAACGGTCACAAGACGTATAATAGGTCAGTAGGAGGTATTATAGGTCACTACCGATTATAGCGTGCAGTTATTCGACCCCCTTTATTAGGTTGCTAGAATGCCTGATTGCGGTATAAATACTGTCACACTCTCAGGTTATTCAGGGCTTTAAGGATATGAAGAGTAGGTGGTTTTATTCACATTTGTTTGTGAACAGAATTTCCTTCATCCCCTGACTAGCGGCTTTTGGGATATCGCATTGTCATATAGTAAATACACGGTTAGTGTCTTAAATAATAACATATAATCGGTGAGCCTTAGACAGTTTTATAGGGGCGAGCTTCAGCGAGCCCCGGCGAACCGATTATGTTTTATTATTAAAGACACTAATCATGTATTTAGTTTATACCGCAATTCAAAACACTCAAGGGATTTGCAATAATTAAGCAAATTTCAGCAAAAAAGACAACAAACATTGTGGCATGTTAACCGTCATTCATTGCCATGGCGCGCACACGTAATATAACGTGACGTCAAGGAGTGCAAAGTTTCTGACGTCACCGCGCCACGGAGAAGTAGGAAACAACATGGACGCTCGAATAAAAGTTTCTCAGCGCTTTCCATTCTGCAGGAAAATCGGCAAATAAATAGTTTATTTTAGCTTTAGAATTTATTTTCGAGGTTGGGATGCAACCGCAGTAGTAGTGCGCAATTATTCCAACGGACCATTCAAACCAGGAAAGCAAGAGAAGGTAAGAATGTAGCTGAAATTTCTGAAAATCTGTTTGAATAAACATTGCAAAGATTATAACTGGCAGATTCGATGTTTTCCCGTGTATTAAAGGTTGCATGTTATTATTTATACTTACAAGTTAGGGACATGAAAAGTAGGTCCGGTCTATTAACGGTCACTAAACGTATTATAGGTCAGTAGAATGTATTATAGGTCATTACTAATAATAGGGTGCAGTTATTCGACCCCCTTTATTAGGTTACTAGAATGCCTGATTGCGGTATAAAACGATATTAAAATACAAGTGCAGGCAATGGTCAGGAATTGATACAATTAACAGAGACACCAAAGGGAAAGAAACACGAACATGAAATAACTCAACCCTAATGGAAATTTCACTGGCGGAAAGCCAAAAGGTTCGTTACTTTCCCACAAAATGGCCAATTGGCTATCCAAATAAAAAATTTATCATATGACGTCTTGTCTGAGAGTGTAATAAGGCCATGTAATATTTTCGATAATCCACTAGTGGATTTAATATGCAAATTAGGTAGATACGTCCCGTAACGTAGACGTCCTTAACGACGTCGTGTTTACTAATGGTGGAAAATTGGTATTTTTTTTGTAAACAAACGTGAATAAAATGCGTTACGAGGACTGCTCAAATATGAATGCAAGTAGAACGTTTTCTAATGCACTAATGCGAAAATCACCTGGAAATAAATATCACAGCGTAGAAAAACATTTTACCTATACATTGATACCAAACCTGTTAAAATCCGTCGACTTTAGCCATGTATATCGTTCGATAAACACTGTCTACTCTTGTATACTAATACAAAACATGGTTGGAAGAAGGTCAAAGTACACCGTTGAAATACGTCATATATTAAGAATCGTTGTATTCTTGGTATACGGTGCAAAGACATTTTTGATGAAATATGTTCGGTTTATGGGCAAAATGAAATGTCTTTTCCGACATTTTTTCGTTGGTGTAAGAAATTCAGCTGTGGGCTAGGCTCAACAGAAGATGCACCACATGATCGTCGGCCGAAAAGAGCAACATCTGCCAAGATGATTGCTAGAGTGAAAGAAATAGTTGCTACCGATACACGATACACCACTATGCAAATAGCTAGTATGTTGGCATCTCATTAGGAGCAGCTCATACAATTCTGAAACGGGATTTGAAAATGAGAAAGGTCTGAGCTAGATGGATTCCCCATCTGTTGACAGATGAGCAGAAAAAGACACGCGTTCAGTGCGCCAAGAAGTTGCTTAAAAGGTTTGCAAATTACAATGCACGGTCTTTCGCTTATGTCGTCACAGGTGACGAGACATGGGTTCACTTTTTTAGCCAACACGAAAGATTCAGAACAAAATATGGGCAACAAAGTATTGCAAAAGACCATGCATTGCAATGCGGATCATGAGCGTCAAGAAGGTAATGTGTTCCATATTCTTTTCAAATCAGGGCCCTGCTATTCAGGTTGCTGTGCCTAAAGGCAAATCTGTAAATGCGAAGTTTTACAAGAATAAAGTTCTTCGAAAATTGAAGAAATATTTCAAAGAACGAAGACCCGCAACTGGTTTGGCCAATGTCAGATTGCTACATGACAATGCGTCATCGCACAAGGAGTTCATTGTGCAAGACTATCTGAAGCAGGAAAAGGTTGTTGAACTCCCTCACCCCCCTTATTCCCCTGACCTTGCCCCGTGTGACTTTTGTTTTGTTCCCGCGGCTGAAAAAAATACTTTTCTGGTCGAAAATTGGTACAGCGCAAACACCTCCGTTCTGCAATATTCCAGTGCCTTCATAGTATACCTCGAAAAGACTACCAAAATGCATTCAATGATTGGATCAGAAGACTGAAAGTTTGTATATCTGTTAAAGGGGAATACTTTGAGGGGAAAAATATTTTTTTCATCGAAATCTATCACGGAATCATTTTTATGTCTTAGTTGCATTCATATTTGAACAGTCCTCGTATAAATGTCATATGATAAATAGAATCTTGCATTCGTGCTAATGTATTATTGAATTTATTAAACTCGTTGAGGAAAAGGGATAAAATGCTCGGCAAAGCCTTGCATTTTATCCCTTTTCCTCAACTCGTTTAATAAATTCAATAATACATGAGCACTCATGTAAGATCCTCTATATATAAGAGATACACACATTCAAAGACGAACTATAGCAAATATAAACGGCAATCAGAACCGCCTTGGAAAGATCAAAGAAAAGTATTTTATTGGGGGTGGGGTACTGCTTAAATGGATTAAAGTAATTGTAAATGCAATCCCGGAGGATTGGAAAAATAAGAGCATTAAATCCATGTATGGGGATACCTTTACAGCCACCGCACGAAGCAAACAAACCAGCCCTGTTATGTAAAACAAGAGGGCCCAATGGCCCTATATCGCTCACCTGTGTACCAGAAAATCATTAGTGTAGGAGACCACTTGACATTGCTACATACTACATATCTAAGCTCAGGCAAAGCGGTGTCCATGCTTATAAACCCTACTGGTTTCATTGGGCGACAGGGCTTGAGATGTAATTTCATCTCAATGTCTGGTAAAAGTCCCACAAAATTGGAAGAGACAGCTCCAAAATGACCTATACAGTGTTGACGGGGATGTCAAACCTCAAATCAAACGAAATCTGTGCCTTATGGTTTTGGATAAAAAGATTTTTTAAAGTTTTTTTCCAGTATAAGTCTATAGGAGCTAATGAGCCCTGGGGCTTGGCCAATTTTCACCCAAAGGGCACAGTTAGCAGGATTTATGTAGTCGACCATTTTGTGTTGCTATATACTAAATATCTAAGGCCTGTACTTCATGGTTTCAAAGAAGATGTTTGAAGCTTTTTCCATTATATGTTTGTTGGAGTTTAGGGGCCCCAGGATTTGTACCCCAGAGGCATGATTGGCAATATTCATGTAGGCGACCACTCGACATTGCTACATGCTAAATACCTAAGCTCTTGGACTTATGGTTTCAGAGAAGAAGATTTTTGAAGATTTTTTCCCCATTTTAATTTTTTTGTTCTTTTTTTTCATTATAAGGGCCCTGTGTTTTCAGAGAAGAAGATTTTTGAAGTTTCTCCAATTGTATGTCTATGGAAGCTAAAGAGCCCTGGGGTGGGGACAATTTGGATCCCAGGGGCATAACTGGCAGGATTTATGTAGGTGGCCACTTGACGTTGCTACATACTAAAAATCTAAGCTCTGGGCCTTATGGTTTCATAGAAGAAGATTTTTATTTTTTTTCCATTATAAGTCTATTGGAGGTGATGAGCTCGGGCGAGGCCAATTTTGACCCCAGGGGCAGGGTTAGCTGGATTTATGTGGCTGGCTAAAAATATGTTGCTAGATACTAAATATCTAAGTTCTGTGCTTCACAGTTTCTGAGAAGAAGATTTTTGAAGCTTTTTTCCATTATGAGTCTATTGGGAGCTAAGGGGCCCCGGGGCTGGCCCATTTGGACCCCAGGGGCATGATTAGCAGGAAATATGAAGGTGACCACTTGCCGTTGCTACATGCTAAATATCTAAGCTCTGGGCGCTGTGGTTTCAGAGAAGAAGATTTTTGAAGTTTTTTTCCTTTATGAGTCTATGGGAGCTAAGGGGGTCCCAGGGTGTGGCCCATTTGTACCCCATTGTCATGATTGGCAGGAATCATGTAGGTGACCACTTGCCATTGCTACATGCTAAATATCTAAGCTCTGGGCCCTGTGGTTTCAGAGAAGAAGATTTTTGAAGCTTTTTTTCCATTATGAGTCTATAGGAGCTAAGTGGCCGCTGGGCGTGGCCCTTTTGGACCCCAGGGGAATGATTGGCAGGAATTATGTAGGTGACCACTTGCCTTTGCTACCTGCTAAATATCTAAGCTCTGGGCGCTGTGGTTTCAGAGGAGAAGATTTTTTAAGCTTATTTCCATTATAAGCCTATGGGAGCAAAGGGGCCCCGGCGCGTGGCCCATTTGGAACCCAGGGGCATGATTGGCAGGAATTATGTAGGCGACCAATTGCCGTTGCTACATGCTAAATATCTAAACTCTGGGCCCTGTGGTTTCAGAGAAGAAGATTTTTGAAGCTTTTTTCCATTATGAGTCTATAGGAGCTAAGGGGCCCCGGGGGCGTGGCCCATTTGGACCCTAGGGGTATGATTTGCAGGATATATGTAGGTGACCACTTGCCGTTGCTTCATGCCAAATACCTCAAATCTGGGCTCTGTGGTTACAGAGAAGAAGATTTCTGAAGCTTTTTTCCATTATGAGTCTATAGGAGCTAAAGGGCCCCAGGGCGTGGCCCGTTTGGACCCCAGGGACATGATTGGCAGGAATTATGTAGGTAACCACTTGCCGTTGCTACATGCTAAATATCTTAGCTCTGGGCCCTGTGCTTTCCGAGAAGAAGATTTTTGAAACTTTTTGTTCCATTATGAGTCTATGGGAGCGAAGGGGCCCCGGGGCGTCGGCCATTTGGAACCCAGGGACATGATTGGCAGGAATTATGTAGGTGACCACTGGCCGTTGCTACATGCCAAATATCTAAGCTCTTGGCACTGTGGTTTCAGAGAAGAAGATTCTTGAAGCTTTTTTTCCATTATGAGTCTATGGGAGCTAAGGGGCCTCGGGGTGTGGCCAATTTGGACCCCAGTGGCATGATTGGCAGGAATTATGTAGGTGTCCACTTGCTGTTGCTACATCCCAAATTTATCAGCTCTGGGCCCTGTGGTTTCAGAGAAGAAGATTTTTGAAGCTTTTTTTTCCATTATGAGTCTATAGGAGATAAAGGGCCCCGGGGCGTGGCCCGTTTGGACCCCAGAGGCATGATTGGCAGGAATTATGTATGTTACCACTCGCCGTTGCTACATGGTAAATATCTAAGCTCTGGGCCCTTTGGTTTCAGATTAGAAGATTTTTGAATCTTTTTGTTCCATTATGAGTCTATGGGAGCGAAGGGGCCCCTGGGCGTCCCCCATTTGGAACCCAGGGGCATGATTGGCAGGAATTATGTAGGTGACCACTGGCCGTTGTTACATGCTAAATATCTAAGCTCTGGGCCCTGTGGTTTCAGAGAAGAAGATTTTTGAACCTTTTTTTTTTCCATTATGAGTCTATTGGAGCTTAGGGGCCGCGGGTTGTGGCCAATTTGGACCCCAGGGGCATGATTGGCAGGAATTATGTAGGAGACCACTTGCCGTTCCTACATGCCAAATATCTCAGCTCTGGGCCCTGTGGTTTCAGAGAAGAAGATTTTTGAAGCTTTTTTCCATTATGAGTCTATAGGAGCCATAGGGCCCGGGGTGTGGCCCGTTTGGACCACAGGGGCATGATTGGCAGGAATTATGTAGGTGACCACTTGCCGTTGCTACATGCTAAAAAGCTAAGCTCTGGACCCTTTGGTTTCCGAGGAGAAGATTTTGAAGCTTTTTTTCCCATTACGAGTTTATTGGAGCGAAGGGGCCCCGGGGGGTGGCCATTTCGGACCCCAGGGGCATGATTGGTAGGAATTATGTAGGTGACCACTGGCCGTTAATACATGCTAAATATCTCAGCTCTGGGCCATGTGGTTTAAGAGACGAAGATATTTTATTTTTTTCCCATTGTAAGTCTATGGGATCTATATGTTGCCATGGCAACCAGAATTCCAATCTCATCAGCCAAAAACCGTATGCAGCCTTTCCCCCTACCTGATGATGCTTCTCTTGAAATTTGATCAAGATTGACTATGGGGTAATGGAGATATACGTATTTGAAATTGTTTACGGACGCACGGACGCACGACGGACGACGGACAAAAAGTGATCATAAAAGCTCACCTTGTCACTACGTGACAGGTGAGCTAAAAAGAGGTGAAGACAATGACCAGGTATTAAGTCCGTGTAATGAACGATATAAGTCCGTGAAATGAACACACTAATAAATATGTTCTACGAAAGGGTTATCCTTTGGAAACAAGAAATACACACAAAATTGAAAAGAATAGCGTGTATTTTTCAGTGCCAGACTAACTAGTTCATTACGAGAACACATCTATATAATTTTCACCCCTCATACCCCACTTTTATGTAGTAAAACTTAGGTTTCAGGGGGGATACATTATTTTTCTTATTTCTGATCAAAAACAAAGATTGTGGGTACTCGATAGAACCGCCGAGGCGGTTCTACCGAATCCCCGCAATCTTTGTTTTGAGCAGAAATAAGAAAATATCACAATTTTGCATCTTATCATTTCTATTTTTTTTTGCCAAAAATTGGCAATATATTTGTATAGGCCTATATTCGTAATGTCAACACAATAGTTTCTCCCCTATTCGTGTATAGATAAGTTTCCTTGTTTGCTCAATGACAAAGATCGCGAGTACTAAATGTGGATTTAGCATGGTAAATAAAACGCCTGCAAACATTTTAGCTTGGTTATAATATAATGTTATTAATCAAGTAATTTTCGTATTGTCCCAGTTACAGGTCCGAGGTCTGCTGTATTGGCACGAGGCCGAAAGCCGAGGCCAATACAGCTGACCGAGGACCTGTAACTGGGACAATACGTACTTTCGTATTGTCCCAGTTACAGGTCCGAGGTCTGCTGTATTGGCACGAGGCCGAAGGCCGAGGCCAATACAGCTGACCGAGGACCTGTAACTGGGACAATACGAAAGTACTTGATTAATGACTATTTTATTAACTGACACCATAAAAAACATGATTTATGATTTTTTAATATTGGTTGACCTTGTGTAATATAGGATAGTCAATTAATAAATTAAAATAATTACGCAGAAAAACAGCAAGTAACCTGGATATTTTTTGTTTGCTTTGAAATTAAACGGCCCATACAACACTATTTAGGTTCTTTCGATATGTTCTATGAAAGGGTCAGTAAGAGCCTGTCAGAATACCTATCCACACCTTTTCTGAACAGGCTTATACGTGGGCGGTTAACCATTACCTGATTACAGTGTACATTATTTCGCCCGAAACTGAATGCCAAAATGTGCACCGTCCTTCGGATCGGGACGTTAACTGGAGCCCCTCCTCCTCCCCCCCCCCTCCTCTGCAGGTTAAAGACACCTACCGTAATTACATGATTTATGTACTGTGTAGGCTTTCAACCCTGCAATCTGGAGTGTATGTAATGTACACCTCCGAGTAATGGTCAAATGTGACCGATCGTAGGAAAAGTAGAAAGAAAGAAAGAAAGACAACTGGCCATATTTGAATCAGCAGAAGGATGATGGTGACCGAAGAAACCTTGATGTTTTAGACAGGTTCACATGCACTCAAAGGAAATATATTGAAGTACTGGGACCAATTGTTCAAAACTAACGATGCTGTTAGTTAATGTATCGTTAAAACTTTGATCATTTATTATGGCAAATATGCTAATATTTTTGCTCTTAGTGTGTGTATCACTTATATTATTTTGTTTTAAATAGCCAATTGGCCATTTTGTTTGAGAGTGAGTGTCCTTTTGGCTTTCCGCTGTTGATGTTTCCATTAGGGCTTAGTTGTTTCATGTCTGTGCTTCTTTCCGTTTGGTGTCTCTGATGGGAGCTGTGGGTAAATTGTATCGATTCCTGTGGCCAGTTGTTCAAAACTTACGACGTCGTTAGTTAACATTTCGTTAAAACTTTGATCATTTATTATGGCAAATATGCTAATATGTTTGCTGAAAAAATGTGAGCAGCTTTTGCGAATGCAAAAGCTGCTCACATTTTTTCAGCAAAAATACCAAAATTTTAGATATTGAACCGGCTAGAACAGTTCACAATATGACCACTAACGAGCTCGTTAAGCTAACGAAAGCTTGAACAACTGGACCCTGGAGACAGCAAAGAAAGGATAATGCCGAAGAATTATAGGTTATTGACTTTATATTGTGAAATATTCGGCACGAGTTCATATGGCGAAGGACGCAAGAGCTTGCGAGTGCGTCTTCGCCATATGAACGAGTGCCGAATATTTCACAATATAAAGTCAATAACCTATTTATTATATATCCAAAACTTGAAGTGTTTACTAGAATTCAGCATTGCCTGGTATAGAAATTTAAGTGGTTTGAAATGGAAAACAATGAAGGTCGTTAAGTGTTTCCCTACACGTTCAAAACCACGCCCAATGGCATCACAGCGAAGACGACGTTAACGTTGGCGAATGTGACGTCATTAAAAACATTGACGTTCCACAACGCAGGACGCCATTTTTTACCGGTGTTCGTTCTGTTTCTTTCAAAATACTCCTGATTTATTAGAAGAAAGTATTGAAAATTTAAACAGATTGCAGGTAGGTCATATTGGACAGCATAAAATGCGCTTTATGCACTTTGTCAGAACCTATGTTCGTTTTGTTTTGCGTTCTTTCTGTCGATGCGTACGACAAGATGGCTGCCGATGTTTCATCTTGAATTACATAGATTTGAAAGTAGTTCTATTGAGAACGTGACTGCTTATCTACGGGCAATATGAACTTGACTACGGGCAATATTATATAAATATCACATTTCTGAGAGGGTGATAGTAAGAATGTTCACCCTGAGGAAATGATTATCGACCGAGGCGAAGCCGAGGTCGATAATCATTTCCGAAGGGTGAACATTCTTACTATCACCCTCTCAGAAATGTGATATTTATTTTATTATACCGAACTTATTATCACCCTGATGAATTGAACCGTACGCGCATCATTTTTGCGCATGTGATATTATCACCCTGAAAAATTGAACCGTACGCGCATCATTTTTGCGCATGTGATAGTTTAATATCGCATGGGATAGTATACAACTATTTCATACCTTTTTGGGCGACAGTCAATACTATCAGCCCCGAGGTGCTCCACAGCACCGAGGGGCTGATAGTTTTGACTGTCGCCCATAAAGGTATGAAATAGTTGTTTTATTACCCAACTCGTGACAAGTTGCTAGGTGATCACGTGACCATGAGATAGTTAAAACTATTGCCCGGGCAATAGTTCAGTGCTCCGTGTGATAGTTCTCTGAAAACCGGTTCAGTCCGATTTCATGCGAAAAAGGTGTTAGATAGTCGAAAATGCTTAATAACTTATTATATAGTAGGTTGGGTAATAATAAAAATTATCACCCTCTGGTCTATGAGCGTTTTGTATGGTAAAATCGCGTGAGGTATAATAAGGAAAAATATTGACCGGCAACTTCTGTACAAAGTAAACGGGACATTTTCTGGGTATATAATAATCAGTTTTCCTACAAGTGAAGAGGAGCAGCCTGATACCATATAAGAATATCATCCAGGCGTGAATCACGCTTGATTATGTTGCATAAAAATACCTGTTTGACTTTCGTGTTTTCAGCCCAATGCTCTGAATCACAATGGCTAGATCTTTCTTTATTATCCAGGTGAGCCATTTTATGAATATTAAAATTTAGAATGTAACAGATAAATGTGGTTGGTTAAGTTAAGATAGTTGAAATAGTTATTTGATTGTTAAATATTTACAAGTATTTTTTGAACGAGAATGTAGATATTTTAATAAATAGTAAAGTTGTAAAGAAAGTTATGAAGTCAGTAAAGTATATTTGCTTTATCAATAGAAGTGAAGGCAATGATCAGGAATCGATACAATTAACCCACAGCTCCCATCAGAGACATCAAAGGGAAAGAAACACAAACATGAAACAACAGACACTAATGGAAACATCAACAGCGGAAAGCCAAAAGGACAGTCACTTTCCCACAAAATAACCAAAAGGCTATCCAAACCAAAATAATATAAGCGATACAAACACTCAAAGACAAACCATAACAAAATAAACCACGATAGAAGAACCGCCTTGGAACGGTCAGTGAAACGAATTCATTGGGGGGGGGGGGGGTGCTTAAATCACAATCCTCGCCCTTACCTCCGTCGCGAATTAGACAAACAATTTGCTCAGTCTGCGTGATTGCCTACCTAACTCATCAGTGCAACATCTCCGTGAACACAAAAATTAAACAACCAAAGAGATAAAACAACGGTGAGGACTAGACAGCAAGAAACCACTGAAATGCTGGAGCAAAAGAAAACCAACAGTCAGACGCCGATGGGCCTGACCAGAGACAGAGCATCAGTCTCCAACCGACATTACATTGAATTAGATTCTCTCTAATTCTCAGTACTAGGTAAGCCTTTACGCTGGAGCCGTAATAGAATCTGAGGCCTGACCCACCGGCGTGCAATCAAAGAGGGAAGCAAAGTTGTCAACCGTGATTGGGTTAACTACCATGCATGCAGTCTGTCGTATAACATTTATGTTGTACCCAATTTTTTTATATCGAAGAATGATTTTACGAAATTGGGTGCTGAAGTCATTGCGGTTATAAAGACTGTATTTGTTAAAGCTGAAGTTTCACATTCTTTGAAATCTGATGTAATATAACTGTATACATAATTTATAAAATGCATTCACATACTAAAATTAAATAAACGGGACATATGTTCTGAATCACGATGGCTGGAAAGTCTTTCCTTATTAATTTATTATCCAGACAAAATGCTCCTGTTTCGAACAGTTGCCCGCCAATATCCCGAAAAGAAGAGCTGAATTCCCCTGCGGAAAAAGTCCTAATAAACGGGTGGAGAATAAAACCAATTTTATACGACGGCCTTAGTAGGGGCGAGAACGTCACATGGCAACCACAAACTTTTCTACATTTATATAATCTACGGAGCAGGGACGCTACCAAGTCATTGAAAGACGTCGGTGGTGCAATAACAGAAGTCCTACCAAGTTTTCAAACAATGGTATCGTCGGCAATACCAGCAGCATTAGTAATTTTGAATGCCGAGGGGGCATATGCACTAACCGAAAGACACGCCAAACAACCCCCATCTACGATAACTACAACAGGGACCCACAGCCTATTTAAGACTGGAACTGGCAGAAATATGACTGTATCCCCACTGTAGGGCATTTTTACAGAAATGCACTGATTCTTGATCACCATTCAGAAAGCCCAGGATATAACTCGTCATTACTGCATTGCATACCTAGTTGATGGCTTCCAGCATTTGTAGATCATGAGAAATGATTGACTGGCCAATATCTAGGGAAAGAAGATTGAATAACAGGTTAACAAAAATAAGGAGAAAGCCAATCGTCTCTTACAGGATACATGTCAACATTATTGCATTGCATACCAAGTTTGAGGTTTCTACCTTTTGAATTTCCTGATAAATCTTTGACAAAAATATCATTGGCGCTACTACCTAGAGAAAGAAGTGAGATTAAATAAACAAATAAGACGACAAAGTCCATGGTCTATTACATGAGCCCCGCCAAGCGAATTTGTGTCTTCGAGCATTCCGTCATGACAAATTTTAACTGCGCATGCCCAGCCATTCAGAGGGGCCAGGGATATGGCTGGGATATGAAGGTTCCTCTTGATTCACTGCTTGTATGAGCAAGCAGCGAAGGTTCTGGCGAGACTGCGCGGATGCGCAGGCTCGCCTGAACCTTCGCTGTTCGCATAGGCGATAAGTACCAAAATCACTTGACGGGGCCCACATGATATTAGTCATGAGTATTGCATTTCATGCTTAGCTTGAGGCTATTAGCTTTTGAATTTACTGAGAATTTTGACGAATATTTAACATTGGCCTACATGGAGAGAAAGTAGATTTATGGAGAGAAAGAACAAATAATGTGAAAACTCACACTATGTAAATGATTATGATGACATTGCATACCTGGTTTGGGGCTTCTAGCTTTTGCAGTTCATGAGAAATCTGTGAAGAAAAATTTTAACGTCGGCGTATATGGAGAGAAAGAAGAATGAAAGAACAAATAAGCCAAGAAAGCCCAATGCCTCTTACACTGTATAAGCCATCATAATTGCATTGCATACCAGGTTTGGGGCTTCTAGCCTTTGTAGTTCATGAAACATCTTTGACAAAAAATTACATTGGCCTATTTCGGCCCCCGCCCATAGGGGCTTGAAGAAATATATGGGCTGCATGATGCTTCCAGGCAGAGCTGAATCCGGCCCGCACACTAGTACTGGTAAACCGCTTAGAGGATCTAAGCCTGTCCAGGAACCGCGGTGCGAGGTGGACAGTCCATGCTTATAAACCCTATTGGTTTCATTGGGCGACAGGGCTTGAGATGTCATTTCATCTCAATGTCGGGTAAAAGTCCCACAAAATTAGAAGCAACGTCTCCAAAATGACCTTTACAGTGTTGACGGAGACGTTAAACCTCAAATCAAACAAACAAACAAACATTGGCCTATTTGGAGAGAAAGGAGAATGAAAGATCAAATAAGCTGAGAAAGCCAATTGTCTCTTAGACGATATAAGTCATCGTTATGGCATTGCATATCCCAAGTTTGAGGCTTCTAGCTTTTGTAGTTCATGAGAAATCTTTGAACAATTTAATATTGGCCTATATGGAGAGAAAGAAGAAGGAAAGACAAAATGAACAAACACGCCAAGAATGACTATTGTCGCTTACACAATACAAGTCATCATTATTGCATTGCATAGCAAGTTTGAGGCGTCTAGCTTTTGTAGTTCCTGAGAAATCATTGAGGAAAAATTTAACATTGGCCTATATGGAGATTAAGAAGAATGAAAGAACATATGAACAATAAGCAAGGTCGCATATTGTCCTTCCTGAGAAATCTTTGATGAAAAATATGCATCACGTGAACACGTCCGTGAAATGAAGACCCCCATATCCCACTTTATATAGAGAAAACTGAGGTTAAGGGGGTATATATTATTTTTCTTATTTCTGCTCAAAGACATAGGTTGTGGGTACTCGTTAGAACCGCCTCATTGAGGCGGTTCTTACGAGCACCCACAACCTATGGGTACTCGTTAGAACCGCCTCATTGAGGCGGTTCTTACGAGCACCCACAACCTATGTTTGTAGTATTTATAAGAAAAAATTCACGGATTTTCATCAGAAAAAAATGGCCATTTTGGAGATGTGTAAAATGCACTAATTCGCACGGATGTGTTATCGTAATGACAGTGGCATATTTGGAGAGAATGAAGAATGAGACAGCAGATGAACAAATAAGCTAAGAAAGCCTTATGTCGCTTATACAATACACGCCATCATTCTTGCATAGTATACCAAATTTGAGGCTTCTAGCTTTTACAGTTCCTGAGAAATCTTTGACGAAATTTTTAATACTGCCTTAATATGGAGAGAAAGATAAATGAACGGATGAACAAATAAGCAGATAATGCTCATTGCCTCTTACACAATACAAGTCATCATGATTGCAAAGTATGCCAAGTTTGAGGGTCTAGCTTTTATGGTCCATGAGAAATCGTTGACAAAAATTATACTATATGGAGAGACGGACGCACACACACACAGACTGACGGACGCGGAAGGACAGACGTTAACCAGTATACAGTTTTCAAAGTGGGGTATACGTAAGTGAAATATAAATCTTTTAGAATCATATTTGTTTCTTTATTTCGTTTTGAATTCAAAGCAAAGCCAGAGGACCTAAAATAGCCTTTTATCAGTTACCCCCTATATATAGTGCATTGCAACGCACTGACCTGATAAAGATATGCTATCTGAGGTCAAGTGAGCTTTATCACGTCAACATGACATTGCACTTTTATGAATGAACCGGACTACTGAAAAAATGACAAAAATGTTATTGCTACTGAGAAAAATGGAAAAATTACATAAAAAATATCATAGGATAAATATGATCAGCTGATACTAAATGTATCGACCGCCAGAATGCTGGGACGCACTGAGGACCATCAATAACTGATCGTAAATTGCTAATTTAAGAGTGTACAAGGGGATAAACTGATAAATAGAATAACAGATTCGTATCATTTGGTATCAAGTTTATCAGGCTCTGCTTCGAGAACGCGTGTAGAATCGCTCGGCAAGCCTCGCGATTCTACAAGCGTTCTCGAAGCCTTGCCTGATAAACTTGATACAAAAAAGTCATTCACCTGGTATTCTCTATAACTTCGGCTGAGGCGGTACCGACCCGACCGCCCAGAACATAAAAGCGTCGTCTGCAGAGACATTACATAGAGAATACCATGTTCGTGTCTTTTAATATCAAGCCAGATAAACCTGATATCAAATTGCACGAATCTCTGGTATTTTATTTATCGGTGTAACCCCTTGTACACTCTTTTAGTATGCAATTTACGATAGGTTATCGATAGTTCTCAGTTCGTCCCAATATTCCGGCGTGCAATAATCGGTCCATATATTTAGTATCATCTGATCGTAATTTTTCCTATTATATTTTCATGTATTTTTTCTCCAATGTTTCCAGCATTTAAAACATTTTTGCAAATATTTCTAGTAGTACGGTTCATTCGTAAAAGTGCGACGTCACGTTGACCTGATAAAGCTCATTTGTCCTGTGATAGCTTAACTTTATCAGGTCACCGTTTTACAATTTATATAGGGGGTAACTGATAAAAGTGATTCCTAGTGCCACGACAACAGCACAAGGTTGGACTTGTGGACTTGTTCAGACCAGCTACCAGTAATAACCCATATTTTTTTTCTCCGCGGTAATAGGCTTTTATTTTCTCGGGGAACAAGCGAGAAATGTCTCCGAGAAGAAAAAAAATTCGCATTTCAAAGCGGTTAATTTCACCGCGAAACGCCGCGAAATTCCTCCGCGAACATCGCTTTTTCTCGGAGAAAGCCAATTAGTACAGGTGGAGTCGTTCACGGTGTTTCTCCGCGAAATCTGCCTATACCTACATGTATATTTGTTCATGTGCATGTATTTTTTTCATGCATTAAAATTTGGTACACAAAGTTTGAAGCATATGACGAAATGCATCGTAAAGTATAATTTTGATCCGGTTGGAATCATAATGATTTGCATTTTATGCACTTTACAACGCATTATGAACATGATGAATGTTTTCTGTGTTCCTTTTTTTACTGTTGTGTAAACGCTTCATAAATTGAAAACTGTTGATTTTCTATCGGCTCACCATATTGGGAGTACTTTATTTTTTTCTCAAGTAAATACTTTAGAAAAATCAAACTCAATGTATATAATAACGGGGATCCTGCTTGTACATGTATATGTGGGCGCTGATCTCACTCTACATTTTGGTTGATCTTTTTTTTACACTGCGAGTAATTAAACATCACTGATGCTTATACTTAAGCTCACATGTAGCCCGAGTGTGAGATCTAATGTTAAACAGTAGGCCACTGAGGCCCGCCTGTGTTTCCTGCCTTTACAATTAAATTTTGCTCATACATGTACATTAACCCATTTCAGACTGGAAACCCCTAAACAGGTAACGTGACAAAAAGTGCAGGCCCAGATCAGACGCCGCAGAACGCGGCGTCTGATCAGGGCCTACACTGTTTGCAAAAAGTTCGGCCATTTTCCTAATTTTGAAGAAAACACAACCTGAAACCCCTCCTAATGGGTAAGGGCGCTGACTCTAAACCCATTCAGTACCATAACCCATAAAGGGGTACCTTGGCAAACAGTGCAGACCCAGATCAGACACCGCAGATCGCGGCGTCTGATCAGGGCCTACACTGTTTGCAAAACGTTAAGCCATTTCCCGAAAGAATTTTTTAAGAAAAAGCAACATGACACCCCTAAGTTTCAAAATGGACTCCTGTATATATATAAGGAGGAAGATTCCATTTGGTACGAAAAGGGTTAATCATCGGGTCATTAGGTCTCTCCGCTGTGGTTTGCGCCTCGCTCGAGCCAATTACATGTAGTTGGTAACGAGTACCCACATCCTACATTGGACGTCTAGGAACAGATTAAGGAAAATGTATACCTTGTAAACTCCAGTTCTCTCTATACATGTATGTGTGCATGTAAAATGGTGAATAGTGGTTCGTTCATTACATGTGCTTTATTAACATGTTGATGCACAACCTGTTTGCTCCAACTTGGAGAATTTAATAGTTAGGGGTGGGTGAGGGGTCGGGGAAGTAGACTTGGTAGCGCAAATAATGCGTGCGAATGCAAAGTAGCATGTCCGTTTTCACGCGCCTGCATGAAGCATGGCCCGATAAAGGTGTCTGGTTTTTCGTCCGTTCGTTCGCGACATAGACCTAGCCTGCGGTGGAATTCATGTGTTCCTCGTTAACTGGTCACTAACTTTGCATTCAAAGCACCGCTTGCTGTACCAATTTGATAGTTTGTAATCATAAATACATGAGGCGAATCTGAGCTTTTCGTTTTGTTTGTTTGAGGTTTAACGTCCCCGTCAACACTGTAAGGTCATTTTGGAGACGTCGCTTACAATTTTGTGGGACCTTTACCCGACATTGAGATGAAATGACATCTCAAGCCCTGCCGACCCATGAAACCTACAAGGTTTATAAGCATTGACGGTCCGACTCGCACCACTTTGCCTGGGCAGGCTCAGATCCTGTAAGAGGTTTACCATTACTCGCATGCGGGTCGGTTTCAGCTCTGCGTGGAAGCATCATGCAGCCCATCTATTTCATCAAGTTGAGCTTTTGGATAATGTCACACATCATTATGGTGTTAATAACCTACATGTACCACTCATTATGAGAACTCGCCTATTCAAATATATTGTAAAATTTTACCACTAAAACGGAAAATTTTCGGATAAAAATTCTGGCATTTTTTCATATTTCTGCTCAAGAATTTTGGGTGCACTTTAAAACGACTCGACGAAGCGGTTCTAACGAGTACCCACAATCTATGTGAGCAGAAATTAGATAAATAATGTATAACCCTGAAAACCCCAGTTAAAAGTGGGGTTTGAGCCAGTAACAAATAAATAGGCGTATTTTCGTGATGTGAATAAAAGTTGTCATGAGACTTTTAAAAAACTAGAATTGCGCAGTCGATGGTGCACCATCGCAAATACCCGCTTTTTCTATGGACAACACACTTAGAAATGCATGTGTACACTGAATAGGACAATTGAGAAGTTACATTCACAAGCCTTTTCTAAGAAATTTGACCTTTGACCTCACCCCATTACCCCAGGGGGTCAGATGAAAATTTCGACACCTTCATGCACATCTGCAGTCCCCAAGCAATGTATGTACCAAGTTTGGTCACTGTAGGTAAAGAAATAAAAAAGTAGTTGCATTCACAAGCCTTTTCTTAGAAATTTGACCTTTGACCTCACCCCATGACCCCAGGGGGTCAGATGAAAATTTCGACATGTTCATGCACATCTGCAGTCCCCAAGCAATGTATGCACCAAGTTTGGTCACTGTAGGTAAAGAAATAAAAAAAGTAGTTGCATTCACAAGAAACGTGACAGACGGAAGGACGGACGGACGGACGGACGGACGGACGGAAACCCGTGACGAAAATAATATACCCGTTTTTTTTTTTTTCAAAAAAGCGGGTATAATAAATTACTAAAAGGAATTTTTAGTAACATGAAAGAATATTTGATTATGATTTAACAATGACTACAATTTGCCTTCGTTTACAAAAACAACGCCAAACAAACGAAGAAATAATAATGAGCCGAAAATTTCACGTAAGCCCAGTTGTACTTTTTTCTCCGCGAAACGCCGGTAATTTCATTTTCAATGAAAGCAATCGGTCAAATTTTCGCCGAGAATCTCCGAGAATTTTCTCCGCGAAACCGGGAGAAATTTCAGCGAGACATTTCTCGCTCATTTTATCTTTTCTCGCTGTTTTGCGGAGAAAATAGCCGATTTCGCGTTAGGCGGTTTCTCAGGGAAACAAAAAAAAAAATGGGTTATTACCGGTAGCTGGTCTGTATATGCTATGGCTGTAAGTGCTAAAATTACGATAACACACCCGTGCGTCATAATGCATTTTTGTACATCTCCAAAATGGTCAATTGTTTGATGAAAATTTGTGATATTATTCTTATTTATAGTCAAAACATAGATTGTGGGTGCTCGGTATTGAGGCGGTTCTAACGAGTATCCACAACCTATCTCTATGAGGAGAAATAACGACAATAATGTATACCCCCTAAACCCCAGTTTTCTCTATATAATGTGGGGTGTAAGGGGTGTTCATTTCACGGACTTAAATATAGCGTGATGAGTAGTGCAGTGAGACAAACTTTCTCGCTGGCGTTATAACCCTGTGGCGACAGCTTTGAGCACTAACACTGAAGTGACTAAAACTATTCGGGAGTGGTGACGAGTGCGGCATCGAGAGAAAACAGACGAACTTTTCATGAAATAATCAGGCAAGGATATATATTTTATGTTTTTTTTTTATCGTTGTGTAAACAGCGTAAATCGCAGAAAAACGTAATATAAAGCGTCTCAAGATTTTTACAGTTTGCGTGTCGCTGGCGTTCAGACATTTTAAAGATGAAGTTAATTTCTAAACTAAAAGACCAAAAAAAGAAACTCAGTGATAAATCTGGATCTACACTTTCAAATGTAATTGGCACCCAGACTGGTCACTAAATCTCAATGTTGGGTAAACATCCCACAAAATCGGCAGCAAAGACTCCCAAATGACCTAAATAGTGTTGACGTGAAGCAAAAGCTCAACACAAACAAACAAGAGAAGGCGAAATAAGGGCCAATCAAACAAACAACAAAAACGAGAAAAAATAAAATAATAAAAAAGGACGAAACTTATCCATTCGCATGCTTCTCATAAATCCTCCTTATCTAGAGCTATTACCGGTCCGAGCGTAGCAAACCATACAAGATCACATGTGGAAGCAGTGAAGATCTGCCTTTTTAGCTGTTTCCATGATCACCTTACAGAGACTGGGCAAACACACACGAAGCAGACAGACTTTATTTACAGGCTACACAGAGTTTTAATACATGCTTTTGTAGGTTATGTTGTGACCTGACTTAGAACATGAACAGAGAACAACCAACATTTAATAGAAAAAGTTTAATAAAAGAAACTTAATTTACAATATTGTGTAAGTTCTTAAATTCACATTTTAAAGTAATTTTAGACGCCACTTACTGCCTCTTTATGAATACAATAAAACACAAAACGGCTGATACTACAAACATTTATTAGTTTTTATATGAAATGTACTTGTCCGAAGCGGACATTTCTTTCAAAATACAATTGTAACCTCTAGTTGGCTTAATTACAAATACCGCTGATGTACTGCCAGCGATGTTAATTCGTTAACCTTATGCATGTTTGCTTGTTTAAGAAATTAAGCTTATACCAAGCCAGCCAGGAATGCCGGCCAGCGTCGGTCCGACATCGATACATCGATGTTGGACCGAAGTTGGTCTGATCTTTTATGCTGGCTGGGTATAAAGGGTGCTAGCTAGCTTAGTAGCTCGTCAGTGGCTAAAGTGGCACCTATTGGACAAAGCACTATCTAATATTCTGGTATTTTTGCTGAAAACAGTAGCAAAATTACATGTTTTCAGCATAATTGCTTAAGCATATGCCAAATTTAATGATCAAAGTCTTATCGATATGTTAACATCGTCATTGTTGAACAAAATCGCCCAGAAGTTTTATTTATATGCTTATGGATTCAATCAGTTAGTGGCTTGTTCATTGTTCCTGGATTCCCCTGTGGATTATTTGCTGTTTCTTTAAACATTATCTAAAATCTAGGTTCGTAGTTTTCATTTTATACTTAGCAGTGAAACCAATATATATCTGAAGAAAATGCAAATTATATTTTCATGTTGTGAAAATATGTATGATATTTCACATTGTAAAAACTAACATGACCATGTTATAAAGTAAATAGCCTCTATAAGGGGACACCCTATTATAGACTTTAATTACAATATGCTTTTCTAATTTGAAGTAAGAAACGCATTCCTCAGAGATGACTACTCTCTATACAGGCAATGAACGAATAAGTTCAAGAATAAGCTCCGTCAAAAATTCATTTAGAGGACCTTTTGAAAAATCGAGAAATGCTGACAAGAATTAAACACTACTGCCTTTTTTGTTCTTAATTATAATAAGAAAGTAGTTTTGATTTCTCCTGAAATATATCCATCGACAAATTTAGTTTTCTTTTAATGCATAAGACTTTGGCAGAGTTATCAACATGTAATTTCGAAAGCACACCCGTGAAATAGATGGTGTTTTTCTTTTTCCTTTTTCTTATCTCTGAAACTAGCATTTTTTGGATGAAAATGTTTAATATTTTTCTTATGTCTAGTCCAAAAATAGGTTTTGGGGTGTATTTTAGAACGAGGCGGTTCTAACATGTACCCAGAATCTTTATTTATGACCACAAAAAGTAAAATAATTAATACCCCCGTCAATCCCGAATTTTCTCTATATAAAGTTTGGTTTAGTTGGGTCCTCCTTTCAAGGACTTGTTAACCTGATGATAAATCAATAAATAGCTGGAAAAATACATTACAGAGAAAATGCGATGACATCACGTGAACAAGTCCGTGGAATGAGTATCACCCTAAACACCACTTTATATAGAGAAAACTGGGGTTAACCGGGGTATATTTTATTTTTATTTTTTTCTGCTCCAAGATATAGGTTGTTGGTACTCTTCAGAACAGCCTCAATGTCGCGGTTCTAACGAGCACCCACAATCTATGTTTGCAGTATAAATAAGAAAAATATCACGGATTTTCGTCAGAAAAATAGCCATTTTGAGATGTAATGTATCGCTTTTTCAGAGTTCCAGAAAACAAGTTTGTTTAAATGAACAAATAAACCATTAAACAAAAGTTGAAAGAAACTAAAATGTGCAAATAAGCATTGGCAAACGATTGCTAATTCAGGGATAAATTTGTGAAGTTTTGTACAAGTTAAGGTGAAACAAATTGCATATTTACATGCACATATAAGTAATCAATTTCAACATAGACTTATAGTTGAATAGTGTCAACCTTTAATGACATAATATTTGGAAGCCAAAACAAGGCAATTATTACACCAGGTAAAACAAGTCAAAAAGTATGACTCAGTCTTGTGATTATTCAGGTTCTGTGGTACCATCTGTTATTCTGAAATGAAAAAAAAATGAAAGCATAAAAAGTAGTAGTAAAACAAAGATCAGCAATCGATACATTTAACTTACTCCACCAATCAAATACATCAAAGGGAAAGAAACACAAACATGAAGCGACCAGACCATAATGGAAACCTAAACAAAGGATGGCCATAAGGACAGTTACTTTCCCACAAAATGGACGAATGGCCATCCAAAATAAAAAGACACAAGTGATACACACAGTAAGTAGTAACAAACAACAACATAAATAAACCGCCACAGAAGAACCGTCTTGGAACGGTCAGTGGAAAGAATTCCACTGGGGGGCTTAAATCGATTTTACATGGCCATAATCCTCGCCCTTACCTCTGCGCTATACACTAATTTTGTTTAGTCCACATGAAGGCTTCCTAACTCATCAGTGTTACATCTCCGAGAACATACAAATAAAAAACTACAGAGATGAAACAAGAATGAGGACTCGACAGCATACAACAACAGAATTGCTGGAGCAAAAGAAAACCAACAGTTAGACTCCGAGGGGCCCGACCAAAGACGGAGCATCAGGCGCCAACCAACATAAAGAATACTAAAATAAAATAAAATTCCATTTATGTTTTTATGCTGGAACCGTCATATAATCTTAAGCCCGACCCACCGATGTGCAATCAAAGAGGGAAGCAAAGTTGCCAACCGTGATTGGGTTAACCACCATGCATGCAGTCTGTTTTATGATATTGATGTTGTATCTTTATATATCGACGGACGGCTTTACGAAATTGGGTACTTAAGTCATTACAGGCATGTATTTTTCTAAATTTATATACTAAGTCACCATAAAATTCTGGTTCCGATAGGCCTTGTAGCAGAAGTGTTTTAAGTCCAACATTGAATTTTGAAACCAAATTAGAATGACGTCTATAAAACTTAGAAAAGGCTTTACGTAGTTTATGATACCGATCCCCCTGATTAAGAAGTTTAGCGGTTAATAATTTATTACGAGTGTTGAAGTCGGATACATGACTAGACACTATATCGAATCGAGTTAACAGCGAAATAAAAACCCCGTACGATGTCGCACGAGGAACATCACCGTCGAAAAAAGAAAAATTTACAATCTCGAAATCAAAATCATCACGTTTATCATAAATTTTGCAAGAAACAAATCCATCTACAATAGATAAATGTAAATCCAAATAGGGGGCCTCGGTATCAGAGGAATTTGCCTTGTTTAACTGAAGTTCTAGGGGATAAATCTGACTGATCAAACCATCAAAGTAAGTATTGTCAATATTTAATAAATCATCGAAATATCCAGGAGTAGAACTAAAAGCTTCAATAATTTCAGATTGGTTATCAATGGAAAGCGACAACATGAAGTCTCTTTCATAACAATGCAAGAACAGATCAGCCACAAGAGGTGCGCAATTCGTACCCATCGGAATACCCACAATTTGTCTAAATAACTTAGTACCGAAACTAATATAAATATTGTCAAGTAGAAAGATGAGGGCATCACATACTTTCTGACATGACCAAAGTGTATAATTCTTATGCTCTTTAGAAGTGAAAAATGGATTTCTGATATTACATGCAAGATAGAAAGAATCCTCTCTGTGAAAAGTCCATTCAATTAAATTATTAAGCTTTTCTTTCATTAGATTATGAGGAAGTGTAGTGTAAAGAGTGGAAAAATGGTAAGTAGACAGACTAGAGGCACGAAAACGTCTGGATTTCAATTTATTTAAAACCTCATTCGATTTTTTTATAGACCAAAACAGATTTCGCCCTGATCTTTCAAAGACTTTATCACAATATTTAATCACATGCGTTTTAATAGCAGTAAGACAGGAAGTTAATAATTTAGAAAGTTCAGTGGTAGTGCAAGAGCTAGAATTTGCAATAAACCGTGCTTTGTAAGGTCTTTTATGAAGTTTTGGTAACCAGTATAGCGTAGAAAGCTTGGCTTGGCCTTCTGTAACACACACAGCAAACTCGGTGGCTGAATGACAAATATGTTCATCTACTATAGCTCTCTCTTCAGCTAAAGGCTGAAGTTCATGGGCCTTAGTAACGCCAAGCTCCTGCTTAAGCGTGTAAACATAGTGGAGCCGTCACACAACGACGACGTTGTTAGTGGCCTTGTCTGCAGGGGCGAAAACAAACTTCTTATGAAATTCTTGAATACCTAGTTTAAGATGACGTAAAGACGTCTTAGGCTTAGGAGGTAATAAGTTATTTTTTTGAGAAAAGAAAGAAATGCGTTTATTCACTAGTTTTAAAATGCTAAGTTTCCAGTCCTTAAGGGCTTTATGCTCAACATACTCTCGCTAACACCATCGATTACCGAATTCGTTCAAGGCAGCAGCGATTTCATCTCTACAATTACTGAAATCAAATTTAGAAGCAAACCGATATTTCGGTCCTTCAGAAATTATATTCCTTATCCTAGAATCAGGAAAAATTTTCAAATTGCCAGTAATTACATGACCAGCAGCAGGATAGCAATACACTGAGTTTTTACAATCACATGAATCAGGAGTATTAGTATCCATATCAAGTTCTGAAACAAGTTTATTGAAATTAAAAATGATAGATCTAACAGGTTTGTTATATTTATAGCAAATTATAGGTGTTTCAGTATTTTGAAAATAAGCAGGAATGGAAGAAAGCACCGAGCTCTCACGAAACATACTGGGCAAATCTATAAAATCCATACCCTTATTAATGAAGGATATTTTGAAGAAATGGCGTTTATGATTAATTTCAGAATCAATTTAAGGACGGAGAGAATGCTGAGTATAGCCTCTAGTAATGAAACCTGATTTGTTCAAATAAAACGAAATGCAAGAATGAAAGTTTGGTATGTTGAACTAAAATATAAATGTAAGAATAAAAGTCTTGCGTTTTACGCATTCAAATAACACGGACTGCAAGAAAGAAAGCTTGATTTGTTTAAATAATACATAATACAAAATATGTTCGTATAAAAACACATGTTAAAATGAAATCCATGTGTGATCAATTAAAAAAAAATAAGAATAAAAGCCGCGTATGATTATCAATCGAAATAAATGTAAGATATAGTAAAATGAATCGTTAGAATGGATGTATGATATCCTGAAAACACAGTGTAGGAACGAAAGCCCGAATCAGCAAAACGAAATGTGGGAATGAAAACTAAATTAGTAAAGATACTTAAAGAACCGACTGAATCAGAACCCAAAGCCTAATGTTAACCAAACTAGAAGTGAAGGCAATGATCAGGAATCGATAAAATTAACCCACAGATGCCATCAGAGACACCAAAGGGAAAGAAGCACGGACCTGTAAAAACTAGATCCTTATGGAAACATCAATAGCGGAAAGCCAAAAGCACAGTTACTTTCCCACAAAATGGCCAATTGGTTATCGATAACAAAATAATATAAGCGATACACACACTCAAAGAAAAACCATAACAAAAATAAATCGCGACAGAAGAACCGCCTTGGATCGGTCAGGGAAACGAATTCCACTGGGGGGCTTAAATCGATTTTACGTGGCCACAATCCTCGCCCTTACTTCTGTCGCGATTTATACCAATGATTCGTTCAGTCCACATGAAGGCCTCCTACATCATCAGTGCAACATCTCGGTGAACACAAAAATCAAACAACCACAGAGATAAAACAACCGTTAGTGAAACGAAATCCACTGGGGTGGGGTGGGGGTGGGCTTACAGGGTCACTGATGAGGCTTTATTAGCCGAAACTACGTAGTATGACCCATCTTCTTTCTTATGAATGTTTTCATTGCTCTTAAAGGAACTCATTTTTGATTTTTATTTGCCTTCGATGCAGCTGGTGTTGTGCCGTGTGGCGGCCGTAAAACGTCTCCCCGTACATCAACCATAGTGCAGTTTATATTTTACTTTTGGTCCTTTGAGATTAGCGTGAATATTCTGAGAAATCAGAAATAAATTATTGGTTTAGTCTCATATTCTAGACAGGTTGTTAATTATTTGGACCCCATTTCTATTTATATCAGTCTTTGAATCGACTGCCTATTCGAAATTCGCAAAATTGCAGTATGTTTCCTCTGGCTTTCTTTGCCGGCTCATTACAGGGTCACTGATGAGGCTTTATTAGCCAAAACTACGTAGTATGACCCATCTTCTTTTTTATGAATGTTTTCATTGCTCTTAAAGGAACTCATTTTTGATTTTTATTTAATCGATTTTACGTGGCCACGACCCTCGCTCTTATTTCCGAAGCGATTTAGACATATAATTTGTCAAGAAACCACTGAAATGCTGGAGCAAATGAAGACCAACAGTTAGACTCCAATGAGCCTGACAAGAGACAGAGCATCAGGTACCAACCAACATTACAACAAATTAGATACTCTCTAATTCTAAGTAACCCTTTATGCTGGAACCTTATAGAATCTGAGGCCTGACCCACCGGCGTGCAATTAAAGAGAAAACAAAGTTGTCAACCGAGAATGGGTTAACTACCATGCATGCAGTCTGTCATATAACATTTATGTTGTACCCTATCTTTTTATATCGAAAAATGATTTAACGAAATTGGGTGCTGAAGTCATTGCATTTATATATGTTTATAAATTTATATACTAAGTCACTATAAAATTCGGGTTCCGATACACCTTGTTGCAGAAGAAATTTAAGTCCAACATTGAATTGTGAAATTTAATCGAAATGAATCATTAAAATAAAATGTTGGGATGAAAATTAAATGAGTAAAGATACTAAAGGAACTGATTGAATCACAACCCAAAGCCTGATGTAATCCAAAATAGAAGTGAAGGCAATTATCAGCATCGGTGTGCAAAATAATAATTGTTTAAAAATTAGACGAGTGATAGCGGACAACACATACAGGTATAACATGTTTTTCTGTCTAATATCTCTATCTGTATCAACCCTCGTCTGACAGAATGCTTCGATGTTTATTAACAACATATTTTGTTAATAATGCTTTATACTATAAGTTGCCAATATAATATTGTACCAAAACCAAGAATACTAAGACCATCACAGTTGTGATCAGGGTCCCAGTTGTGAAGGGGTGGGGACATATTAGTGAAAAGTTCAGACATACAATGCGGTTGCCCTGTCAGTCGTCCAAGTTGGTACTCTGACTGTTTCTTGCTAGATATTATTTTAAACTTTATTTGCATGGTTTTAGAATTACGAGGGCTGATTGATATGTTGTGAGCCACATATTGAAGGATTTGAATATTGACTGACATATTGTATTATTTTTCAACTTAATCACTTCAGTATCTATACACTATTGATAGCGGTGTGTAAGGGCCTCAATGCCACTTTTTATAGAACTCCTTTCCTTGGATCTTCAGAAAGTCATCCACTGCATATATGGCGTCATCATTGGACAGAAAACGGGTGCCTTAAATAGCCATCTTGTTCATCAGAGCGGAATGATCTTACTATTTTGGTAGGGTGTCACCCAGGCAACATTCCTGTGAATTTGAATCAAATTGACCCAAGGGTTTAGGAAGAGTTCACATTTGAAGCAAATTTACAATGTTTTTCTATTTTAGCTCTGGTGGCCATATTGTTCATCTGAGCATGATCACTTTAGCTTTTTTGAGAGAGGATCATCTAAGCAACATTCTTATGAAGTTTGAATGAGGAGTTGTCGCTTGAAGATTTTTTCTACTTTTAGCTCTGACAGCCATTTTGTTCATCAGAGCAGAATGATTTTAGCTATTTATGTAGGGTGTCATCCGGGCAACATTCCTGTGAAGTTTGAATCAAACTGGCCCAAGTGTTTAAGAGAAGTTGGCAAATTAAAGACTTTTTTTTCTATTTTTAGCTCTGGTGGCCGTTTTGTTTATCGGAGCGGGATCATTTTAGTGTTTTAGTATTTTAGTCATCTATACATCTATGAAGTTTGAATGAAATTGGCTCAAGGGAACAGGAAGAGTTGTCGTTTGAAGATTTTTTCTAATTTTAGGTCTGGTGGCCATCTTGTTCATCAGAGTGATAAGATTTAAGCTATTTTTGGTAGGGAGTCACCTACGTTACATTCCTGTGAAGTTAATCAAATTGGTCCAAGGGTTTAGGGTGAGTTTGCATTTGACACAAATTTACAATGTTTTTCTATTTTTAGCTATGACGGCCATTTTGCCCATCAAAGCGGGATCTTTTAGCTAGTTTGGTAGAGGGTCATCTAAGCAACATTTCAATGAAGTTTGAATGAAATTGGCAGAAGGGTACAGGAGGAGTTGTTGTTTGAAGATTTTCTTTTCTATTTTTAGCTCTGGTGGCCATCTTGTTCATCAGAGCGGAACGAGTTTGCTATTTTGGTAGGATGTTTCCTAGGTAACATTCCTGTGAAGATTGAATCAAATTGCCCAAGGGTTAAGGAGAAGTTCGCGTTTGAAGCAAATTTACAAGGTTTTTTCTAATTTTAGCTATGGTCACATAAGCGACATTCGTATGAAGTTTGAATGAAATTGGCCCAAAGGTACAGAGTGAGTTGTCGTTTAAAGATGTTTTCCATTTTTAGCCCTGGCGGCCATCTTATGGTCAGAGCAGAACGATTTTAGCTATTTTGGTAGGGTGTCACCTGGGCAACATTCCTGTGAAGTTTGAATCAAATTGGCCCAAGGGTTTAGGAGGAGTTCGCGTATGAATCAAATCAGAATTAGGTCAAAGGTCAACTAAAGGATAACTCTACAGAATAGAAGTAGAAGTTGATTTCAGTTTCGCTCAATTTGAGTTCCGTTGATTTGAGTTTCGTTTTTCATATACATGAAAAGTCTGAAAATCTCAGTTTTATGCTATGAATTTGCAATGTATGTCGATAAGAAAAGAATTTTTATGAAATTAAAATGATTAAACCTCGTAATGAAATATGTTCTGAAGTTCTGAAAAATAGAAGTGAAGGCAATGAACAGGAATCGATACAATTAATCCACAGCTTCCATCAGAGACACCAAAGGGAAAGAAACAAGAAATGACTAGACCCTAAAGGAAACATTTATTTTAGCATGTATGCATGCGAACATGTACGCATTATTGCATACCCTAAAAAATTCCGTCCAAAAGCCATGTTCTTTTGTAAAAGAGTTGAACAAACTGCAGCAATTGAAAGAGAACCAAAAAGTACCCACAAGAAATATTCAAATCTTTGCATTGTACAAAACAAAATTTATAAATTTGACACAAAAAGAAGACATTTTACAAACGTGCAAGAAATAATAACGTTTATGTGTTTTTAAGAAAGAAAAAGAAACAAAAAAAAAAAACATTCCTCCACCTAGAATTGAACCCAGGACCCTCTGGTTCAGAGTCCAGCACTCTATCAACTACACTATCAAGCTTGCAAGTTAAGTAAGGGAGCTAATACAAAGCAAACTGCTTAAATAAACCTAAGTTCGAAAAAAGGTAATTTTCAACAAAACTTTGATCCCTGGTGCCATCAATGGATTGCATATGAAAGAGGTACTATAAATGAAGCAACAGTCCTAATATGAAAGCAATCCACAGAATAATAAAGGTAATATATTACTTTGAAAAAAGGTTAACCAAAAGGTAAACCTCGGACGACGCCAAACGCCCGCCCGCCCGGACATCGCTATTTCAAAGGACGTGTTTTCTAAAAAAAAAACCGCCCAAAAACGAATTTTCTCGAAACTCTGTAATAATTTTCATAAACGTCGACAAATAGTAAAGTATATTGCTATTCTTACAGTTCGATATTTTTTTTCAGAATTTTCAGACGGTGAGCTATAGTTATAGTAGTCATAGACAAACCGCAAAATAAGAAAGAATAATAAGAGTATAATTTTCTTGTTGTGGGTACTTGTTAGAATCACTTACCAATGTGATTTTAACACGTTTCTACGGCATATAACAGGTAAATTTGCCCGTCCTGGTCTGTAGCTATTATGGTAAAACGTAAACGCTATATAAAATTATAAATCTACGTACATTAAGGTAAAAAGACTGGTGGTGTTGGCTGTGTCACTCCGCCCTGTTGTATATCCACGCCTGAAATGAGGTCATCCGTCTGTAGAGATTGGAAGTACAAATAGGTAGGAGATGTACTATTCTGTGGGATAACAATACCTCGAATCCCTGAGTCCTGGATAAGATCCACGCGGTCTGAAGAGAAAACAGCATTCTATCACGTTAACAGGTCGGTGTGATAAACAGAACTTGAAAACCCAGCGTTATGTAGGGAAAAGACATAGGTTATGGGTACCAGTAGCATCCACCGCAATGAGACGGTTCTAACGAGCACCCACAATCTTTCGTTTGAGAATTAATAACAACAAGAGGCCCATGTGCCACTATGCTCACTAGAGCTCAGGGGGCACTGCCCACTGGCAGCAATGTATTTTAACTAACCATGGAAGCCCTGCGCCCAAGGATACTACAGATAGAATTTGGACCCAATCAGCCTAGTGGCTTCAGAGGTCTGATGTCGCTTCAATGTGTTGTTGCAATACAACAGATGGCAAATGACAATTTCCCATCTGTGGCAACTAATAGGCCTAAAAGAACATTATTAAAGGAACATTTCTATGTAAGTTTGACAAAATATCTTGAAAGGCATAAATGTCATTTTTCAATTTTCCCCATTTATAAGTCAATGGAAATTCTTAACTTGCCATAGCAAACAAACCAAAGAGCCACATTTCATAAACCAAAGCTCAGGTGGGCACTGCCCATGGCATTATATTTTAACAGGATATGATTTTAATCTACCAGTTATAAAGTCTCCCAAACAAACCTCATACCCAAATGAGCACTCATGTGGACTGTATCTGAAATATTAGGTGTTTTATAAAGTAGAGAGGGTGGGGCATGAACCCAATGAAGCCCTGTTTGGTGTCACTAAATGCATCTTATCAAAAGAAACAGAGACATTATGGTTTAGCGGTGGGGATATGTATGGCTCCTGAGATGTAAGGCTTTTTAAGCAGTGGAGGGATTCGGGCATGGTGGATCCCAGAAAAGCCCAATATTGCTGTCACTGAATGCTGAACGGTTTCCGAGATATGAGGCCCTTTCATGAAGTGGATGGGAGAGAAATGGCCACTGCGGACCCCCCAAGATGGGGGTGACTTAATGTGTCAAATAACAATGAACAAGAATATATGTGATTATGGGGTGGGCATTTGAATGGTTTCTGAGATATATGGCCTATTATGAAGTGGGGACTTATCATAAGTAAGAAGAATATATATGGTTAAGGGGTGGGGATCTGAACAGTTTCTGAGATATATGGCTTTTAATGAAGTAAAGGGGTGGGACATGGAAGGTTGCACCCCGAGAGTCTCCCATGCTGGTGTCACTGATTGCGTCTTATCATAAGGAACAAGAATATAGTATGGTTTAGGGGTAGGGCTCTGAACAGTTTCTCAGATATATGGTCTTTTGTGAAGTTGAGGGGTGGAGCATGGCCCGGGCATGCCCTAGGTGACTCCTAGGTTGGTGTCACTGAATGTGTCTTATCATAAGGAACAAGAATATATATGGTTTAGGGGTGGGGATCTGAAATGTTTCTGGAATATTTGGCCTTTTATGAAGTGGAGGTGATTGGGCATGACCCCGGCACATCCCGGGGGACCCCCAGGTTGGTGTCACTGAAGTGGAGGGGGTGGGGCATGTCCCCGGCACATCTTGGAGAAGCCCCAAGTTGGTGTCACTTAATGCATCTTATCATAAGAAACAAGAATAAATATGGTTTAGGGGTGGGGATTTGGAAGGTTTCTGAAATATTTGGCCTTTTATGAAGTGGAGGGGGTTGGGCATGGCCCCGGCACATCCTGGGTGTCCCCCAGGTTGGTGTCACTGAATGCGAATTATCATAAGCAACGAGAATATATATGGTTTAGGGGTGGGGATCTGTAGGGTTTCTGGGATATTGGGCCGTTTATGAAATGGAGGGGGCGGGGCATGGCCCAGGCACATCCCGAGGGCCCCCAGGTTGCTGTCATTGAGTGCGTCTTATCATAAGAAACAAGAATATATACGGCTTAAGGGTGGGGATCTGAATGGTTTCTGAGATAAATGGCATTTAATGAAGTGGAGGGGGTGGGGTATGTTCCCGGCACATCCGGGGGAACTACCCAGGTTGGTGTCACTTAATGTGTCTTATCATAAGGAACAAGAATATATATGGTTTAGGGATAGGGATCTGTAAGGTTTCTGAGATATAAGGCATTTTATGAAGTGGAGGGGGCGGGGCATGGCCCTGGCACAACCTACGAGACCCACAGTTTGACATAAAAGCATATGGCTGAGAGAAGTTTACTCAAGGAACGTTTCTATGAAAATTTTGACACAATATCTGCAAAGGCTTGGTAGTTAATGCCATTTTTCAATTTTCCCCATTATAAGTCTAAGGAAAATCTAAGTTGCCATAGCACTCAAACTAAAGAGCCGAATTTCATAAAAAAACACAAAACCTGTAAAGGCAAATATGGTGAATATTTCCATAAACTCTCAGCCTCATAGAGCATACCGTTTCTGAGCAGATGATTTTTTAAGTTTTTTTTTCTATTTTTTTTTTATTTTGGTTTCCATGGCAACCAATTCAAATGAGCAGCAGCCCTAAATTCATATGGCAGAGAGTAGATTGTCTAAGGAACATTTCTATGAAAGTTTTGTCAAAATATCTGCAGAGGATTGGCAGCAAATGCCATTTTTCAATTTTCCCCATTATAAGTCTATGGGAACTCTAAGTTGCCATAGCAACCAAACTAATGAGCCGATTTTCATAAAAAACACAAACTTTCAATCCCCCCGCCCAAGGATGCTACAGATAAACTTTGGGCCCAATCGGCCCAGTGGCTTCAGAGGAGAAGGCGTTTGAAAGTGTTGACGACGGACATACGACGCAGACGACACAGACGACGACGACGACGCAGACGACGACGGACAAATGCCTATCCTATAAGGTCCCCCGGAGCCTTCGGCTCTGGTGAGCTAAAAATCTCATAAATGTTTATCAGAAAAGTAACAGATTTGAAAATGTTACATGGAATCGGAAAAAATCCCTTTACCTCCCGGTACAATGATTAAGGCTTGAAACCTACCCCCTAATAATACGTTAACAGATTGTGTAGATTCGGACACGACATCGCTATGCGCAGTATTTGATTAGAGTTCACGAAGGCTTGAAGAACACAACACTCAGCAAATATCAGTGGTCCAACGTCGGACCGACATAGATACGTTCACACGCCGTATCAATGATAGTTCGATATTGTCCCTTATCTATGAAAGTCTGATGTCGGCCCGTATCTGTGATGGCACGATGTTGGATCGTATCTATGCTGGTTCGATGTTGACCCGACATTCAGTCTAGGCTTGGTTGCTAGTTTGCATGCTATCACTTATGGATAAATCAGACATCCCTTAAAGGAATGGGAACACCTTGCAGACTTTTGTCGCCATTTTTTCAAGGGAGACAACTTTCGGAACTTCCTGTTTGCTTTTCTATAAGCTCTGTCCCATTGAAAATGGGATCTACTCTTAAAGGAAAGTAGGAGCAAATTCTTTCCTTTTAGTGTTGACCCCTATTGACATGGGAGACAAAAATACTTTTGTAGCACTTGCCTCCCCTGAAAGTGTATTCATTGCCCTTAAGTCTGAATGAGACATCCCGAAAGTCTGTAATACACATTACAAGCTATAATATTTATCAGTTGAAGATTTAACTAAAACAAGAGCACACAATGCGGGTGCCAACGCTCGGCTGCAAAAGTTCTAAGTCGAAAAAGGGGCATAACTGTGCCAAAAATATTTTGAGGCCTACCTCACCTATTGGTATGAGTTCCCCTTTGCATAATGAACAACTAGTACGAGTTTCAAGTTTTTTGTTTGTTTGATTTGAAGTTTAACGTCCCCGTCAACACTTTAAAGGTCATTTTTGAGACGTTGCTTCCAATTTTGTGGGACTTTTATCCGACATTGAGATGAAATGACATCTCAAGCCCTGTCGCCCAATGAATCCAATAGGGTTTATTAGCATGGGCGGTCCGTCTCGCACCGCGGTTCCTGGACAGGCTTAGATCCTCTAAGCGGTTAACCAGTACTAGTGTGCGGGCCGTATTCAGCTCTGCGTGGAAGCATCATGCAGCCCATATATTTCTTCAAGCCCCTTTGGGCAGGGGCCTACGAGTTTCAAGTAAATATGTTCAGCAATGACAGAGATATTACAAAATGTCCAAGTTCTTGCACGACGACGACACAGACGACGGCGGCGACGCAGACGACGCCAGAGCTATGACAATACCTCGTCGTTTTCTTCGAAAATAGCCGAGCTAATTAATGGATTAAGATGCGAAGGGAATAAGACACAAACTCATGTGTACATGTATCCAGAGTGACTGAAGAGGACTCCTCCAAATTAAAATTTGATCACAACCATTATTGCAAAATGGTCATTGGGTCAATACTTATTACTAACCCATATATGACAGAATAACCTTCAACCTCATAGCTTAGGACCAGTCAATTTCCAGTTGAAGGTGTGTCAGGTTTATTTCCTTTGTGTTAAGTGTTACAAAAGTGCATGTACTTTAAGCAAACAATGTAAACCCAAATCAGACGCTACATTCTGTGTGGCATTGGACTGTTTGTATGATAATGTTTTAATATATCCATGTGCCACAATGGACAAAATAAGAACAACGGAATCCTTCTAAATATGCATTTAAAAGCAAAATAAGTCTGAATTTTAGCTGAGCTTAAAGCGACATTTTCTGTTGTCTAAACGCTCAAGCCGTTCAAACCATTGAGTACCAGAAACCCCTAAAGGGGTACCTTGGCAAACAGTGCAGGCGTCTGATCAGGGCCTCCACTGTTTGCTAAAAGTTCAGCCATTTTCTTAATTAATTTTGAAGAAAACACAACCTGACACCCCTTAATTTTGAAATGAGCTCCTGCTATATATAAGGAGGAGATTCCATGTGTTACTAAAAGGGTTAACCATGCAGATTAGTAGATGTACATAAGCCATCTGATCATGATTTGCACTGTTTGCCACCCCGTTAACCAATATTTTCATACTGGCTCATTTCTGGGACATTGGCAAACAGGGAAGACTCAGATCATAGCGCTTTAAGTAAGGGAGTTCTTTGACACGTAAAGACCACTTTGGAACAGTCTGAACTGTTGTCTCAGCATAGGAGTGTCACTATATTTATTACCTTATCACAAACCATTGACAAAATGAATAATAACATGTAGTACTAGACATAATAAAAGACTGGGTCCTGAGGTTAAAATCATTTCATTAGGAAAACATGTCAATGTGACATAATGGCGTCCAACATTGTGGCAGAAATGACAAGTTTAAAGAACAAATTGAAATATCTTTCTTACGTCTGCTTTCAACATAGATTGTGCGTGCTCGTTAGAACCGCCTGAATCTGGCGGTTCTAACTAGTACCCATAATCTATGTTTGGAGCAAAAATAAGGCAGATGATATATATCCCCTTAAACCCCACTTTATCTATATAAAGTGGTGTTAGAGGGGTCTTCGTTTCACAGACTTGCTATCGTAATGTTTATTATAGGGATATTATTCAACAGAGCATAAAATATGCTCATAACTACAACAAAACAAACGGATGGGACAACTATCTTGTTCAAATAAGCAGATACAGTGAACTCCACTCATGAGACCAGATAAAATATTAATAAAACATGTCCATGTGAAATAATGGCGTCAAACATGGTGTCAGATATGACAAATGTTAAGTAAAAATGATAACATCTTCTTATTTCTGCTTTCAACATAGATTGTGGGGTGCTCGTAATGAGGCGGTTCTAACGTGTATCCACTATCTATATTGTTTGGGTAAAAATAAGGCAGATAATGTATACCCCCGTTAACCCCTCTTTTCTCTGTATGAAGTGGGCGTATAAAGGGGTCTTAGTTTTACGGACTTGTTATCGAGATGATAAGGACCAATCCTTCCTAATTTTTTCATAAGGTTTCAGCCTTTCTTTCTTTTGAGCTCCACAATAGAAGTGGAGGCAATGATCAGGAATCGATACAATTAACCACAGCTACCACCAGAGACACCAAAGGAAAAGAAACACAAACATGAAACAACAGACCCTAATGGAAACATCAATAGCGGAAAGCCAAAAGGACGATACCTTTCCCACAAAATGGCCAATAGGCTATCCAAAATAAAATAGCATAAGTGACACAAACACCCAAAGACAAACCAAAAAAAAAAAAAAATAAATAAACTGTGACAGGAGAACCGCCTTGGAACGGTCAGCGGAAACGAATTCATCCGGGGGGCTTAAATCGAAGCGGTTTTTCTGTCATGGTTTATTTTGTTGTAGTTTGTCTTTGCATGTGTTCATTGCTTATATTTTTTTTATTTTGCATAGCCATTTGGACATTTTATGGGAAATAAACTGTCCGTTTGGCTTTCCGCTAGTGATGTGAGTGATGTGTTCATTAGGGTTTAGTTAGTTATTTCATATTCGTGTTTCTTTCCCTCTGGTGTCTCTTATGGGTAGTGTGGGGTTATTGTATCGACTCCAGACCATTGCTTTCACCTCTATTCTTCATGAAGTGTCCTCTAGCAAAAAAAAACATTGATGAAAAATTCCGCTTTTGAGCAGTCCAAAATGTGGTTGTAATAAAAGACTGTTTCTTGTTTTTATTAGTTCTGCTTAAAACTTTTTTTAAAATAACTACAACGTTTGGAATTTTTAAATTTATAAGCCGGAAGATTTCATGCTCAATTGCGTTGAGTCTGAAATAAAAAAGTAAATGCTTATTAGATCTCCCCCAAACAAGGTAATACCCTTATTTTCCCTAACAACAAAAACGTATCAATATCAAATTTATGCAAAATATTACAAGATTCCTAAAATTATTAAAAGTATTAAGCAAAAAAGACAGAAAAACAAGTGTTATGGACACTAAATCATTATTAAGGGCAATAATTATAATAGTATTCGTCCCTTGATCATTCTTTTTCTATAGCAATACAATCCTATGAATAGCAACATGTATGCAAAACATGAAAGGATTCCTAATGCAATATTGGCATAAAGTGAAGCATATTCTAGTTGAGAAAATAACTCTGATATTCGGAACGCTAAGAATATTTTTTTAAATTTATCAAAATTTAACTTGGAATAATAACAAAAGGAGTATATACGCTACCTCATAGACAAAAAGCAACAACAACAACAAAAACATCGATTGCCAGACTTTACCACTGGCTGCAATAGCGCAAATTAAATAACCCGTCAAAACTCAATTACAAGAGGGCCCAGAGGGCCCTGGTTCGCTCACCTGTCTGTCACTGTCTCGAGTACATTATATTTTTAGCTCCTGTGCCCATCTTGTTCATAAGCAGAGTGATTTTAGCTTATTTGGTAGGGAGTAACCTAGGCAACATTCCTGGGAACTTTGAATCAAATTGGCCTTATGGTTTAGGAAGAGTTCACGTTTGAATCAAATTTACAATATTTTTCTATTTTACCTCCGGTGGCCATTTTGTTCATCCGAGAAGGATTGTTTTAGCCTTTTGGGTAGAGGATGATCTAAGCAACATTGTCGCAAGGAACCTACATGCTAAATATGAAGGCTGTATCTTAAATGCTTTACAAGTTATGACAAAGTAGGTCAAAGGTCAAGGTCATGGGTCAAAAGTTTTGAATGGCTGAGAAAACCTTGTCACAAGGAATATGCATGCCAAATATGAAGGCTCTATCTCATATGGTTCAAAAGGTATGATTAAGTAGGTCACAGGTCAAGGTCACAGGTCAAATCTTTATGAGTGGGTAGCCCTTGTCAGAAGGAACCTACATGCCAAATATGAAGGCTCTATCTCAAACGGTTCAAAAGGTATTACAAAATAACCTAATGATCTACTTTTTGATTTGACATGACCCATATTTGAACTTAACTGAGATATTGTCCAGATGATCATTCTGAGCAAGTTTTATGATGATTTGACTGACGCTGTGGCCTCTTAGAGTGTTCAAATCGTTTTTCTATGATTTGACCTGCTGACCTACTTTTTGACCCGACATGACCCATATTCAAACTTGACACAGATATTATCAAGATGATCATTCTGAGCAAGTCTGATGATGATCGGACCAAAAATTGGGCTTCTAGTTTGTTCACAAGGTTTTTCAACACTCTGACCTACTGACCTTCATATTGACCAGACATGACCAATATTCAAAATTAACCAAGATATTGTCAAATGATCATTTTGAGCAAGTTTGATGATGATCAGACCAAAACTGTAGCCGCCAGTGTGTTCAGAGGGTTTTTACTATGATTTGACCTACTGACCTACTTTTTGACCCAACATGACCCATATTTGAACTTGACTGCGATATTGTCGAGATGATCATTCTGGGCTAGTTTGATGATGATCGGACTAAAACTGTGGCCTCTAGTGTGTTCACAAGCTTTTTCTATGATTTGACCTACTGACCTACTTTTTGACCCGACATGATCAGTATTCAAACTTGACCTGGATATTGTCAAGACTATCATTCTGAGCAAGTTTGATGATGATCGGACCAAAACTGTGGCCTCTAGTGTGTTCACAAGGTTTTTCTCTGATTCGACCTACTGACCTACTTTTTGACCCTACATGACCCATATTCGAACTTGCCCGAGAAATTGTCAAGATAATCATTTTGAGCAAGTTTCGTGATGATCAGACAAAAACTGTGGCCTCTAGTGTATTCACAAGGTGTTTCTATGATTTGACCTACTGACCTACTTTGTGACCCGACATAACCCGTATTCGAACTTGACCAAGATATTGTCAAAATAATCATTCTGGGAAAGTCTGATGATGATCGGACCAAAACTGTGGCCTCTAGTGTGTTCACAAGGTTTTTCTATGATTTGACCTACTGACCTACTTTTTGACCCAACATGACCCGTATTCAAACTTGACCGAGATATTGTCAAGATGATCATTCTGAGCAAGTTTGATAATGATTGGACCAAAACTGCTGCCTCTAGTGTATTCACAAGGTTTTTCTATGATTTGACCTACTGACCTACTTTTTGACCCGGAATAACTCATATTTGAATGTGACCAAGATATTATCAAGATGATCATTCTGAGCAAGTTTGATGATGATTGGACATAAATTGTTGCCTCTAGTTTGTTCAGAAGGTTTTTCTATGATTTGACCTACTGACCTACTTTTTGACCCAACAACACCCATATTCGAACTTGACTGAGATATTGTCAAGATGATCATTCTGGGCAAGTTTGATGATAATAGGACCAAAACTGTGGCCTCTCGTGTCTTTACAAGGTTTTTTTTCTGATTTGACCTACTGACCTACTTTTTGACCCGACATGACCCATATTCGAACTTGACCGAGATTTTGTGGTGGTACAAATTGTGTGCAAGTTTAGTTAAAATCAAATCATAAATGAAACATCTATCATGCAGACAAGACCAAAATAGGCAATTTTTGCCTTTTCAGGGGCCGTAACTCCATAACACATGATGGGATATGGCTAGTTCAAGAAAGGAACCCAGATCTCATGGTGGTACAAGTTGTGTGCAAGTCTGGTTAAAATCAAATCATAAATGAAGATGCTATCGCGCGGACAAGACCAAAATAGGCAATTTTTGCCCTTTCAGGGGCCGTAACTCTATAACACATGATGGGATATGGCTGGTTCAAGAAAGGAACCTAGATCTCATGGTGGTACAAGTTGTGTGCAAGTCTGATTAAAATCAAATCATAAATGAAGATGCTATCGTGCGGACAAGAAATTGTTTACGCACGCACGCACGCACGGACGCACGCACGGACGACGGACGACGGACAAAATGTGATCACAAAAGCTCACCTTGTCACTACGTGACAGGTGAGCTAAAAAAACACAGAGGCCAAAAGTCAGCACATCTTCAAGAAAAGCATCCCATATTAGTGTTTCTTTCAATTTCTTTCTTTCCAGTAAACACTTTAGGTATTTGAGGAATAAGTTAACAAACGGCTCACTGTAATTCACAACTTCCGATTTACATTGGGTATAGCCTCCCCTCTGACGAATAACAACTTGACACCTTTTAATCATCAAAGTGACAAGTTTCATGCGCCTAACTCGTGGAACATTGTCCCATTCCTCCAGTAAAGAATGGCGTAGCTCACCAAGTTTGCTAACGGCTTGTTCCCGGTTTCGAACACGTCGTCCGAGATCGTCTCGCAAATGTTCGATAGGATTCAAGTCCGATGAATAGATAAGTTCGGCCATGGAAGACTAGCGATGTTCTAATGAGTTTTGTATGGCTCGATGATGCAAGGACGGTGTGGTCAACATTGTTATCTAGGAGCACCATATTCTGACCCTCTGGTGAGTTAAAAAAAATTCGTCCCAGTACTTTTGAGCATTTAGTGTCCCGCTTACCACATTTAACTGCAGAATGTGATCATAGGAGAAGGCATCCCATACCATCACGCTACCATCACCCCAGTAACAGCCTCTTGCACATTAATGAGGTCAATGTGCAGTTCACCGGGTAGGCGTCGCATACGCGCCCGACCATCAGTATGGCACCGACAGAAATGACTCTCATCAGTCCAAAGAACTTTTCTCAAGTTGCACAGACGCAAAGCCTGTCGCTTCCTTCTCACCTTTGTGGCACGCGGTCAGTCTATGACGTTTCCTCGAGTGTCTAGCTCGCAGTCTGGCTTTTAGTAAGCGATTGTTCACGAGGTGTCTGGACATCCTTATACGGTTGGTATCGTGCAATTGGTTCCTAAGGGTTTCACACGAAGCAAAGAGACTCCGTATGCCCACGCGCAAGAAAAATCTGTCTTCACTTGGAGTTGTACCGTTTTCTGTCTTTGACATTACCAGTCTCTCGCTGTTTCTTCAAAAGTATGCTTACAAGACACTTCGACACATTTAATGCTCTAGTAATGTAAACTTGCTTCATCCCAGCGTCCCGCATGCCAATAATTCGTCAATTTTCGCCTTCGGTTCTTGTGTCATCGGCATGATGACCAAAACGACTGCTTTCAAGGCTTAAAATGATTCAAAAACGCAAGAGAATCATGCTTGTTATAGAGGATCTTACATGAGTGTTCATGTACTATTGAATTTATCAAACGAGTTGAGGAAAAGGGATAAAATGCGAGGCTTGCCGAGCATTTTATCTCTTTTCCTCAACGAGTTTAATAAATTCAATAATACATGAGCACGAATGCAAGATTCTATTTATCATATGACATTTAAAACGCATTTTATCCACGATTGTTTACAAAAATGTCGATATTCCGCCATTAGTAAACGCGACGCCGTTGAGAACGTCGTACATGTAACGTTACGGGACGTATCTAGCTAATTTGCATATTTAATCCACTAGTGGATTATCAAAAATAATACATGACGTTATTACACTATCAGACGCGACGTCATATGATAAAAACACCTTATGTACAGTGCTGAAACATGAGCTTCAAGTTTGTGGTCAATGTTGCATTAAACGAATCGAACCTACCATAGTTTGGTAGCCCAAATATTCAGTAAATGTCGAAGGATGAAACAAAACTGAAGTTATTTTTATGGCATGGAACAACGGGGTCGCAAAATAATGCTTAACTTCATGCCAATAGTATACGATAAATCAAGACATGCAGCAAAAATCAGTTTTAAGAACTACAAAGGGGGATAACTGTATATGCACTGTAAAAAGGTAACATACGTCCATTTTCTATTAATATCTGTCGCAAAGTCTCTTCGTGTTCTTTCATGACGTTTCCTTTAAACACTAACTCCACGTGCACAAAGTCGTCACCAGTGGTCGCATTTTCGCTGAAAAAATAATTGATTTCAAGTCAATTTAGATTTCCTGAAATTTCGAATATTCAGGATCACATTAGCAAGACAGAGTGCCCTTGCAAACCTCAATGTTTATAATGAAAATTGGCGTTTATCAGGGTATACGATGATGGCGACGTGATGACGTCAACGGCGATCACATTCTTTTACTAGGAAAATTGCGTGTCATTATTTTCTTGTTATGAATTAAGCCATGGAACGTTGGGGCCTACAACGAACTATGGGAATTAATGTAAATGTGCCAGCACATGACAAAACCAACAATAAGACATGTGCGCCCAACGAAGACTCAGATCAGGCTGCGCATCCGCGCAGTCTGATCAGAGTCTTCGTTGTGCGCTCTAAGTATAGCTAAGGGCCCAATGCTCCTTCATGCACCAAACCTAGAGAAGTCTCTGGTTAGACTATATAGATGTGCAGGCTGATTTGAGTCTTCGATGGGCGCTCGTGTCTTATTGTAGGTTTTGTCATGCGCTGGCTCAAATATAAGTATATTTAACCTTTATTGAAGAATGAACAACATCGAGTCACGAGCAAAGTGTAAATGAACCCCTTTGAATTGTTGTTCATGAAAGTCAGTTACTTTGCTCGTGAGCCGATGCTTGTCATACTACTAATAATGTTAAATAAATTACATTCCTTTCTAAAGTGTGGAACATAACAATATTGTATCAGAAAAAAAGTCGCTTCCAGAGAGCTAAAAGAAAGCATTTTCTTGCACACCAGATAAGGAAATCCGTGGTTTGATCTGTTTTTACCTGGTGTTTTTACCTGGTGATCTTACCCAGGCAAACTACATACGTATAATAATACGGGGTTCTGTTTTAGATGGGTGTTTCCAACCTGAAGGATGACTATGCTGAGCGGAACCGATGAGTAGCCTCGATTACCTCAGCACGGTCATCCATCGGGCTGAAATATAAGCCCTTATATGGGTGTGAGGTGTGGATGGTAAAATCCGTCCCAAGGGTCACTGTCCGGCATCACGAGGATTCTTTTTCTTGCATATCTTCCATTTCTTATAGCGCGGATTTTTAATGCTGCAGTCACTTCGGTTACCGACGTCCGCCATATTGTGATGGCACTGCAGGAATGTTTAGTGACGTCACGTAACGTGCTGTGACATCAACCTTAACAACGGCGCATACGAGGTCGTAATCAACCAGTGCATTTATCAAACCCGCGATTATATTCGATTTTGGGTCGGAACACCAGGGTCAGAACATAAATTTCCATTCCAGGGTAAAATCACGGATTTCTTTGTCTGGTGTGCAAGAAACGCTTATCTTAGATTTTTAAAATCACCCACGGGTGCAAGATCCTAATGGAAGTCAATACTGTCAAGTCTCTATTTCTTTAATAATTTAATCGCACCCGTGGCCCTTTTAATGGGGTTCACTTATGTTATCGTTTCATGCATCAACTTTGTCTGGGTCCCGAGGAAGGTATTTGAAATGGAGGCAATAAAACAAACATAACTGATACTTATTCTGGTATCTTGTACGATTCCGTATAAAAATGTCGAAAATATCCCGTAAAAAAAGTAAATGTGTCAAAACCCGCTCTGACAGTCTTAAAAACCAATGCGGTGGGGTTAGAGGGGTCAAAATTTTATAGGTGTGTTTTCGTAATGCGACATGTCGTTGTATGAACACTACGTTCAGTCCGTGAAACATTTTTATTCAATCGGACTAACAACAACTTGGGGCCAGTTGTTCAAAGCATCGTTAGCTTAACAAGCTCGTTAGTGGTCATATCGTTAACTGTTCTAGCAAGTTTAATATTTAAAATTTGGGTATTTTTGCTGAAAAAATGTGAGCAGATTTTGCGAATGCAAAAGCTGCTCACATTTTTTCAGCAAAAATATTAGCATATTTGCCATAATAAATGATCAAAGTTTTAAAGATACGTTAACTAACGGCGTCGTTAGTTTTGAAGAACTGGCCCCTGATCATGACAGTGCACTATATCAAATACAAAGCATCACATTAACAAGTCCGTGAAATGAGTACCCTACTAATTAGTACCCACTGTCTGATTAATTTACAAAGACATACAATAATATTCTTATTCTTCATCCAAATTGATGATTGTGGGTACTTGTAAGCGCCGCGTAGGTGAGGCGGTTCTATAGCGCACCAACAGTCTGTTTCATTGCTGATGTTTATTAGGCACGCCTGGTATACTCGTAAGGGGTAGCCGGCGATAATGCGCTCAAATATCTGACGGGGAATATCCGGCTATAACTTAGGAGACTTTAAAAATGTTGACAAAAGGTAAAAGTTCCCGATTTATGACTTTTAGTCAACTTTGTTAACATATTTTGAAAACAAGATGTGTTTGTGAAACACTGATGCCCCCGGACAGCGCATAAGAAATATGAAAACCCTATCACTAACCAATCAAAACGTATGGCCAATGTTCGTCCAAAACAAAAGTAGGTAATTGTCACAAGGTAAAACATTTTGGTACCACTAAAAAGGTCTATGACAAGGAATGCTCATGTGAAATATGAAAGCCCAATCTCTTACCAATCGAAAGTTATGGCCAATGTTAACGTTTTTAAAAAGTAGGTCAAACGTCAATGTCAAGGTCATATGGTCAAAAAATTATAATACCACTGGAAAGGTTTTGTGATATCGAATGCATAAGTGAAATATGAACGCCATATCACTAACCAATCAAAAGTTATGGCCAACGTTAAGGTTTTTATAAAGAAGGTCAAACGTGAAGGTCACAAGATAGAAAAAATATAGGATCGTTTGAAAGGTCTTGTGGCATGTGAAATATGAAAGCCGTATCACTTACCATACATATGTGAATGTAAAGCTCTTGTCACAAGGAACCTACATACAAAATATGAAGGCTCTATCTCAAACCGTTCAAAAGTTATGACCAAAATGTTATTTTTTATTTTAAGTAGGTCAAAGGTCAAGGTCAAGGTCACAGGTCAAATTGTTTTGCACGAATGTAAAGCTTTTGTCACAAGGAACATACATGCTTAATATGAAGGCTGTATCTCAAACGGTTCAAAAGTTATGACCAATGTTAACTTTTTCTTTTATGTAGGTCAAAGGTCAAGGTCACAAGTCAAATTTTTGTGTGAATGTAAAGCTCTTGTCACAAGGAACCTACATGCAAAATATGAAGGCTCTATCTCAAACTGTTCAAAAGTTATGGCCAAAATGTTATTTTTATATTATAAGTAGGTCAAATGTCAAGGTCAAGGTCACAGGTCAAAATATTTTGCATGAATGTAAAGCTTTTGTCACAAGGAACATACCTGCTAAATATGAAGGCTGTATCTCAAGCGATTCAAAAGTTATGACCAATGTTTTTTTCTTTTAAGTAGGTCAAAGGTCAAGCTCAAGGTCACAGGTCAAATATTTTTGCATGAATGTAAAGGTCTTGTCACAAGGAACCTTCAGGCCAAATATGAAAACTCTATCTCAAACGGTTCAAAAGTTATGGCCAACGTTAAAGTTGTCCACGTACAAACCAACAAACCAACAAACAAACAAACAGACAGGGCAAAAACAATATGTCCCCGCTATCGCTACCGGGGAACATAAAAATCGGGCAATGCTATTCTCAACAACTTTCTCAGAAAAGATAGGTGCGGCCACGAAAAGGCAAGCGATCGATTTTTAATTTAATTTCTCACGAAGGAAGGTAGTCAGATATTTCTGTTTTGACCTGTTTTCTGCCGAATGAAGGAATTTTCAGCTGCCCGGACTATGCAAAACTTATCTAACGTATCAAATAAGACGTAATTCGAACTACTTTCATGTTGAAATACAGAAGCTGCAAAATTCCACAAGATTTGTTACAGGGGCTTATATATTTGTGCCGATTACCCATTTCATGTATATTACCCCTTACAGGGACGGAAAAGCCAACAGATGGATGTCTTATTACAGTTCGCTTCTTCATTCAATAACCCATAAGACACAGTTCATCAAAGCCCTGAAAGCACTGCCGTTGTTCCGAATGACCGAAAATACTGTTGATTTTATTCAAATCGATATTGTTTGCTGTTAGCTGTGAATAAAATGTATTTAAATTCATGCGCTCGTATGAATTGCTCAAAACCTGATTTTTTTACATGTTTAATCTATTTATCTGATATGCTCGTACACTAAAATAAAAATTGTATGAAAAAGCGAATTGTAATCAGACACCCATCAGTTGGCCTTTCCTGTCCCCGTATAATACGATGGACAACAAGCCAGGCACAGTTTGATTAAGTTGAGCTTTTTGTATTGACAACATTTATAGAACACTAAAAAGGTATACATAAATTATCTTGGAACAATGAGTAACCCTCAGTGGCTCGAACTGCCCCTGTCTCGATCAGATTTTCGAGGTCCCAAAAGTGTGCGAGCCATTGAAGTTCGACTGTAAATAAATTCTCAGATTGAAGATAATTCAAGCTGAAACCCCTAAATTTCGAAATGGACTCCTGCTATATATGGTAAGGAAGATTTTTTTCCAGCACAAACTTGGGTTAATTGTTTACCTGAAACGAGCAAGACTGCAGTTGACGTATCTGGCAAAGGAAACACGCTCCTTGAATATGTCATCAAACTGCAAAATATAATGTCAAAGAAAATAAAATCTAATACTGGCAATAAAAAGAACTGTGATTTATTTTACAACAGATTGCTTTGATAGATTCATAGATTCGTTGACATTATGCGTCACAGGAGCTTGAAACTCTGTCAAGAATTAGTTCATAAGGTTCAAAATAAAAAGGGACACTAAGCCATTTCTTTGAAATTGCAGCAGCGTCTTTATGTAAGGACATTTTCAATAGTCCCTGCGTTTTGATGGACCAAACTTCAAGCGCCTGTGTATACGTGTATTGCCATTTGCTAGCATCAAAATATAACCAAAGGACTCGCATACATGCATTATAGCCAATAGTGTTGACGGGATTTCCAATTTTGTGGGATTTTTACCCGACAATGAGATGAAATTACATCTCAAGCCTTGTCGCCCAATGAAAGCAATAGGGTTTATAAGCATGGCCGGTCCGACTCGCACCGCTTTGCCTCGGCAGGTCTTCTAACATAAAAAAGGCTGGGAGAATTTTAAGATAACAATGAATATATATCCAATTTTTAATGTATTGGATTAAAAAAACATCAACTCTAGCAGGCCATGTTGAGTAATAAATCCCAGTTTGTCGGTCAGTTGTAAGATGACAATCACTCATGCGCTCATGATTATATCTAATTTGCAACCGACATCCAAGCTTTGATGTTTTAACCAGTTATGCACTGTTGGAGCTGAACAATTGTTTGATATATGTGTATGTAACTTTGTATTAGAGATCATGTTTAAATGGCATTTTAATGAAAGATATTAGTTATATTGATTCTTGGCGTCACACAGCCCCCGCCTGATAGCGATATTTTTCCGAGCCATTAGATTTACACGTTTCTTTACAGTATAACAAATAGACTAAGTAATACTCGTCGTAAGTGAGGCGATTCTAACGTGTAAACACATCCTATGACAATGTGTATATGCAATGAAATGAAAAAAAAACAAACAACAACAACAAAAAAAAAAAACACAAACAAGAGAATCATGATGGACCTATTTAGCTCAGCTACCCTAAGAGTTTTACATTCTTAAGGGGAATGGGAACACCTGGAACATTCTTCCAACATTTGTCAAAGGGAGATAACTTTCGGGACTTCCTGTTCGCTTTTCAGTAAGCCCTGTCCCACTGAAAAAGGGGTCAACCCTTAAAATAAAGAATTTGCTCCTAAGGAGCGAATTCTTTCCTTTAACAGTTGACCCCTATTGACATGGAGAACAAAAATACTTTTGCAAGAGTTGCTTCCCCTGAAGGTGTTCCCATTCCCCTTAATACTGAGGATTCACTAAGTAGATTGCTGAAAGACTTTGTATAAATTTCATGTTCAAGAATTTAGCTCATGGACTATAATTTGAACATTCTTGGTAGAGATCCACTAGATGTAGCTATGCCATAAATATTAAAGTCATTTGCTTTCTCGTTACAGACAAAAAGATTTCTATTTTTTTTTGCCCTATTGGTCTATGTAAAATAAGCTGCACTTGGTAGAGGACCGATAGAAGCAGCTACAAGCCAAATACCAAATGCCAGGGCCTTTTTAGGATAGAAGGGTTTCAAGGTCTTCCATATGTAAAGTAGAAGTAAAACAAAGATCAGGAATCGATACCAATAACTTACTCCACCCACCAAAGACACCAAAGGGAAAGAAATACAAACATTAAGCGACCAGACCTTTATGGAAACCTAAACAAAGGAAGGCCATAAGGACAGTTACTTTCCCACAAAATGGCCATATGGCCATCCAAAATTAAAAGACAAGTGATACACACAGTAAGTAACAAACAACAACATAAATAAATCGCCACAGAAGAACCGCCTTGGAACGGTCAGTGGAAAGATTTCCACTGGGGGGCTTGAATCGATTTTACGTGGCCACAATCCTCACCCTTACTTCCGCCGCGATTTAGACAAATAATTTGTTCAGTCCGCACGAAGGCCTCCCAACTCATCAGTGCAACACCCCCGTGAACACCAAAAATCAAAGAACCACAGAGGTGAGACAACGGTGAGGACTCGACAGCAAGAAACCACCGAAACGCCGGAGCAAAAGAAAACCAACAGTTAGACTCCGATGGGCCCGACCAGAGACAGAGCACCAGGCACCAACATTACCAAGAACTAGATCTCTCCAATTCTCAATAAGCCCCCACGCTGGAGCCGTCACAGAACCCGAGGCCCCACCCACCGGCGCGCAACCAAAGAGGGAAGCAAAGCCGCCAACCGCGACCGGGCCAACCACCACGCACGCAGTCCGCCACACAACACCCATGCTGCACCAAATCTCTTTATATCGAAGAATGATTTTACGAAATTGGGAGCCGAAGCCATTGCGGCCACACATTTCTCCGAACTTATATACTAAGTCACCATAAAATTCGGGCTCCGACAGACCCTGCTGCAGGAGAGACCCAAGTCCAATATTGAATCCCGAAATTAAATCAGAATGGCGCCCATAAAATTTTGAAAATGCTTTGCGCAGCTTATGGTACCGATAACCCTGATTAAGGAGTTTAGCAGTTATTAATTTATTTCGAGTGCCGAAGCCAGCCACACGACCACACACTCCAGCAAATCGAATTAATTGCGAAACACAAACGCCACAGGACTATGTAAAAGAAGTGGGTGTGGGGGCCCGCCATTTTTGGCCCTGGAGCTATAATATGAACATCATTAGTAAAAGTCCACTAGATGAAGCTATGTAGCAAATATAAAAGGAAAGGTCAGGGTCCTTCATTTTAGATAAGGAGACTCTTAAGGTTTTTGAAGTCCTTGCTTCCAAAGGATTAACCTTTTATAAAACATAGTCAACTTCACCGCAGCTGGTGTTAAGGGAATGTGTGGCCGTAAAAAGTCTCCATTCCCTTCGTCATAGCGCGGTTATATATTCTAGTCCTTTGGGATCATTGATTCTACTGCGAAGTTTGAAACTGATGAGGGCTAATTGACCGAAACTAGTTAGTATGGCACAGAAACCACTTGTACACTCTACAGTTTTCGCTTCTGTTTTGTAATCCCTGCTTCCAAAGTATAACCTTTTTTAAAGAACGTATTTAACTTCACCGCATAGTTAGTATGGCCCAGAAATAACATGTACACTCTACAGCTTTTCGTTCTGTTCTGTAGGCCTTGCTTCCAAAGGATTACCCTTATATAGAACATAATAAATTTCACCAGAACTGGTGTTAAGGGAAAGTGTGGCGGCCGTAAAACTCGCCCTACTCTTCTTCATACTGTGGGTTATTTTTTCTAGTCCTGTGGGTTTATTGATTTCACTGCGGAATTTTTGAAATATCCTATGAGGCCTAATTGGCTGAAACCAGCTAGTCTGGTCAAGAAACAACTTGTACAGTCTAAATTTTCAGTTTGATCTGTAGTCCTTGCTTCCAAAGGATTACCATTTTACAGAACATATTTAACGTCACCACAACTGGTGACCGGGAAAGGTGTGGCGGCTATTAAATGTCTTCCTACCTTCATTATAGTGTGGGTTATATTTTCCAGTCCTTTGAGATTATTGACTCCACTGCGGAATTTTGAAAATATCCGAGGGTCTGTGATGAGGCATAATTGGCCGGAAATAGCTAGTCTGGCCCAGAAACAGCTTGTACACTACAGTTTTCAGTTCTGTTTTGAAGTCCTTGCTTACAAAGAATTATTCATTTATAGAACATATTCTTTTATACAGGTATATGTCAAACTAATGGTTCCCGCAATGGGGTGATTTTTAGTCCCCGGGATATAAGCATATCAGCTTTGGAAGAGGACCACTAAGCCAAGTTACATGCCATATGGCGACAGCCTAGGCCTTGTGGTTTCAGATAAGAAGATTTTTAAAGGCTTACCTTATATTGGTCTATGTAAAACAAATGGGTCCCTTGGCAGGGATATTTTTGGCCCCAGGGCTATAACTTAGAGAACTTCGGTAGAAGTCCACTAGATGAAGGTATGTAACAAAATTAAACGCCTGTGTTTTCTGGTTTCAGTCCAGAAGATTTTTAAAGGTTTTCCCCATATGAGTCTATGTAAAACAAGTGGACCTCGCACTTGTCCACTTTATAAACTTATTTGTAGCTAATAATTGTTTCTAGTATGAAGTATTTTTTTCAGTGTTTCTCGCATAACACTTTTGTCAATTAGGTAAGACAATTTTAAATCGTTATTCCCTATGTAAGCTCATGTAAATCATTTGAGCCTTGCGAAGGGACCATTTTTGGCACCAGGCTATAAGTGTAACAATCTTGGCAGAGGTTCATAGGATAAAAATGTGTACCAAATCCCAAAGGCTGCGGCCTTCTGGTTCCATTCCAGTAGATTTTAAAGGTTTTCCCCATATGGGTATAATTTAAAGAATTTTGATAGATTTCCACTAGATGAAGGTATGTAACAAAATTGAACGCCTGTGTTTTCTGGTTTCAGTCCAGAAGATTTTTAAAGGTTTTCCCGTATGGGTCTATGTAAAACAAGTGGACCTCGCACTTGTCAACTGTATTAACTTATTTGTAGCTAATAATTGTTTCTAGTATGAAGTATTTTTACAGTGTTCCTCGCATAACACCTTTGTCAATTAGGTAAGGCAATTTTAAATCGTAACGGGCCTCCGTGGCCTAGTGGATAAGAGCGCTGACTCTTAGTCATTAGGTCTCTCACCGCCGTAGGTTCGAGCCTCGCTCGAGCCACGTGTGAGACGCCAAGTTCTGCAACGGAAGGTCAGGTGGTTTTTCTCCGGGTACTCCGGTTTTCGCCCACCTCTGATTAACGATCGGCTCGATATGAGTGAAATAATCTTGAAAGGGCCGTAAAACCCAAACCAAAAAAAAAAAAAAAAAAAAAAAAAAATTTAAATCGTTATTCCCTATGTAAGTTCATGTAAATCATTTCAGCCTTGCGAAGGGACCATTTTTGGCACCAGGCTATAAGTTGAACAATCTTGACAGAGGTCCATAGGATAAAATGTGTACCAAATCTCAAAGGATTGGGCCTTCTGGTTTCAGGCCAGAAGATTTTAAAGGTTTTCCCCACATGGGTATAATTTAAAGAATTTTGATAGATGTCCACTAGATGAAGGTATGTATCAAAATTAAACGCCTGTGTTTTCTGGTTTCAGTCCAGAAGATTTTTAAAGGTTTTCCCGTATGGGTCTATGTAAAACAAGTGGACCTCGCACTTGTCAACTTTATTAACTTATTTGTAGCTAATAATTGTTTCTAGTATGAAGTATTTTTTGCAGTGTTTCTCGCATAACACTTTTGTCAATTAGGTAAGACAATTTTAAATCGTTATTCCCTATGTAAGCTCATGTAAATCATTTCAGCCTTGCGAAGGGACCATTTTTGGCACCAGACTATAAGTTGAACAATCTTGGCAGAGGTCCATAGGATAACATGTGTACCAAATCTCAAAGGATTGGGCCTTCTCGTTTCAGACGGGATTTTTAAAGGTCTCCCTATATATGTCTTTATAATACATGCGGGCCCCTGGACAGGTCCATTTTGTCCCAGGCCTATAATTTGAACAATCTTGACAGTAGTCGAGTACCAAATATCAAATGCCTGAGCCTTCTGGTTTTAGACAAGACGATTTTCATAAGTGTCTTATTTGTTATTTGGCTTTGTGCCGTAGGTTCATGTTACGTCTGTTTTTTGTGTGTGCCTCCGTGTCACTTTATATAGGTGACTTGAGGCGGCTGCATATTATAGATTGTGGCCTTTCCTGAGTGACCTTTTCTTAATAGTTTTCATAGGTTTCCCCCATATTATGCCAGCCGTACACGAATTCATTCACAGTTAACTTTCGCATAACAAGGACATTGCTCAGTAACTTTTGTTTCTAAATTTAGCAATGATATCATGGTGAATAAATAAATTTTAAAAATTGAGACTGTGCAAATCTGTGAGGTATTTGGAATTTTGGAAAGTGATATTGTTTGCTTTATAAAGCCAGAATACAGGTTCTGTATTAAGTACAATACAGCATGTTAATATAAAGTGGGTCTTTGGGCATAGAGTTACATATTATATTTTAAAAAGCGACTTTATCATAGTGTAGATTATATTTTCTTGTCCTTTGGGATCATTGATTCCATTGTGGAATTTTGAAAATATCTTAGGGTCACTGATGAGGCCTAATTGGCCGAAACTAGCTAGTCTGTCCCAGAAAACATGTACACTCCATATTTTTCACTTCTGTGGTGTATTCCTTGCTTCCAAAGGATAACCCTTTTATAGAACATATTTATGTATGATAGACTGGATCTTGCCGTCCAACTTCTGGATTTACCAGTATTCCAAGTGGACATTTTATCCATTGTGTTTTAAGTTACACTGGAATTTGCCGTTATGATAGTTAAAAGTTATTTGTTCAAGAAAGGAACTGCTTATTGTCATGAGTACTTTTGCGCCTTTTAATTGGTGTGTAATATCTAAATAAGTAAATGTTAACAGGTGGACGCCATTGCGGGGCCATTTTGGTCCCAGGGCTATAATCTGAACAATGTTGGCCAAACCTTCACTAGATAAAGGTGTGTAAAAATATCCAAGTCCGGGGCCTTCTGGTTTCAGACAAAATGATTTTAGAAGTATTGCAATACAGAAAATTATGTAAAACTTGTGGGCCCCTGGAGAGGCTACTTTAACCACCCGACTATGATATGATCAATCTTGGTAGAGGTCTACTAGATGAATATTCATACCAAATATCAAAGACCTTTGTCTTCCGGTTTCAGACAAGAATATTTGTAAAGGTGTTTTCTTATTTCCCCCCTTTCCGTTACCATGGCAACAGATGATTTTTTGCATGGAATGGGATGTGTTGAACAAATTTGAAAGAAGACAGCCCAAATGTCATTTCTGCCAAGGTTGGTATAATCTGTTCAGTGGTTCAGGAGAAGATGTCATTTACATAAATTGTGGACGGACGGGCAGACGACGATGACGGACGGTTTACTGATCACAATGGCTGCCCAAGAGCCTTCAGCTCAGGCGAGCTAAAAAACGTAAGCATGTAAACGTCACTTGTCTCTATATAAAGTGGTGATTTAGTGTTTTCATTACTTGGACCTGTTGGAAGCCTCCGTGGTGCAGTGGTTACGCTACTCGCCTTGTAAACCAGGGGTCGCAGGATCGATCCCGGGCTTCTCCAGACTTTCGGATGAGTCTTTAAACCGAGGTCCCGTCTCCGTATGACCTTAGCTGTTGGTGGGACGTAAAATTCAAACACTCACCCACATGGACCTGTTAATGTGACGATAGAGAATGAATATTTTGCTGTCGAGTCCTCACCGTTGTTTCATCTTTGTGGTTGTTTGATTTTTGTGTTCTCGGAGATGTTGCACTGATGAGTTAGGAGGCCTTCATGTGGACTAAAACAAAGTAGTCGTCTAAATCGCGACGGAAGTAAGGGCGAGGCTTCTGGCCACGTAAAATCGATTTAAGCCCCACAGTGAAATTCGTTTTACTGACCGTTCCAAGGCGGTTCTTCTTTCTTGGTTTATTTTGCTCTGGCTTGTCTTTGAGTATTTGTGTTTCTTATATTATTTTGTTTTGGATAGCCAGTTGGTTATTTTGTGGGAAAGTAACTGTCCTTTTTGCTTTCCGCTATTGATGTTTCCATTAGGGTCTAGTTGCTTCATGTTAGGGTTTTTCTGTCCCTTTGGTGTCTCTGATGGGAGCTGTTGGTTAATTGCATCGATTTCTGGTCATTGCCTTCACTTCTTTTTTACATTTCACAGTAACATTCACAAATCGCATCACGAAACACGCCTATACAATTTTGACCCCCCTTGAAACCAATTTATATGATAAAACTGGGGTTTAGAGGGGAACACATTATTTTTCCTATTTCTGCTATACAATATATATTGTAGGTACTCGTGTATTTATATAGGCGTGTTTCCATAATGGTTATAATAACCAACCTTGTATACCCAACTTGGCCACTTCATAGAGGGTAATGGATTTTTCCAATGTATACATTATCTTCACTACGATAACACATCCGTGCGACATAGTGTATGTATTTCACATCTCCAAAATGGCTACTTTTCTGATGAAACTCCATGATTTTTTTTTCTTACTTGTTCTACAAACATAGGCTGTTGGCGCTCCTTAGAACTTCCGCATTGAGGCGGGTGGAACGAGTACCCGCAACCTATGTCTTGTAGCAGAAATAAGAAAAGTTATGTATACCCTCATTAACCCAAATTTTCTGCTTATAGAGTGGGTTTTTGGGGGGACTTGTTCACGTGATGTTGATCATTTGTTCTCAGACGCAGAAATAGTGAGTTTCGTTGGAACAACGTTTATCCGCTTATCAAGAACACTAACAATCTATGTATCATTACGATAACACATCCGTGCAACATAGTGCAGTTTTCACATCTCCAAAATGGCTACTTATCTGATGAAAATTCGTGATATTTTTCTTATAAATGCTCAAAGCATAGGTTCTGGATGCTCGTTAGAACCGCCTCATTGAGGCGGTTCTTACGAGTACCCACAACCTATGTCTTCGAGCAGAAATAAGGAAAATAATTCTTACCCCAGTTTTCTCTATATAAAGTGAGGTTTAGGGGGGGTCTTCATTTCACGGACTTGTTCACGTGATGTCAAGAACAAATAATAAAATGTCAATAATTTGAAGAGCAATGGCATATAAGAGGCGTGTAATATAGCACTAAACACACATTTTTATTGTGTTCAAAGCCATCAATACACTCCGCAGCCGGGGCCACATTTTTGACAATTTCCTCTTGTACAACCAGGCAGAAAGGGGGGCAAGAAACACGTTCTCGCTCATCCCACATTGGCATTTATATATATACATGCTTTTAAATGAAATATAGAGGTTTCTCAGTGAAATCGAAAACGATATCGTCACTGTTTCAAACAGTTTATTTTTCACTATTTATGACTACTTTTTTCTTCAAATTTTAGTTCTATAACCAATTTTACCATTGTTAGAAAAGTGAAAATTAATGAACTGTGTAAGAATTGACGCTTATCCCTTTCATAAGTCACGAAGACGTTAATGACGTCATGTTTGACACTTACGTCGCATAATGTGTCGCGCGACGTTAGATCAATCCGCAACTTCTTTGGGAAACTACTCTCTTAATTATTTCAGTAACCATTCATAATAATGTCATCCCATGCTATTTCTTTTGTTAAACTAAATGTTTGAAATCACTATTATACCCAATAAACACGTTGAACTTCATTAAATTGACGCGAAAAGACTAGGAACAAAGTTAGTTTCTTCGTGGGTGAGTGACGCGATTTGTGAAGCCAAATATTCCCGCTCTGAAGCATGTAAGAAACAGAAAATTTATTTTTTTTCACTGTCAGATCATATTTAATTTCACTCATGAACGCCAAAACTGATATTTTCACACTTGGCTATGCCATTCGTGAAAATACTGGTTTTGGTGTTCATCGATAAAATAAAATTCGCTCTTACATTGAAAAAATAAAATTTCCTCTATTTATCATAAGAATAACGTCGTAAGCTGTATCATAACGTCAGACATATGTTCCAGGTTGTGTAATATTACGTAGCAACGTCGCGAACAGTAATCAGAAACGTCTATTGAACTAATGCTTTCTGTGGAAGCTCGAAATTGAAGACATTGGAAAATAAAAAAAAGATTCTTACACATGTTGTCATTTCATGTGATCATATGAAGTATATGGATCTCGCCAAAGCTCGTTTTATAATTTATATACTCAGAGAAAATTGACCCGCTAGTGCTGTCAATACTTTGCTTTTTTATTTTATACTTTGGTTTGGGACCCAGAGGAAAGCGGTGTTGTATCCTTTCAGAACCAATAATGACACCCAGCTGAATATATATACTACTCAAAGTTTGATAGGGATCACTTATTATATACCAAATTTTGCACTGAAAATTGCTGACACTTGAAAATGTCATGACATAATTTGTACTCCGTGTATTGATAAATATCTTAAGCAGAAACTCGTGTGCAATTCAGTACTCATGTAAGTGCACACTTCTCAAACTTCGCAAATGAATTCATGCACCCCCAGAATCTTGCAAAACACTGCATTCCAACAGAAAAATCAAACTTGTCAGTGTTCCTTTACTATGGGTAAAAATGACTTCATTTGATTTGTGAAACTCTAAAATGCCTAGGGGACAGTTAAGAAACCGTCTGACCCCTAAAGAAATGAACCGTGGCGTCAGAATGTTGGAATCTGGTGTTTCTCAACGTCGTGTTGCGCGGATTCTGAATGTGTCTCAGAGCGTGGTTTCTCGAATGTGGAGTCGGCATCTTACCCACGGAAATTCTTCACACTGACACGGCGGGGGTCGAGAAAGGGCTACAACTCAACATCGAGATCGTTTTTTTGTCGATTCAGTCTCGACGTCAACGGTTCCTGAACGCTACGCGTTTGAATAGTTTAGGAACGGAACTTGAGTACGAATTTCTACACAAACTGTCAGAAACAGGCTCCACGAGTTCGGACTTAATGCCAGGAGGCCTGCTGTACGTGTTCCGTTGACGAGACAGCACGTGCAAGACCGGTTGGACTTTGCCAGAACTAACGTCAGGTGGACTTCGTGACTGGACGCCAGTACTGTTTACTGAAGAGTCCAGATTCTGTCTAGAATTCACGGATAAACGTCAATTAGTGTGGCGAATGTCTAAAGAGCGATTCGATTACTTGAATGTGGCAGAACAAGATCGCTATGGAAAGGGGTCAGTCATGATTTGGGCTGGGATAAGCATGAACGGTAAAACTGACTTGTACGTCGTTGGAAACGGAACGTTAACGGCAGTGAGGGACTGTAATGAGATTCTTGACCAGTTTGTGAGACCATACGCTGGTGGTATCGGCCCGGACTTTATTCTGATGGACGATAATGCCCCTCCCCACCATGTCCACGTCACTGATGCCTATCTGGAACGTGAGACAATCGTTTGTATGGACTGGCCTGCTCGATACCGGACTTAAATCCGATTGAGCATGTGTGGGACATGCTACAGCGTGCTGTTTCAGCCCGACCTGTACAGCCGAGGACTTTACAGAAGCTCAAAGATGCATTTGTTGCTGAATAGAGGCTGATTCGACAAAACCGGATACAGTCTGATTACGAGCATGCGCAGGCGATGTCGTGCTGTAATTGATACCCGTGGACGCCATATATGTGATTAGGCACGTTTGTCTAAACAAATTTGGAAAATTGTGAAAAATCAAGTGTTTTAATCCCTTCGTGTTACTGCAAAATTTGTGGGTGCCAAGACGGTTGTTGTTGCCACGCTTGAATGCAGTGCCAGTTGACAAAATTAATCACTAGTCTTTGTGAAGGATATGTTTTCTTTCATTATTTATCAAATTTGGATTCAGCTGATTAAGTTATCCAAAAATTATTTTACATTAAAAAAGTGATCCCTATCAAACTTTGAGTAGTATATGTTGTATAACAATCACCATTCATGGCCAGCTTTCATGTTAGATTTACATTTTGCAGATAAACTTCCAAATCTGTTGTAACATCAAAACACCATGTAAAGGACTATACAGTATTTCTGGCAATTAAATAGATGCATGTTAAGGTTGTACAAGAGGCTCAATCAGCCTAATCGCCCACTTGTGAACCATTTTAGTAAGCTGTTTCTCTCATGGTTTCAGAGCAGAAAATGTTTTGAAGTTCTAAATATCTAAGCTAAATGCTCTATGGTTTCAGCAAAGAACATTTTGAAACTTTTTTTTCACCATTATAAGTCTATTACAACTAAGGAACCGAGGGGCGTGGCCAATTTGACCACAGAGACATGGTTGGCAGGATTTATGTAGGTGACCATTTCAGATTGCTACATAGTAAATTTCTAAGCTATGGACTTTACGGTTTCAGAGAAGTTTTATTAAGCTCTTTTCCATTATAAGTTTATGGGAGCTAAAGAGCCTCAGGGCGGGGCCAATTTGGACCCCAGGGGATGACTGGCAGGATTTATGTATGGGACCACTTGACGTTGCTACATACTTAATATCTGAGGTAACTCAAGCTTTGGGACTTGTGGATTTAGAGAAGAAGATTTTTTATGTTGTTTCCATTATAAGATTATGAGAGATAATGAACTCTGGGGCGTGGCCAATTTTGGCACCAGAGGTAGGGTTAACATGATTTATGTAGTTGACCATTTCACGTTGCTACAAACTAAATATCTAAGCTATGGGTTTCATGGTTTCAGGGAAGCAGTTTTTTTAAGCTTTTTTATAAGTCTATCTAGGGGTGCTAAGGAGCCCTGGGGCCTGGCTAATTTTGATCCCAGGGGAATGATTGGCAGGATTTATATACGGGACCTCTTGGCGTTTCTACATATCAAGTTATCTAAGCTCAGGGTCTTGTGGTTTCAGAGAAGAACTTTTAAGTTTTTCGCATATAGGATCTGCCCTAAAACATAATGTTTCTTTTTACACTACCTAATAATGTTTCACATTAAATTTAATGATGACTGGCCAATTGACTTTAAAGATATACTTATTTGAAAATTAGGAGTTAAGGAGGTCCGGGCGTTGCCAAATTTGGGCACCTGGGGCATGATTGGCACAATTTACGTAAAGGACAACTTGGCGTAGCTATATACTAAATATATCTAAGCTTTGGACCTTGTGGATTCAGAGAAGGAGATTTAAAGTTTTTTCCATAGTAAGTCTATGGGAGCTTATGTGCCCCGGGGCGTGAACAATTCTGACCCCTGGGGCATGATTGGCAGGATTGATGTAGGTAACCATTTTACGTTGCTACATACTAATTATCTTAGCTATGGGTTTTATGGTTTCAGAGAAGAAGATTTTTGAAGATTTTTCCATTGTAAGTCTATGGAAGCTAAGGAGCCCCGGGGCGTGGCCAATGTTGACCCATGGGGCCTGATTGGAGTATTTTTGCAGGGGACCACTTGACATTACTACATACTAAATATCTAAGCTTTGGATTCAGAGGTAGAAGCCTCCATGGTGTAGTGTTTATGCTACTCGCTTGTAAACCAGGGAACGCAGGATTGATCCCGGGCTTCTCCAGACTTTCGGATGAGTCTTTAAACCGAAGAACCGTCTCCGTATGACTTTAGTTGTTGGTGAGACGGAAAACTCACACACTCACTCACTTGTGGATTCAGAGAAGATTTTAAAAGTTTTTCCATTGTAAGTCTATGCGAGATTATGAGCCCCGGGGCGTGGCCAATTCTGACCCCAGGGGCATGGTTGGCAGGATTTATGTAGATGACTATTATACGTTGCTACATACCAAATATCTTAGTTATGGGTTTTATGGTTTCTGAGAAGAAGATGTTTTATTTTTTTTCTATTATAATAAAAATCAAAAATGAGTTCCTTTAAGAGCAATGAAAACATTCATAAGAAAGATGGGTCATACTACGTAGTTTCGGCTAATAAAGCCTCATCAGTGACCCTGTAATGATCCGGCAAAGAAAGCCAGAGGAAACATACTGCAATTTTGCGAATTTCGAATAGGCAGTCGATTCAAAGACTGATATAAATCAAAATGGGGTCCAAATAATTAAAAACCAGTCTAGAATATGAGTCTAAACCAATAATTTATTTCTGATTTCTCAAAATATTCACGCTGATCTCAAAGGACCAAAAGTAAAATATAAACTGCACTATGGTTGATGTACGGGGAGACGTTTTACCGCCGCCACACGGCACAACACCAGCTGCAGTGAAGGCAAATAAAAATCAAAAATGAGTTCCTTTAAGAGCAATGAAAACATTCATAAGAAAGATTGGTCATACTACGTAGTTTCGGCTAATAAAGCCTCACGGCTTTCGGCTATAAGTCTAACGAAGATAAGGGACCCTGGGCGTGGCCAATTTGGAAACCCATGAGCATAATTGACAGGATTTATGTTGGTGACCACTTGACGTTGCCACATACTAAATTTCTAAGCTTTGGGCCTTGTGGATTCCAAGAGGAACACTTTTATTTTTTTCCATTGTAAGACTGTGTGAACTTATGAGAGCCGGGGAGTGACCACTTCTGACCCTAGGGGTATGATTGACAGAATTTATGTAGGTGACCATTTTAATTGCTACATACTAAATATCTTAGCTATGGGCTTTATGGTTTCGGCGAAGCCTTTTTCCATTACAAGTCTATGGAAGCTAAGGAGCCCCGGGCGTGGTCAATTTGGACCACTGGGCATGATTGACAGGATTTAGGTAGGGAACCACTTGACGTTGCTACATACTAAATATCTAAGCTCTGGTCCTTGTGGTTTCAGAGAAGAAGATTGTTTTAAGTTTTTCCCATTATAAGTCTATGGAAGCCTTATTTTGCCATGGAAACAAGAGTTTCCATCTGATCTGCCCTTCAAAAATATGCATCTTTTCACCCTACCTGATCATGCTTCACATGAAATTTAATCCTGATCGGCCAACCTACTTTAAAGCAATACTTATTTGAAAATGTGAACGAACGACGGACGACGGACGCCGGAACATTGGCATACTATTACCTCACATGAACCTTCGGCTCGGGTGAGATAATAAAGCTGGTGATCTGTCTTAAAATTCTAAATGAGTCCAATCACTGATACCCATCATAGTCATGTTTCTAGTGTACTTACCCCGTTATGCCACGTGCAAAATTCAATTGCTGTTTGTTGAAATTCGTCTGATGTCACATCAGCGAAAGCTTCTGTTAGCGTGAAATTTATGAGCTGGAATTGTAGCTGCACGGTGCTGATAACTGCAAATGAAGGATAAAAGTTTCATAAACTATGAGAGGTTAGAGGTACAAAAGTTGTCTTAGACGACGTGTTTATGGTAGAAACGAAACCCTTATTAAATAACGAAACATCTTCTCTCTCTCTCTCTCTCTCTCTCTCTCTCTCTCTCTCTCTCTCTCTCTCTCTCTCTCTCTCTCTCTTATAAAGTAGTAGTGAAAGCAATGATCAGGATTCGGTACAATTAAGCCACACCTCGCATCAGAGACACCAAAGGGAAAGAAACACAAACATGAAATAACTAGACCCTAATGGAAACATCAATTGCGGAATGCCACACGGACAGCCACTTTCCCACAAAATGTAAATTGGCTATCCAAAATAAAAAAGATATAAGCGAAACACACATTCAAAGACGAACTATAACACGACTAAACCACGACAGAAGAACCGTCTTTGAACGGTCAGTGAAAACTATTTCACTGGGGGTCGGCGGGGTGGTGGTGGGGGTGGGGGGAGTCGGCGGGCTAAAACCGATTTTACGCGGCCGCAGTCATCGCGACTATTGTTTGCGATGTCTCATTATAGATAGTAGAATACAGAATCAAACATTTACCCCTGCGGGTTATCCACTCTAGCATAGAGTAGTCTTTATTCTCGAAAATGTGTAACAAAGACACAGCTCAATCTGTATACAGAGGACCCGCGTTATAACGACAGTATTTGTTCCCTATTATTGTGGCGTTATAATGAATTTGCCGTTATAAAGAATCCTAGTTAGGATTATGATTTGTAATAAAAGGTCTTTTCGACATCATTACTCCCAGAAACAAATGTTATAGACATTTGTTCGAATCGCCTTGATGAGGCGATTCGAACAAATGTCTATCACATTTGTTTCTTGCAGTATTAAATTACAAGAATCTTTCACTAAGGATTCGATTTGGGCATTTCCAAACCGAGGGAAACCCAAGCCGCTCGGATTTGAGGCTTAACCTTGAGCTGAGAATTCATTCCATTTAAATTGTCGTTATAACGAGTTTTGCCGTTATAACGAATGTCGTTATAAAGCAGGTCCTCTCTATTCGCAAAGTCTGATCAGCGTCTATGGACGCTCTTCGGCCCAAAGCTTCTTCATGCATTCATGGCAGGGCTACATTTTGACTCTAGGCTAATCTGATTCTTTGTTGAGCGCACGTGTCCCATTTGTCCAGCCGTACACGAATGCATGCGACTACAGTTAGCTTCCGCTATAAAGACCACCTAAAATTAATTTTATCTTTAAAATGTTTAATTAGCAGGCTACAGTTATTCTTCCTTCGTGTTTTCTGCATGCCGTGTCCTCTGGTCAGAGACCTCCTTTGGAACTGTTCAAAAGACCACTTTTGAGCAGTACCAAAGTTTGTTTTAATTTAGGAATTTTACTGTATGAGTTAACACAGAATTAGAAGGCACGAAAATATTTGAATATTTTGGGGCCGACTGTTATCAATCGACCCAAAGTAACAAATTTCGAACCTTCCCGCCTGCAATTGTCCACGTGTCTTTTATAGCTCACATTGTATAACCTAGATACCCGTTATTCGAAGCAGCGCTAGTCTTCTCCTTGTGATTTCAGAGCGCATTGAACAACATGATCCAAAACAATAAAAGGCGGGGCATTACAGTATTTTGCAAATAATACTCTTGTGTTTTTCGACCATGGGCCCGAAAGATTCATAATCCTGTCAATAAAATGTGAAACCGGTGTGTTTGTCCTAAAATGTGCAGTTGGTATTAACGGTTGTTAAAGTCAATGACACTAGACTCCATGGCGTCAGTTTGGTGTTAGCTACACGATTCTGTCTGCGATGTATTTATTTTCTGAGCCTTTATGGATGAATTGGTTTTATAATGCATTGGCATAAACATACTCCATCATAGTTTGGATTATATTTCCAGTCCTTTGGGATCACTGGTTCCGCTGTAGACGTTCGAAAATATTTAAGTGTCTCCGATGAGGCCTTGATGGTAAAAACCAGCTAGTCTAGCTCAGGCAAAAAATGTGCACACTACGTTTGCAGTTCTGTGTTGAAGTCATTCCTTCCTTTCAAAGGATAAAACTTTTATAGAACCTTAACCTTTACCGCAGCTGGTGTTTAGGAACCGTGTGGCGGCCAAAAAACGTTTCCGTGCCCTGCCCTACATCATTGTGTTGCTTGTATTTTCTAGTCCTTTTGGGATCTTTGATTCCACTGCGGAATTTCGAAAATTTGAGCAAATTATATGTCTGAATCGCGACGGAAGAAAGGGCGAGGATTGTGACCACGTAAAATCGATTTAAGCCCCCCTCCCCAGTGGAACTCGTTTCACTGACCGTTTCAAGGCGGTTGTTCTGTCGCGGTTTATTTTGTTATGGTTTGTCTTTGATTGTGTATTTCGCTTATATAATTTTGTTTTTGGAGAGCCAATTGGTCATTTTGTGGGAAAGTAACTGTCATTTTGGCTTTCCGCTATTGCTGTTTCCATTAGGGTCTAGTTGTTTCACATTTGTGTTTCATTCCCTTTGTTGTCTCTGATGGGAGGTGTGGGTTAATTGTTTCGACTCCTGGTCATTGCCTTCACTTCTATTTTGAACAATTAAATTATAAATTTTAAACAATTCTTTTTAACTCCTTTAGTGCTGCATAACAAATGAAAGCACTTAGATGTACTTAATTTGTAGAGTAAACAGACAGTATCATAGAGAAATATAGTACTTAAGTGTTGTATATATTTTAACATCCATAACAAACAGCTCGAAAAAGTACGGAATAACAACAAAAACAAGAATGAAAAAAAAATCCTTAAACCACAACAATATCTTAAGAATTTCGCACAAAAACCTGCACAGTTTCGAAAATATCTACAGCTCTAAGAGTATTTAAGTACACCTTAGCTTAAAAATCTCTTTAATAGTTCAAAATTCAAGATGTAATAATAAAAATATCAGGAATATTCAAACAAAGCAAAAACGCAAAAAGGATATGCCGAGGTGCATACCTATCTCAGATCATGTCAAAAACACCTGCAAAGTTTCCAAATGATCCACAACTGTAAGGGTAGTTGTGTCCACAGAGAGCAGATGTGTCCACTAAAAACTAACAATCTATAAACTCTAAAAATACTTGAGCTCGAAAAATAAAAAAACTTCAGATCTCAATAAAGTAACAGAAATAATTCATAATGTACAGAAACAACGTGCGTATCTTCAAATCATGTCAGGACATCTGCAAAGTTTAAACATGATTAGTTTGCAACTGTTTTGCGTTGTTGCATGCACAAGATAACCACTTTCTGTGCATCATAACAATATTTGAGCTAGGAAGATGACAAATTTAAAAACATAAAATACTAGAGCTGTCAGTGAAACTGACTAGGGCCCCGGCAGCGCTATCAGAGGAGTAGGAAAATGTTGATGTTAAAAAAGACGTTGTTTTTTTCCTTTCACCTCTAAGTATGACCTTGACCTTTGAGGTACGGACCTGGGTCTTGCGCGTGACACACTGTCACATTATGGTTAATATTTCTGCTAAGTAATATTTAAATCCATCCAGGTATAAGAAAGTTATAGATTGGACACAATAAAAAAGACGCTTTTTTGACCTTTTATCTCTAAGTATGACCTTGACCTTTGAGGTACGGCTGTGGGTCTTGCGTGTGACACTTCGTCACATTATGGTTAACATTTCTGCCAAGTAATATTTAAATCCATCCAGGAATAATAACAAAGTTATTAATTGGACACAGGAAAGACCCTTTTTTGACCTTTAACCTCTAAGTATGACCTTGACCTTTGAGGTACGGACCTGAGTCTTGCGCGCAACACTCCATCACATTATGGTTAACATTTCTGCCAAGTAATATTTAAATCCATCCAGGAATAAGAAAGTTATGGAGGATAAAAAAATTTGTGGACGGACAGACGGACAGACAGACAGACGGACGGACAGAATGATGCCAAGTAATATTTAAATCCATCCAGGAATAATAAAAAGTTATGGAGGATAAAAAAATTTGTGGACGGACAGACGGACAGACGGACGGACAGACAGACAGACAGACGGACGGACAGAGTGATTACTATAGGGCACCCACACTTTCAGTGCGGGGCCCTAATAAACAACAATAAATACAACAACTTTTGTTAACAACACCTACAAAGTTTATAAAAAAAAGATCATTGAACAACTGTAAAAAAGTTGCGTCCACAAGGTATCAATCTAAAAAATGATGGAATTACGGAATGACAGCAATAAGGAATTTCAGATTTATGGAAGAACACAGCACAATAGAAGTGAAGGCCATGATCAGGAATACATACAATCACCCGACACCTCCCAGCAGAGACATCAAAAGGAAAGAAACACAAACATGGAATAACTACACCCTGATGTAAACACCAAAAGCGGAAAGCCAGAAGGACAGGTACTTTCCAGCAAAATGACCAAATCGCTATCCAAAATAAGAAGATAAAAGCAATACGCACATGCAAATACTAAAACACGACAGAAGAACCACCTTGGAACGGTCAGTAAAAACATTGCACTGTGGTGGGGGGGGGGGGCTAAAATCGATTTACGTGGCCACAAACCTCGTGCGTGGTTCCGTCGTGATAAAGGCTACCCAACTCATCATTGCTACATGTCCGAGAACATAACTAGAGCGCATAGTCGATGACACGCCATCGCAAATCCCCTAGCCTCTGGCAGAGCCAAATATAACGCTGTTCTCACCCTGGTTGGTATCATTGAATGCACCTTATTATAAGCAACAATAATATATATGGTTTAGGGATGGGGATCCGATCGATTTCTGAGATATAAGGCCTTTAATGAAATGGAGGATGTGGGACATGGCCCCGGCGCACCCTGGGGACCTCAAGGCTGGTGACACTGAAAGCGTCTTATCATAAGGAATAATAGTATGTCTGCTTTACGGGTGGGGATCAGAATGGTTTCCGAAATTTATGAAGTGGAGGAGTGGGGCATGGTCCCAGAGCAACCCAGGAGTCACCCTAGTTGGTGTCACTAAATGTGTCTTATCATTAGGAACAAGAATATATATGGTTTAGGCGTGGGGAGCTAAACGGTTTGTGCGATACAAGGCCTTTAATGAAGTGTGTGTGTGTGTGGGGGGGGGGGGGGGGTCGGGGCATCCCGAGAACCGCAAGGTTAGTTTCTTATCATAAGAAACAAGAACATATATGGTGTAGGGGTGGGGATCTAAACAGTTTATTAGATATTAGGCTTTTTCTAAAATGGAGGGAGTGGGGCAAGGCCCGGGCGCACCGAAATTTAACGCCTCATCTTATAAGGAAGCTGACGGAAGGACGGAGGCGTTCACAATTTCGCCATACGCCGTTTTGAAAGCTTGGGGATCAAAAGCAAACGACTACAGAGATGAAATAACGATGAGGACCAGACAGCATGAAACAACCAAAACGTTGGAGCAAAGAAAGCCAACAGCTAGACCCCGACGGACCCGACCAGAAACAGAGCATCAGGCACCAACCCACACGAACTAAGCTTTAAGTAAAACAGAAGTGGAAGCAATGACCAGGGAGCGACACAATCACCCCACAATCCAGTTAGAGATACCACAGGGACAGAAACACAAACAGGAAACACCCAATCCCCAACGAAAACACCACCACTGTGACCAGCGGAAAGGTAAAATGACATCCACTCTCCCATAAAACGGCCATACGGCTATAAAACAACAACAACAAAAATAGATGTGTTTGTGAAACACTGATGCCCCCGGACAGCGCATGTTAAATATGAAAGCAGTATCAGTAAGCAATCGAAAGGTATAGCCAATGTTCAAGTCTTAAAAAAGAAGGTCTAGGTCACAAGATCAAAAATTATGGGATCGTTGGAAAGGTCTTGTCACACAGAATGCACATGTGAAATATGAAAACCCTATTACTCATCAATCCAAAGTCATGGACAATGTAAAAGTTTATAAAAAGTAGGTCAAACGTCAAGGTAAAAGTCAGGAGGTCAAACATTATAGCAACACTGGAAAGGTCTTGTGAAAAAAGAATGCACATGTGAAATATGAAAGCCCTATCACTTAGCAATCGAAAGCTATGGCCTATGTTAAAGTTTTGAAAAGTAGGTCAAACGTTCAGGTCAAGGTAACGAGGTCAAAATTTATGGTACCACTAGAAAGGTCTTGTGACAAAGAATGCACATGTGAAACATGAAAGCCCTGCCACTTACCAATCGAAAGTTATGGCCGATGTTAATTTTTTTAGAAGGAGGTAAATAGTAGGTCAAATGTCAAGGTCAAAGTCACGAGGTCAAAATTTATGGTACCTCTTGAAAGGTCATGTGACAAGGAATACAAAAGTGAAATATGAAAGCCCTATCATTTACCATTCAAAGGTTATGCCCAATGTTACGGTTTTTGCGGTCAGGCAAACAGAGAAACAGACAAACAGACGGACAGACGGACAGATAGACCAAAAACTACATGCCCCGAATCTTTGATTCCGGGGGCATGAAAAAAAGAAATAAGAAATACACACAGACGAACTATAACAAGAATACGCCGCGACGGAAGAACCGCCCTGGAACGGTCAGTAGAAAGTATTTTACTGGGGTTGTGGGGGAGCTTAAATCCATTTTACGTGGCCACAATCCTCGCTCTTGCTTCTGTCTTGGTTTATATAAATAATTTGTTCAGCAGCATGAAGGCTTTCTAATTCTAAGTTTTGTAAAAGGATTAGCATTTGGAAGCAAAAAATGAAGTGAAGGCAATGGTCAGGAATCGATACAATCAACCCACAGCTCCCATTAGAGATACCAATGGGATATAAGCACAGACATGAAACAACTAGACCCTAATGGAAACATCAATAGCGGAAAACACCGCCGAACAAGTATTTCTGTGATATTTTCGAATGATCCCAAAGGACAACATAATACAAACTTAACTATGGATATTAGTACTCATCAGTGCTACATCTCTTGAGAACATACAAATCAATTGACCACAGAGATGAAACAACGATGAGGACTCGACGGCATGAAATAAATGAAATGCTGGAGCAAACGAAAACTAACAGTTAGTCCTGGGAGGGCCCGACCAGTGACAGAGCATCGGGTACCAACAGACATCACGTAAAATTTAAGTAAGCCTTTACGCTGATGCCGTCATAAACTCTGAAGCCTGACACGTCGGCATGCAGTTAAAGACGGAATCAAAGTTATCAAGTTATCTAACCAGTATAGCCAAATGGCTTCAAAATAGAAGTAAAGACAATGATCAGGAATCGATACAATTAACCAACAGCTCCCATCAGACCAAAGGGTAAGAAATACAAACATGAAATAACTAGGCCCTAATGGAAACACCAATAGCGGAAAGCCAAAAGGACAGTTATTTCCCACAGAATGGTCAATTGGCTATCCAAAACAAACAACCATAACAAAAAGAAACCGCGACAGAAGAACCGCCTTGGAACGGTCAGTGTAACGAATTTCACTGGGGTGCTTAACTCGATTAAATCCTCGCCCTTACCTCCGTCGCGATTTCGACAAATCGGGATTATAAAAATAAAACCAACTAATGAAAACTGAATAAACATGAAAATGATAGATATGGTTTAAAAGAACTTATGACTCGGACGATCTATGAGGTGAAGGTTACAGACAGGAAAGTCTAATGTGAAGAAGTATCTTATGCTAATGAAGGACTCTAGATGCAGGCAACGGGCAGCCGGAAAGCATGTCACGCTGTCGATTTGCGACCTCGATTTAAGCAGTCAATGATAAACAACAGGACCATAAAGTCTTAATCGCTGCCCTGAGCCCTGAGTATTATTGTGAAACATTACGATAACACACCCGTGCGACATAGTGCATTTTTTTCACATCTCCAAAATGGCTAGTTTTCGGATAAAAATCCGTGATATTTTTCTTATTTACACAGCAAACATAGGTCATGGGCGCTCGTTAGAACCGCCTCATTTTAACGAGTACTCAAAACCTATGTCTTGGAGTAAAAATAAGAAAAATAATGTTTACCCCCGTAAACCCCAGTTTTCTCTATATAAAGTGGGGTGTAACGGGGTGCTCATTTCACGGACTTGTTCACGTGATGTTTTTTTCCTCATCTGAATAGCATATGCTGCTCTTTGGTACTAATAAATAGGCCAAGGTCAACGTGGGGTCATTAATATAAATTATGTTGTAGTACTTCGTCACCTGAAGCTGCATACGAGTTTCAAGACATCGACCCAGCTGTTCTGTTGTTCCCCACTGTCAGAAGACATATACAATCTAAATATGCCCAATGGTTTCAGAGAAAATGTATTCTGAAATGTCAACGGACCTGCAGTCCAAAAGATCTTGGGCCAAGGTCGCCAAATGACACTGACCTTTAGCATTTCGTACCTATTTCAATGTCATTGACCAATATATTTTTCGATAAATGCATTGTTTTAACTTTTTCTCATTAAAAGCCTAAGAAACCAAATTTGACCTTGACGGTAAGTAGGTCATAGTCAACCTTGGGCCATCATTTTTGCAAACATGGTACTACTCAGTCACCAAATGCTACACGCAAAGTTTCAATGCAATCGACAAAGTGATTCTAGAGAAGATTTTTAGGTTTTTACCATATTTGGGTATGGCGTCCATATTGGTCGTGTAAACTGGACCATTTGAGCAAATATTGCTCCGTTACTGTCTTTTTAACTCCGTTACTGTCTTTTCAAATTTTGCTCCGCTGAATATAAACTTTAAATGAAATAGGCCAAGTGGTTTCAGAGAAAATATATTTTGAAATGTAAATGGACCTGCAATCCAAGCGACTTTGGGCCAGTTACCACATGACCTTGACCTTTAGCATTCATAGGCATTCGTTTTGTACCTTTTTTCATTTCACAGACCAACTTTTTTTTACAAGAGCACTGCAAGCAGTTGCCATGCTCGTCTGTTTTTTTCTGTATGCCATAAAGGGATATAAATCAGTCAAATTGCATGATAGAGTTATGGAACTTGGTCAGAATTAAGCTCTTGATGATGCAGATTTGTGTCATGTTACATGATGCTGGGACAAATATTTTTGGTTTTATTAGAGTTTTCGAAATATAGATCAAAGTTCAAAGGTCAAGGCCATAGGTCTTTGAAAGCTGTGTTGTCTGTGGTACTAAAATGAGAGACTTAAACGTTTTCCTGAAATGGCCTTTTTTTCTCGTATGTCACAAAGAGAGAAAAACAGTCAAATTACACGATGGAGTTATGAATCTTATACAGAAATGGAGCTCTTCTGATCATACAAGCTGTGCCAAGTTTCTTGAGTCTAGCACAAATAGTTGCGGAAATATAGCCAACGTTAAAGTGTTTGCCCAGTAAGCATTCTACATAAATCTACAGCGGGCCGTTAGCGGCCAGTCAGGGTAGCTGACGGGCCGCTAACAGCCCGCTGTAGATTTATGTAGAATGCTAGCAGGGTGGTTAAATTTTCGAAAAAATGTTTAAGTTGGAAGATTAAAGAAACTTGGTATCAACGGAAAGGTCTTGTCCCAATAATTAACAGGTTTTTGTTTGTTTGTTATGGAGTTTAACGACCAAGTCAACACTATTTTAGGTCATTTTTGAGCCGGTCAGTTTACCTATCCACAGTTTCCAGGGCAGGTTTATACATAAGCGGTTAACCAGTACAAAGCACATTCTTTCGCCAGAAACTGACAACTGCCTTTTTGAATTAGCGTAAGGGAGAGAATGACCGTAGAAAAGATTTCATGATCAATCTCCACGAAAGAATGTTGCCGACCCCGGCAGGTATCTAACTCGCGTCCTCCTGATCACCCGTGAGACGCGCATCCGACTGAGCTACCGAGGCCGGTAAAATATCAATCTGGGCCCCATCAAGCGATTTTGGTTCTTATCGTCTATGCGAGCAGCGCAGGTTCAGGCGAGCCTGCACATCCGCGCAGTCTCGCCAGAACCTTCGCTTCTCGCTCATACAAGCAGTGAATCAAGAGGAACCTTCAGACAGAAAGCCATATCCCTGGCCCCTCTGAATGGCTGGGCATGCGCAGTTAAAATTTGTCATGACGGAATGCTCGAAGACACAAATTCGCTTGGCGGGGCTCAATCTAAAGTTTGAAGACTGTATTGTTAGTGGTGTTGAAGTGAGAACAAAAAACGTTATTTTTAAAGCGGGGAAAAGGGGAGATAACTTAGTTAATTTGGATAAAAGCGTTATGGAACTTGGAAAGAATGTTACTCATGTGATGGTTTCATGAAGGTAGACCAAATACGTCTGGAAATAAGGGCAAGGTTAAAGCTTTAAGTTCAATTTTCGAAAAATAGTTCAACTTTCGAAGGGAAATTTTACAGGTCAAAAGCCTGGTATCAATGGAAAGGTCTTGTCCCAAGGAACATCAATTGAAATTTGAAGGCTCTGTTATAAATAGTATTGAAATTAGAGGAAAAATGTGTTTCAGAAACAAATAAAAATGCGGAGATAATTCAGCCGAACTCAATAATACACCTATGGTCCTTGGTCAGCATGTAGCTCCTGTGATGGTGAGTATGTGTATGGAGGTTAATGAGGCTAGGCCAAATACTTTTGAAGTAATGACCACGGTTAAGTGGTTTCTGGAACGACGACTACGACAACGACAATGCAGACGCCCATTACGTAAACACGCCTATACAAATACATGGCAATTTTTACAGCCGAAAAAACGAAAATTTTCAGATGAAAAATTGAGATTTTTCTCTTATTTCTGCTCAAAATATTGATTGTGGGCACCTATTAGAACCGCCTCATCGAGGCGGTTCTAACGAGTACTCACAATCTATATTTTAGAGCAGAAACAAGAAAAATAAGGTTTACCCCTGTAAACCCCAGTTTTACTACATAGAAGTGGGGTTCAAGGGGGTAAAAAATTATATAGGTATGTTTTCGTGATACCGGAGTGAATAGCTCGAAAGTTTTCCTTCGAAAAACATACGAACCTAAATGCACTGTTTTACCTTTTTCCCACTGAAAAGACTACGGAACCAGATTTGACCTTTGCATGGAATAGGTTTAGGCCAACCTAGAGTCAACATTTTTGCAATCTTGAATCATTGCCTTCACTTCTATTTTGCAAGTAATGAGTCACGCAATGCTACATACCAAGTTTCGCTATATGGTTCTGCAGAAGATTTTTAAGCTTTTTACCATTTGCTTTCATGCTGGCCAGCTTGGTCAAGTGACCTTGACCATTCGAACAAATTTTCGTAGCCCCACTTTCAGATGGCTGCGTCACAGATCACAATATTTGTTTTACAGAAATGCTTTGCTTTACCTTTTCCCATTAAAACAGAAGTGAGGGCAATGATCAGGAATCAATACAATTAACACAGACCTCCCATCAGAGATACCAAAGGGAAAGAAACACAAACATGAAATAATTAGGTCCCGTTGGAAACATCAGTAGCGGAATGCCAGAAAGACAGTCACTTTTCCACACAATGGCCAATTGGCTATCCAAAACAAAAAGATATAAGCGATACACACATTCAAAGACGAACTATAACAAAAATAAACCGCGCTTACGGAAATGAATTTGACCTTGAAATAAAGTAAGTTAACGTCGACCTAGGGTCATCATTTTCGCCAATTTGGCAGTACTCAGTCACTCGATATTACATACAAAGTTTCAAGACAATCAACCCAGTGGTTATTGAGTCGAGTGGTTTTAAGGGTTTTACCATATTTGGGTATTGGCATGTGACCTGGACCGTTTCGGTTAAACTTACATGCCCCCATTGTCAGGAGGCAGCATATAAAATTTAAATGAAATTGACCCAGTGCTTTCAGGAGAAATGTATTCTGAAATGTCAATGGACCTGCAAGACAAGCGACCGTGCGTCATGAACACCAAATGACCTTGACATTTAGCATTCACAGGCGTTCATTTTGTATTTAGTCTCGTGTCACGGACCACAATATTTAAAAAAAAAAAACATAAAAAAAACACACATTGTTTTACCTATTTCCCATTGAAAAGCCTAACGCACAAAATTTGACCCTGGCGTAAAATAGGTCAATGTCCACCTCGGGATATCATTTTTGCAAACTTGGTAGTACTCCTCATCTACCCAATGCTACATACCAAGTTTCAAGACAATCGGCACGGTGGTTCTGGGAAGAAGATTTTTTTAAAGATTTTTTTACCATATTTGGGCATTGCGGCCATCTTGGTCACGTGCCTGGACCATTTATACAAACTACCTTTACCCTTTGTCAGGAGACTGCATATTGAATTTAGTTGAAATTGGCCCAGTGGTTTCAGAGAGGACATTTGAAAATGGTGGACGGACGGACGGGCGGACGAAGGACGGACGGACGACGCAGGCCTGCCATCCTATAAGCAACCTTTGGCTCAGGGTACTAAAAATAAAAGTAATACGATTATATAACACCTCCCATCCAAGACACCAAATGGGGCGAGCAACTTAACCATAATGAAATCGTCACATTGGGGGAAAGCCTAAAGGACAGTTACTTTCTCACAAAATGGGCAAAATATCTATCCAAAGTAAAGAGATATTAGCACTTATATATATACATGAGAAGACGAACTATAAAATAATTTATCATATGACTTCGCGTCTGAGAGTGTAATAAGGCCATGTGTGTGTGTGTGTGAATTCAGGTTTAACGTCGCTTTCAACAATTTTTCAGTCATATCACGACGGTGTCTGGTTGCGACAGGGAGCTCAATGCTCACGTTTATAGTGCTGCCTCACTGAAGTATCATGTCCCAGACACATTACATGATACCACGCCCAGTCACATTATCCTGACACTGGATCGACCAGTCCTAGCTCTACCCCGTAAATCTGAGTGCAAGCGAGGAGCAGCTAGTACCATTTTTAACGACTTTGGTATGTCGCGGCCCGAGATCGAACCCGAGACCTCCCGTTCCCCGGAGCGGACACTCTACAACTGAGCTATCGGGGCCGGTAATAAGGCCATGTAATATTTTCGATAATCCACTAGTGGATTAAATATGCAAATTAGCTTGATACGTTCCGTAACGTTACATGTACGACGTCCTTAATGACGTCGCGTTTATAATGGCAGAATAGTGACATTTTTTATCAAACAATCGTGAATGAAATGCATTTTAAATGTCATATGATAAATAGAATCTTGCATTCGTGCTCAAGTATTATTGAATTTATTAACTGAGTTGAGGAAAAGGGATAAAATGCGAGGCTTTTGAATTTATTAAACTCTTTGAAGAAAAGGGATAAAATGCTCGGCAAAGCGTCGCATTTTATCCCTTTTCCTCAACTCAGTTAATAATTTCAAAAATACATGAGCACTCATGTAAGATGAGCACTTATGTAAGATCCTCTATAAACTACACCAGAAATACCTACTTGGGCCGGTCAGTAAAACGCTTTGTACTGGTCGGAATGGGGGTTGGCTTAAATCGATTTTACGTGGCCACAGTTCTCGCCCTTGTTTCTGTCATGATTCTGACAAACACTATGGTCAGTCCGTATGAAGGATTTTGAACTCATCAGTGTAACCTCCCGGAGAACATAAAAATCAAACGAATGCAGACATGAACAGCAATAAGGACTCGACAGCGCGAAATAACTGAAATGTTGGAGCAAAAGAAAACCAAGAGCTGGACTCCGGTGGACCCGACCAGAGACAGAGCATCAGGCACCAATCGACAAAACTTAGTTTTTTTTAACCCATTCAGTACCAGAAACCTCTAAAGGGGTGTCTTTGCAAACAGTGCAGGCCCAGATCAGACGCCGCAGAACGCGGCATCTGATCAAGGCCTCCACTGTTTGCTGAAAGTTCAATCATTTTCCAAATAAATTATGAAAACACAATCTGACACCCTAAATTTTGAAATGGATCCTGCTGTATATGAGGAAGATTCCATTTTGGTACAAAAAGGGTTAAGAAAGTCTTTAGGCAGGAGCAGTCTTAAAGTCTGAGGCCCGACCCCTTGGCATGCAATTAAAGAGGGAAGCAGAAAAGATTTAAGCCCAACATTGAATTGTCAAACTAAATCATCGAAGTTTATGGTACCGGTGAACCTGATTAAGAAGTTTTGAAAAGTAGAAGTAAATCAAAGATCAGGAATTGATACAATTAACTTACTCCACCCATAAAAGACACCAAAGGGAAAGAAATACAAACATTAAGCGACCAGACCATAATGGAAACCTAAACAAAGGAAGGCCATAAGGACAGTTACTTTCCCACAAAATGGCCATATGGCCATCCAAAATTAAAAGACACAAGTGATACACACAGTAAGTAACAAACAACAACATAAATAAATCGCCACAGAAGAGCCGCCTTGGAATGAAGTTACACCCATTAAAGTCAGTTATATGACTAGACACTCTGTCAAACCTTTTCCAGGTTCCAGCTGTAAAAGTTCTCCCCGTACATGCATTTAATGCGCTTGTTTTTTTCCAGCTGTAAAAGGTCTCCCCGTACATGCATTTAATAGTCTAATATTTCTAGTGTCTCTGGTGGGGTATGCGGGTTGATTGTATCGATTCTTGATCATTGCCTTAACTTCTGTTTCATCAAATGGGCCACCCGAAGTAAAAAGGGAGGACTTCGAAGGCCCAGCCATCACGAAAACACGCCTATATAATTTTGACCCCCTTAAACCCACTTTCATAGAGTAAACTTGGGTTTGGTTTAAACAATATTCATTTTAAATAACTAGGCAAGTTACAACAGTACATGTACAAATTGCAATTACAGGATTTGAAAACAAGCGAAACGCTTATGTGAATCATTACCTGGGGTTTACAGTGGTATGTTTGTTTTTTATTTCTACTCAAAAACATAGATTGTGGGTACTCATCGAGGCTGTTCGAACGAGTAACCCACAATCTATTATATGTTTTGGACAGAAATTCGAAAATGTCAGAATTTTTAATCAGAAAATTTTCATTTTTGGTGGTAAAAGTTTCAATATATTTGAAAAGGCGTGTTTCGTAATGAAGGATTCTTAAAAGTGCTCTATGGATAACCATTGATTGTAAGCTTCATGCATTCCTGAAAATTTGTTTTCTGTCGTGGCGAGGTTATATGCAAGAAAAGAATCAGCTTTAGCAGTGAATTCCTGAGCAATTAATGCATAAAAATAGTTGTGTTTCTACTAACATGCTGAAAACAAATTTGGTCGATAGGTAGGAGAAACTTTTTTTTTATTATTTTATTTTTTTCTCCCGTACAAATATAGGGTCGACCTATATTTTTATGCGTGTTTGATTTTGTACATGATTTTTGTTTATAAGACTTGCACTGTACATATATTATCATTTAAGATGATAAAAAATGTGAGCTCTGTAATCTGGAAGGTACAAAATGCCAAAAAAAAAAAAATACTACAGAAATGTACTTAAAACGCGAAATTGCTATGGGAAAATTCAAAGACGACACTAGGTAGGGTTGGAAATTGAAAATGACAGGGTTGGTGTTTTAATTTTATTTTGTTCTTTTACTGGTAAAAAGGCACACTCGTGGGGTCTGAAGCGGGGTCGGCCGGGTTAGTGGAGACACAGCTATTCTTTTTAGGCCTAAATACAGTTTGCAGGTCCATTCTAGAGTAAATCAAATCATTAGTGCGTCTAAAAACTGACCGACAAGCTCAACAATTTACACACAAGTGTTGATTTCTAACTGACAGCAGCTGACCAAATGCTTTGCTGAGACACTGCAAATTCTTTACGATTATGAATATGCGCCTATACAAATACATTGTTAATTTTACTGCCGAAAAAAAGATTTTAAGATGACAAATTGTGATAGTTTTCTTATTTCTGCTCAAAGTATAGATTGTGGTTACTCGTTAGAACCACCCCATCGAGGTCGATGGGGCGGTTCTACGAATACCTACAATCTATATTTTACAGCAGAAATAAGAAAAAAAGAATGTTCACCACCATAAAATATGTTCTATAAAAGGGTTATCTATGGTAAGCAAGGAATACAACACAGAACCGGAAAATATGAATTGTACATGTTTTCTGGGCCAGACTATATAAATGTGGGGTTCAAGGGGGTCAGAATTATATAGGCGCGTTTCGTGATGGTAAAAGAAAACATTCGATGTAATGGTTACTTATCTAAACTTAGATAGGAGATAATGTTAAATGATGCAACTAACCAACCATACGATATTTTGTGGCTTACCAATGTTTGGGTTTTCTGTCGTTGTTGTAAAAAGCAACTGATAGTCTGAAACGTTTACTTTTATATCCTCATTATCAGTGATATACAAGGCATAGTCCCCGACAAAATTGAACGTGGTATCGTCAAGGGGTACCGGAAGAAAGTCTCTCATAATTGCCAATATCTCTTCTTCGAATAGAGGTTCTCTTTCTTCAAAGATTAAAGAAATTACTCCCGAGGTGATTGGGTGTTCTGCAGTACGTTCTCTGCAAAAAATATAATGACATGGAATTTAGAAAATAAAAAGGAAACACACACACACACACACTCAGAAACACGTACACACAACACCACTACCACCAACACAACACCACTACCACCAACACAACACCACTACCACCAATACCAACAACAACTAAAAACAGTCGACGTAATAAATAAAAATCAAAAATGAGTTCCTTTAAGAGCAATAGAAACATTCATAAGAAAGAAGATGGGTCATACTACGTAGTTTCGGCTAATAAAGCCTCATCAGTTAAAACCTACACATTAATATCTCAATCCGAGAATACGTATTTTCGTACTTAATTTTTGTGTGTTTCTAATGGTGACATATATTGTAATCAATACAGAGTTTATTGGCGGCCAAGTTTCGTGATTTCGTTTTTCTTTCCAAACATATTTTGTGATACAAGTTAACTGCTTAAAGTAAGATATAACCCAGCACATTGTTACATTTTTCAAGTAACAAATTTTAATTCCTATACTACAAGCCTGCCTTAGTGGCTCTGTGGCTTGTGATTTGAAGGTGATGGGTTCTATCATCGCCTGGTCCGGCAACTTTACGTGGAGATCAAGTCTCTGTAGTTAAGAACTTTAAAAGCAAAGTATACAGAGAAAAGTGTGGATTGCACGGATATACAAATAATCACCTTTATCTGTGCCCCAAAACATTGATCAACAAGGAGGCTGTATCGAGCAGCCAAAATCCATGTTCAAAGAAGTAATTCACATTTGATAAAAACAAACAAAACCGTCATAAGAATCCTTCATGAGTATGGACTCGGACTTTTTCTACTAGACGGATGTCCAGGCAGATCGGAACCATAAAAATAAATTCTTTTTCTTGCGTACCGCAGACATAGAGTACTTACATGAGTGTTCATGTATTATTGAATCTATTTAACGAGTTGAGGGAAAGGGATTAAAATGCGAGGCTTTGTCGAGCAATTTTATCCCTTTTCCTCAACGAGTTTAATAAATTGAATAATACATGAGTACGAATACAACATTCTGCTCATCATATGACATTTAAAACGCATTTTAGTCACAGTTGTTTTCTAAAAATATCAGTATTCCGCAATTAGTAAACGCGATGTCGTTAAAGACATCGTACATGTAATGTTACAGGGCGTAACTAATTTGCATATTTAATCCACTAGTGGATAATCGAATTTATTACATGACGCTATTACATTTTCGGACGCAACGTCATATGATAAATGTGTTTTCAGTTTATTCAGTATTGTAACGACTTCAGTATTGTAACGACTGCAGCCGATGTTAAGTGCCGTTTGGCTGCTGTAAAAAGTCTCCCCGCGCTTAATCATAGTGTGGATTATATTTTCTTTTTCTTTTGAATCATTGCGCCCATTCTGGTTACTTTGATATCGAATATCGCTTAAGCCGGTGCTAGGAGGCGTATGCAGGCTTGCAAAATATATTGCTGTGTCTGAAGAGACTCAATAAATCCGAGTTTAGAGTTTCGTTCTTTTATGTGTTCTTTGTTTCCAAATGCAACCTTTTAGCTTTTTATTTTCCTTTCACTGTTCGCATGTTTGTTGATATTTTGACATGACAAAGTATGATGTAATGTTTCAAAGTTTAAAAAGCGTTTCGTGAAATAACAATAAAGCGCAGAAACCCAGCCATGAAAAGACAACAACAGTAACCGTGGTGTATCTCCACTGCTTTAATTGTATTAATTACAAATTTACAGTTGCAGCTTTGCTGTCGCTCTATACCGGCAAACCTTGCAAAAAGTACATATCAAGTTGGCTTAGGTGGTTGAGATAAACAGGTTGAGACAATGAATAGTATGCCCTCTTCAAATATTGAATATTCTTATCTGCTATGCCATAAACATTTATTTCTTACATAAGTTTATCTTAACCCGTTGGATTATCTACAGTTGGTGCATGAAAAGAATAGCAAAAACGAAAAATAACAGACAAAAACAACATCTAAAGGTCGCTTCAGAGATTACCTCATCTCGGGTATGAAACATCCATAATATCGCGGTTCCACAGATTCAAATTTAGCGTTGTACTGAAAAGTAAAGTAAAGAAATATAATAAAATTACAATGGACATACCACCCTAAGCTCTCTGGATATCATTCTAGACAGAGGTAGTTCTAGCCGTTGGTCATCACGAAAACATGTCTACATAATTCGGACCCCTTGAACCCTACTTTTATATAGTAAAACTGGGGTTTAAGGGGTAAACCATATTTGTTTTTATCTCTACTCTAAAATATAGTTTTTAACGTGTACCAACAATCTATATTTTGAGCAGAAATAAGTAAAACATCACAATTTTTCATCTGAAAATTGTCGTTTGTTTCAGCGGTAAAATGTACAATGTATTTGAATAGGCGCGTTTTGGAATGATTACATTAACACACCTGTGTCCTAAATGGCGGCATACTCATCTTTAGCACTAGCATTATTAAGATGAAAATTTCTGACATTTTCTCTTATTTCTATTTCTAACGAGTACCCACAGTATATGTTTGTAAGGAAAAAAAAGTATGTATACCCCTGTCAACCCATCTACATACAATTGAGTTTAGAGGCGTGTCCATCACAAATACTTGTTAACCAGAGTAGTTAGAACAGGCATACTGTGCAAAAATTTTTGGTTTCATTTCGAACTTCTATAAAATAAAGGTATGTTGTGTTACTAATTAGTATCGCCTCGGTGCGGTGATACTATTATGTACACTATTCACTCACTTTAAAGCTAATATAGAAGGTAATAGTCACTTATTCTCATTATAATAATTGAGTCTGAATATTTGAGCCAACGCATGTCAAAATATACAAGAGGCCTTGAGCGACCAGTAAAGACTCAGATCAACCTGTGCATTCGAGCGGTCTGATCAGAGTCTTCACAAATCGCATATTCCTACTATAGGCTAATATCTATGCAAAGATGCATAATCAAAAGGTCTTACCATAATGGATGGGTGGGTAGATTGATTTTGAGTCTCCGCTGGTCGCATCGGTCTTATTGTAGGTTTCGTCATGCGCCGGCTCATTTCTAAATTGTAGCTGATGGGAACCAGAACAATTTTGAATCAGCTGGTATTGTTTTGTTTGTTTGATTTGAGGTTTAACGTCCCCGTCAACACTCTAAAGGTCATTTTGGAGACGTTGCTTTCAATTTTGTGGGACTTTTACCCGACATTGAGATAAGATGACATCTCAAGCCATGTTGCCCAATGAAGCCAATAGCATTTATAAGCACGGACGGGCCGACTCGCACCGCATTGCCTGGCCAGTCTGAAATCATTGAATCTTTAAGCTCCACTTCTAGATATTTGGATGATTTATCTACTATTGATAATACCTATTTCGATGGTAATCAGTCAAATTTACCCTCCAGAACTTCAGTTACACAAAGCAAATTCTTCTGATACCGATGCCCCGTTTTTGGATTTACATCTATATATTGTAGATGGGTTTGTTTCTTGCAAAATTTATGATAAAGGTGATGATTTTATTTTGAGATTGTAAATTTTCCTTTTTTGGATGGTGATGTTCCTCGTGCGCCATCCTATGGCGTTTATATTTCGCAATTAATGCGTTTTGCAAGAGTGTGTAGTCATGTAACTGACTTCAACACTCGTAATAAATTGTTAACGGCTAAACTTCTTAATCAGGGTTATCGGTACCATAAACTACGCAAAGCCTTTTCAAAATTTTATAGACGTCATTCTGACTTAATTTCAAAATATAATATTGGACTTTAATCTCTTCTGCAACGAGGTATATCGGGACCCGAATTTTTTGGTGACTTAGTATATAAATTCAGGAAAGTATATAACCGCAATAACTTCAGCACCCAATTTGGTAAAATCATTCTTCGATATCAAAAGATTGGGTACAACATAAATGTTATACGACAGACTGCATGCATGGTAGATAACCCAATCACGGTTTGCAACTTTGCTTCCCTCTTTAATTGAGCGCCTCTGGGTCAGGCCTCAGATTCTATGACGGTTCCAGCGTAAAGGCTTACTAGGAATTAAAGCGATCTAATTCAATGTAACGTTGGTTGGTACCTGATGCTCTGTCTCTGGTTGGGCCCATCGGAGTCTAAATGTTGGTTTTCTTTTGCTCCGGCATTTCAGTAGTTTCTTGCTGTCGAGTCCTCACCGATGTTTCATCACTGTGGTTGTTTGATTTTTTGTGTCAATAGAGATGTTGCACTGATGAGTTAGGAGGCCTCATTGCGGACTGATCAAATTAACAAATTATTTGTATAAATCGCGACGGAAGTAAGGGCGAGAATTGTGGCCACGTAAAATCGATTTAAGCAGCCCCCCACCCCCCGTCTTTGGGTGTTTGTGTCGCGTATATTATTTTATTTTGGATAGCCTATTGGTCATTTTGTGGGAGAGTAACTGTCCTTTTGGCTTTCCACTGTTGATGTTTCCAATGGGGTCTGTTGTTTAATCTTTGTGTTTCTTTCTTTTGGTGTCTCTGTTGGGAGTTGTGGGTTAATTGTATCGATTCCTGATCATTGCCTCCACTCCATTTAGATCCTCTAAGCGGTTTACTAGTACATGCGTGCGAGTCGGTTTCAGCTCTGCGTGGAAGCATTATGCAGCCCATCTATTTCTTCAAGCCCCGCTGGGCAGCTGATATTGTAAATAAACCATCTCTGTACGAGTAATATAAGCAAGCAGACCATGAGGGATGCTTTATCGCTCGCCTTAGCTTACACATATGATCCCTAAAAATTGTTGCTTCGGAAGTACATTTCTTAAAAACTGTTTTATAAATTTAATGTAGCATGTAGCAAGGAATGCACTTTTGTTTTACAATAACTAATGCTGCACATCAAATATCAACAGGGTTAGCCTTATAGAATTACAGTAGACGTTTCTATGTAAAACAAGTGACGGCAGGGGTGGGAGTCTTTTGACTACAGGGCTATGATTTGAACAAGTATGGTCCATTACCAGATGAGCTTTTAAAGTTTTATGAGTCTAAGTAAAACAACTGGCACTGGAGGCGTGAAATTCTTTTTTATCTCAGACTAAGATTTCACGAACTGTGTTCAAATATCAAACGCATTTGCCTGCTTGTTTAACCCATATTGATATAGAGGATCTTACATGAGTGTTCATGTATTATTGAATTTATTAAACAAGTTGAGGAAAAGGGATAAAATGCGAGGCTTGGCGAGCATTTTATTCCTTTTTCTCAACGAGTTTAATAAATTCATTAATATAATTGAATTTATTAAACGAGTTGAGGAAAAGGGATAAAATGCGAGGCTTTGCCGAGCATTTTATTCCTTTTTCTCAACGAGTTTAATAAATTCAATAATACATGAGCACGAATGCAAGATTCTATTTATCATATTACATTTAAACGCATTTTATTCACCAGATTGTTTATAAAAATATAAATATTCCGCCATTAGTAAACGCGACCTCGTACATTCGTACATGTAACGTTACGGGACGTATCTAACTAATTTGCATATTTAATCCACTAGTGAATTATCGAAAATAATACATGGCGTTATTACACTCTCAGACGCGACGTCTTGTGATAAAGATATTTTTTCTATATGAATCTCTAAATATAACATGAAACTCATGGAGCGCATACCACGTTTGTTCCCAAGCTTCTTAGTAGAACAATCTTGGTGGCGGTTCACTGACTGAAGGGACACACCAAATATAAAAGGCTTGAGCTTTCTGGTCCCTGACAAGAAGCTTTTTATTGTGTCTCTATATGTGTCTATGTAAAACTCGTGACACAGTAACGGGGCCAATTTTGATCTCGGGGCCATAGTTTGAACAATTTTTGTAATATTCCATAGCTGAAGCAACATACAATTGTAAAAGTCCTAGGGCCTCTGGTTTTAAACAGCACGGACATTAAGGATTGTTTTCGTTCCCCCCCCCCCTTTTGTAGCCTGACCGTTTCACGGACTGTTCAAAGGCGGTTCTCCGGTCGCGGTTTATTTCTGTTATGGTTGGTCTTTTGAGTGTGTGTACCGCTTCAATTATTTTGTTTTGGATAGCAAATTGGCCATTTCTGGATAAAATAACTGTTCTTTTGGCTTTCAGCTATTGATGTTTCTATTAGGGTCTAGTCATTTCATATCTGTGTTTCTTTACCTTTGGTGTCACTGATGGGAGTTGTGAGTTAATATTATCGATTCACGATCATTGCCCTCACTTCTATTTTGGAAGCCAGAGCTCTGCCAGAAATTGCCCTCTGGCGGCAACACAAAATAGAAGTGAAGGCAATGATCTGGAATCGAAACATTTAACCCACACTCCCATCAGAGACACCAAGGGAAAGAAACACAAACATAAAACAACTAGACCCTAATGGAAACATTACTAGCGGAAAGCCAAAATGACAGTTACTTTCTCACAAAATGGCCAATTGGCTATCTAAACCAAAATCATACAAGCGATAAACACATGCAAAGACTAGCCATAACAAAAATAAACCACGACAGAAGAACCGCCTTAGAACGGTCAGTGAAACGAATTCCACTGGTGGGGGTGGGGGCTTAAATCCGTTTTACGTGGTCACAATCCTCGCCCTTACTTCCGTCGCGATTTAGACAAATTATTTGTTCAGTCCACATGAAGGCCTCCTCACTCATCAGTGCAACATCTCCGTGGACATAATCTTCCATCAAGCACCGAGACGAAAAAACGGTGAGGACTCGACAGCAAGAAACCACTGAAATACTGGAGCAAAAGAAAACCAACAGTTAAACTCCGATGGGCCCAACCAGAGACAGAGCATCAGGCACCAACCAACGTTACATAAAATTAGATTCTCTATAATTCTCAGTGAGCCTTTACGCTGGAACCGTAATAGAATCTGGGACCTGACCCACAGGCGTGCAATTAAAGAGGGAAGCAAAGTTGTCAACCGTGATTGAGTTAACTACCATGCATACAGTCTGTCGTATAATATTTATGTTGTATCCAATCTTTTTATATCGAACAATAATTTTACGAAATTGAGTACTGAAGTCATTGCAAGTATATATTTTTCTGAACTTATATACTAAGTCACCATAAAATTCGGGTTCCGATAGACCTTGACCTTCGGCTTCGGTGAGCTAATGCGACAGTTAGGATATTCCACCAAATATGTTAGGTCCAATTATATTTTGTAGCTTGAAATAGAGCAAAGGGGTCGGGCCACAGCATTAGGTACTGTTCATCCTCTACTTAGGACAGGTTCATTTCCAGATAAAGGGTTGTCTGGTTTGTTAAAATCTTGTAAATTTTCCTTTGATGTCCTTACAGAACAGTAAAGACCAGAATGTGGCGTCTGATCTGATACATTTTAGCCACTCTGTGCATACTTTGCATCACAAAAAACACGCCTATATAATTTTTGACCCCCTTGAACCCCAATTTTATTTTGTAAAACTGGGGTTTGCAGGGGTCAACCTTATTTTTCTTATTTCTGCTCTAAAATATAGATTGTGAGTACTCGTTAGAACCACCTCGATCTTTTTTCGGCGATAAAGCTTACAATGTTTTTGTAAAGGCGTGTTTTCGAAATGGTTAACGAATTTACCCTTGTCCTGCTGAATAATTTAATATACCACATCCATTTCGACCAATGACAAATCAAATTACCTGATACAATGTATTTATTCAAATTTGGTAACTCAAGGACAAACTGTGTAGAACTTGATCAGATGGATTCCGCAATCTGATCTCGATCTATACTGTTTGCAATGGTAGGGGTTATCGTCTTTCAGCAAGACAATGGTTAACAATAAATAATTAAAATTACCGCATCACATATACTGCTCTCCAGTTCCTTGAAGTCAGACGTCGAAGTATCTAGCCGCGGATCATTGCTTCCTATCCCAAATATGTCTTCTGTTACATTTAATATCCAGCCATCTGGAAAGTAAGTAGAGCATATCACGATCAGATAGCATATTCTTGACTACCCTTGAAAACACAGGTCTTTATATACAAGCGTATGATTCATTACGATAACACACCCGTGCGACATTGTGCGTTTTTTTCACATCTCCAAATTGGCTACTTTTCCGATGAAAATCCACGATATTTTTCTTATTTAAACTGCAAACATAGGTTGTGGGTGCTCGTTAGAACCGCCTCATTGAGGCGGTTCTAACGAGTACCCACAACCTATGTCTTGGAGCAGAAATAAGAAAAATAATGTTTACCCCTGTAAACCCCAGTTTTCTCTATATAAAGTGGGGTTTAGGGGGGGTCTTCGTTTCATGGACTTGTTCACGTGATGTAATATCTGCTCCAAGACGTCGAGTTTTGGTACATTGGGCACCGCAATTTATGATTTGGAAAACTAAGAGTAAAATCCTCATGATTTATCTGAAAGCTACTGTTCATACATCTGTGTAATATAACATTTTCTCTTACTTTTGTGTGCTGAATTATCCCATGGACATACAGTGCGTAGACCCTTTACAGCCACCTTATTGTGTAAATTTTAATGAGCTCCTGTAATTTATGCTGAGACAATAAATAAAAGTAGTGTTACAAATTTTAAAATTTAAACTGAATTTCAGAGCATGCGATATAAATTACAGTTTGCATAGTGATAAATATTTTGAATCGGTATAGGTCAATAACAAATGCCTGCATACATAAGAGAAAAATGACCTTTTTGAAATGGATACCAAAAATATTTCATCGAGTGTGCAGACAATTCTCATGTTTTCAACACATGAAATGGAATAATTTTGGTATTTATTAAAAAAAAAAAAAAAAAGAGTAAATCTTCTTTTTTTTTATTCTTGACATTGGCGATGTATGTCACACTGAACAGCAATTCGTAACACGCTTCGCACTCATGAAAATTTCTTGTGTTTTAACACACTCGATAAAATATGTTTTCAACACATTCGATAAAATATTAGTATTTATCAAAAAAGGTCCCTTTTTAACAAAAAGCAAACCAAAAATGAAGCCCGGCCTGCTACTGTGAAAATAATAAATCATGTTATTTTATACTGTGGAAATATCATTTATATTTTCACAGTGTGAAAATATCATTTTTATTTGTTTAAGATATGCAATGTATGCTGAGTGCTCACATTAGAATCGCCAAACTGAGGATTTGCTAAGTAGATCACGGACATATATTTTATAGAATTGAAATAAAATATATCACTAAATCATCCCAGTTTTACCTCATTACAATTATATACCCTCGCGACTTAGTGCATTATTTCATTTCTCAAAAACGGTATTTTTCTGATGAAAATTTGTGACATTTTTCTTATTTTCACTCCAAAGATAGGTTGTGGATACTCATTAGACCCGCTTTATTAAGGCGGTTCATACGAGTACCCACATGCCGTTTTTTGGAGCAGCAATAGAAAATAATGAACACCCCTGTCAATTCTAATTTTCTCTATATAAAATGGGGTTCAGTGGGTGTTCATTACGTTGACTTATAAACATGATGTGCACACTTCACACCGTGACTGACCCTCAGTGGCTTGAACTACTCCTATTTCGACAATTGCTGATTATCCTTAATTGGGTTTGAGCCACTGGTGTTTAAATGTTTTCAAGGGTAAATGGTTGGTTGGTTATGAGGTTTAAAGGCAATGCTGTTAGGACAAGTTTAGTCGGTCAGTTTACCTAACTTTCCCAATGCTTTTAGGACAAGTCTAGTCGGTGAGTTTACTGAACTTTCCACGACAAGGCTTAATGTAAGTGTTAACCAGTACCGTTCATACTCTTTGGCTAGAAACAGACAACTGCCCCTCTTGCAACAGCGGAAGGGCGAGAATGACCGAAGAAAGTATATAGTATTTGAGAATTTACCTACAGAATCTTTTGCGACTGGTCATTTTATATGACATATTTTTACGCGATCCTCTGAAGAAATTTATCAATTTTATATGAAAATAGGGCTCAGTAGCCATGTGTTGCCACATGTGTATTATGTCTTTTTTATGACATGACGTTACCCACTTGCAATGTTATATCTGAATAACAAACGTATTAAGAAGTGATTGACTGGCAAACTCATATGCGGTTTTGCAGTGTCCAACCTTTAAGGCGTATTTGGAAAGAGTGTTTCTGAATGGTGCACTGACCATAATCTATCTCGAAGTAATCAATGAGTGAGTCATAGTACACTACAGCGTCTCCGACCACGTTGCCCACGTAATCGTTTACCCTAACACGTGTCTTCTCATCAAAGACTTTCTGAGATATCAAATCCTGCGTATAGGCTACATCCAGCAATTCCAAGAATTCCATAGTAAAGTCGACGTGGACGAATGGGTCGTCACCGTCCCTAGAATATCAAAACATCAGCGTCATTCACACCAAGATCATAATAAACAGTCTGTGCAACAAACATCCATGTAAACTCGCAATAAAGATAGGCATTATGCAACTATGAGAATACAAAATGTCTTCGGCGCCTAGTAAAACTCCAAACCAGGCTGCTCATTCGCGCAGCCTGTTCAGAACCTTTGAGACTAGATTCTTTATTCATTTGCGGAGAAACATACATCATTGAAACAAATTCACCACATCTTCCATTTTACATTTGCCCAAAGACTTCACCTTCTCTGTAAGGCTTATCAGCATGTAAAGTAGAAGTAAAACAAAGATCAGGAATTGATACAATTAACTTACTCTACCCATTCAAGACACCAAAGGGAAAGAAATACAAACATTAAGCGACCCGACCATAATGGAAACCTAAACAAAGGAAGGCCATAAGGACAGTTACTTTCCCACAAAATGGCCAAATGGCCATCCAAAATTAAAGGACACAAGTGATACACACAGTAAGTAACAAACAACAACATAAATAAATCGCCACAGAAGAGCCGCCTTGGAACGGTCAGTGGAAGATTTCCACTGGGGGGCTTAAATCGATTTTACGTGGCCACAATCCTCGCCCTTACTTCCGTCGCGATTTAGACAAATAATTTGTTCAGTCCGCATGAAGGCCTCCTAACTCATCAGTGCAACATCTCCGTGAACACAAAAAGTTCTACTTTCAAGAGTACCTTGTACAAAATATTTGTTCTTTTCAATATTAACTCTTTTTTTTAAAGTTAATCCTTGTCTTGCTGTTCACGACAACCCCTTTCTTTGCAAACAGTGTAGATCAAGATCAGACAGCTTCTGAAGCAATCTGATCAGGATCAACACTGTTTGGCATTCAGTTTATGAATTGGTAGCAATAAATTACATCAAGTAATATTGAATGGTTGATAGACAGAAATGGGTGTGGCTTAAATGAATATTCAGCAAGCCATTCTGAAAAAAAGATAATTATGTATTGTTTTGATCCTTTCATCCCTACGTATCTCGTATTGACACCTTACACTATTAACAATATGACACATATTTTGATCGCCCCCGCCCATCGAGGTTTGAAGAAATAGATGGGCTGCATGTTGCTTCCACGCAGAGCTGAAACCGTCCACACACTAGACTAGTACTAATAAACCGCTTAGAGGATCTAGGCCTGTCCAGGAACCGCGGCGCGAGGCGGACCTTCCATGCTTATAAACCCTATTGGTTTCATTGGGCGACAGGGCTTGAGATGTCATTTCATCTCAAAGTCGGGTAAAAGTCCCACAATCTCGGAAGCAACGTCTCCAAAATGATCTATACTATGTTGACGTGACGTTAGTCCTCAAATCAAACAAAACAAACAAACAAACACATATTTTGTCGCAAATGTGGGATTCTTTCAAAATAGAAGTGGAGGCAATGATCAGGAATCGATACAACCAACCCACAGCTTATATCGGAGACACCAAAGGGAAAGAAATACAAGCATGAAACAACACACCCCAATAGAAACATCAATAGCGGAAAGCCAAAAGGACAGTTACTTTCCCATAAAATGGCCAATAGGCTATCCAAAATAAAACAACACAAGCGACACAAACACACAAAGACAAACCATAACAAAAATAAACTGCGACAGAAGAACCGCCTTGGAACGGTCAGCGGAAACGAATTCCACTAGGGGGCTTAAATCGATTTTACGTGGCCACAATCCTACGGCCTTACTTCCGTCGCGATTTGGACAAATAATTTGTGCAGTCTGCATGAAGGCCTCCTAACCCATCAGTGCAACATCTCCGTGAACACAAATAATCAAACAACCACAGAGATGAAACAACGTTGAGGACTCGACAGCAAGAAACCACTGAAATGTCGGAGCGAAACAAAACCAACAGTAAGACTCCGATTGGCCCGACCAGAGACAGAGCATCAGGCACCAGCCAATATTTCCTTGAATTAGATCTTTCTAATTCTCAAAAAGCCTTTACGCTGGAACCGTCATAGAATCTGAGGCCTGACCCACCGGCGCTCAATTAAAGAGGGAAGCAAAGTTGTCAACCGTGATTGGGTTAACTACCATGCATGCAGTCTGTCGTATAACATTTATGTTGTACCCAATCTTTTTATACCGAAGAATGATTTTACGAAATTGGGTGCTGAAGTCATTGTGGTTTTATATTTTTTCTGAATTTATATACTAAATCATCATAAAATTCGGGTTTCGATAGACCTTCTTGCAGAAAAGATTTAAGTCCAATATTGAATTTTGAAATTAAATCAGAATGACGTCTATAAAATTTTGAAAAGGCTTTGCATAGTTTATGGTACCAATAACCCTGATTAAGAAGTTTAGCCGTTAACAATTTATTACGAGTGTTGAAGTCAGTAACATGACTACACACTCTGGCAAATCGAATTAATTGCGAAATATAAACGCCATAGGATGGCGCACGAGGAACATTACCATGCAAAAAAGGAAAATTTACAATCTCAAAATCAAAATCATCGCGTTTATCATAAATTTTGCAAGGAACAAACCCATCTACAATAGATAGATGTAGATCCAAAAACGTAGCCTTGGTATCAGAAGAAATTTGCTTTATTTAACTGAAGTTCTGGTATGGAGTGCCATTACGATAGCACCTAAAGCCCTTATCGAATGGAAAACAGTGTAAATCCAGATAAGATGGCTTTTTATTGTAACTGCTGCAGTCTACACGGACAAAAGGGATAGGAAAATAGAAGCTAGGGTAATAAATAACGGCAGTGGCTTTATTCGGCAAAACGATTTCTTACATCCTTAAGCCAAAGGGATTTTGAAATTCTATGCAATAAAGTGATTGCGCTTACAGGCACTGTATAAAAATGATTCAAGTATGTGAGTCATATCATATCACTTATTTTTGTCAAATTCAATTGTTGATTTAAAAGAAAAAGAGAACCACACTAGATTCGTGAGAGTGTAGAACAAATTTTACAACAACAGAATGACTTTGTAAAGGTGGCCATCACGTTAACAAGTCCGTGAAATGAAGACCCCCTATGCCCCGATTTATATAGAGAAAACTGGTGTTTACGGAGGTTTATATTGTTTGTCTTATTTTTGCTCCAAGACAAAGGTTGAGGGTACTCGTTAGAACCGCCTCATTGAGGGGGGTTCTAACGAGCACCCACAACCTATGTTTGCAGCATTTATAAGACAAATATCACGGATTTTCATCAGACATATGACCATTTTGGAGATGTGAAAAAAGCACTATGTCGCACGGGTGTGTTATCGTAATGGCACTAGATACCGGAAAATGTAACGCTGATAACCTCAAATTACCTGAATGCATTCACATTACAACTGGGTGGCTCTGACACTGCTTCTTGAACTAAAGCGATCAGCTACAAAAGAAAATGAAACAGGAAACATTCCAAGTTATACAGCCTGCAAGGTTAATCTTTTCAAGTGTCAAATATTTGTATTAAACATAAATCAAGGCTCAATGTAATAAAATGTCATGCAGTAGTGTTTACTGTAAAAATGTAACAACTTCAGCCACAAAAATAAAATAATAAGACTAAAAAGCCATTGTCTGCCGTAGAGCTATTGGTACTTTATCTTTCTGATTAATGTTTGGCTATTTTCGATACAGCAGACTCGGCAATTTTCGTACGTAGACCTAGAAGGTATACCCCTTAATCAAGAATGATTTTTTTTTTAAATTTTGCATAATCATTATTTAGCCTTGACCTATATCTAACATTACAGTCTGGTCAAGTTCTTTAACGCTCATTAGATGGGATGGTGTAACAATATACAGGGTCTATTTATGCTTCTGTGCAAATAAGCATACATTGTTTGCTATGTGTATATAGCTGCAAATGCTATTTATACTTTATTACCTGGAAAACTACGTCGAAAAAGGTAAAGTGAAAAACTCTTCTTTGTGTGCAGTATAGCAATATATAAATTCGGATAGAATTAAAATATTTTCTAGCTATGGTTTGTCTTTGGGTGTTTGTGTCGCTTATATTATTTTATTTTGGATAGCTTAATGGCCATTTTGTGGTAAAGTAACTGTCCTTTTGGCTGTCCACTATTGATGCTTCCATTAGAGTCTGTTGTTTCATGTTTGTGTTTCTTTCCTGTTGATGTCTCTGATGGGAGCTGCGGGTTAATTGTATCGATTCTTGATCATTGCATCCACTTCTAATTTACAAGGAAAAACACTTAAAATTTGATGCTTTGCACGGCTGTGCTTAGAAAAGCTAGCTATTATAGTGAAATATGCTTATAAAATTCCATCGTCAAAATTTATGGAAATTCCTGGCAGGCATCACGAAAACACGTCAATATACGTCTGACCCCCTTGAACCCACCTTTTATATAGGAAACTGGGGTTAAACCTAATTTTTCCTATTTCTGCTCTAAAATATTGATTGTGGGTACTAACGAGTACTCACAATCTATATTTTGAGCAGAAATAAGAAAAATATCACAATTTTTAATCTTAAAATTTTCATTTTTTCGGCGATTACAATGTCTTTGTATAGGCATGTTTTCGTAATGATTGCTTTAATGTTATGTTCCTCAGCCCTAGAGAATACAATTTAAAATTTGACATTTTCTGATATTACTCCAAACATGGACTGTGAATGTTCTCTTCCGTAGTAAAACCTTGAGTTAAAAGAGTTAATAGGTCTAGGAATGTCATGGTTGACCCTACGCTATTTCAAAATTCCGCGTTTGTATCAATGATCTTGAAAAACTAAAACAATTCTCACATTATACTGAAGGGAAGGATCATTTATCCCTATGTCGCTGCCAAATATCCCTTATAGAAAGACATAATAAAACGTTATGCCTACAACATCCATCTAACTAGCAAATTCTCTCAGTGACCTTGAATGCAGAAAACAAGTATTTGCAGCTATGCACGACCAGCGCCCAATGAAAAACAGAGATTTTCTAAACAACATAGAAAAGAGCAACAACTAGATGCCTTCACGACCTACAAAACGTTGGTTTGACTATAGAGTACTTACCGAAATCGGCCTGACGGGCCGTGTAATAACCTGATGCTTGACGGAGTTTTATACAGGGTTAACAGTAACGAAATACATCACGATAATGGGTCCGTGAAATGAACACCCCCCTAAACCCCACTTTATATAGAGAAAACTGGAGTTTACAGGGGTATACATTATTTTACATATTTCTGCTCCAAGACATAGATTGTGGGTACTCGTTAGAACCGCCTCACCTCATTGAGCGGTTCTAACGAGCACCCACAACCTATGTATGCAGTAAAAATAAGAAAAAATTCGAAAAGTTTCATCAAAAAAATGACAGTTTTGGTTTTTGAAAGAATGCCTTATGTCGCACGGGTGTGTTATCGTAATGTTTAAGATTATTTGCACTTAGTCACTTACATCGTTGCAGAAGAGTGTGGCATGTTCGATGAATTCGGTAGATGTAGGGTCTCCAAGAGCAGCGGTATAAGTCAGATTTAACAGATCGTAGGTCATGGGAATGCTAGTAAAGCTACCGAGGGAGTCGTAGAAAAGGACTAAATCTCCAACTCTGTATCCCAAATTGCGATCGATTGTCACTTTCTCCAAGTCTGAATCTAGCATGGTGTAGAAGAAATTTTCTAATTCCGTAGCATTCTGAGAACCGATAAAACGAAGACGAAAGCTGACGTAGTATTCTCCGTTGTTATCTGGACTTGGACTGGCAATATTAGAAAAGTGGTCTGATAAGTTTTTGAATGAATTATGCTTTCTTTCAAAGCTGTAGGAACGACATGTTTAGAATCAGTATGATAATTTCGACTGTATTATTGTTTCTGCTATATGCGTACGGCATATCTGTTATAATATATACATTTGCTCACCCGGTATTTCTCTATGCCAACTGAAGTAGCCATTCAATATATTTTGGAACGTAAACAATTTTTCTGTCCTGTGTTTTAATAACCTTATGTTATGTTGTTCATCTTTATGCTTCAAATTTAATTTTGGGCGATTCTCACGGGTGCTCACACTCTACATAATACGTACATTTGTAAAATCCACTGTCCTCTATATGAAGTGAAGTTTACAAGATTATTCATTACATGGACTTGTATTGCCTCTCATTGCATTAGTATGGCCCTGGTGCTAGCAGGAAGAAATATAAGGTTTAAACATTAAGTCTGTGAAAAGTGCTTCATTTCTTGCATCTAAAAATGGATGTTTCCTAATGAAAATGTGTAACAATATTCTAATGGATTATACATAATTTCTGGTTGACCATCTAAATGAGGCGGCTCTTAGTACTTCTTATGGATATTAGCAATTAATGTTTATTATATTAAGTCGCTGTAAGTAAGTGGATAACGTTATGTCAAAAAGCATATGTTTCAATGTCTTACATATGATATTCTTACACACGCTTAAGAATATAAATACTTTGATTCTAGTTCACCTACAGTGTGCTCTAAGGATTGTGGGATAAGATAAATTGTAATACCCAAATCTATTTCAGTTTTGCATTAGTTCTGACTGTATTGCTTTCGTAAAACGTGAATTTAGTATGATAAAAAAAGTCATCAAACATTACAGGTTACAATGAAAACAAGTTTGCTAAATTCCAGCGACCATATATTTCTAGGCATCTAATAGAGTTATACCCACAATGCGATGTATAAACGAGCGTCACTCAAAGTTTCTTTCCTAGGTGTACGCCGATAAAGAGTATGCCTATTCTATCGTATCGCCATAATGTACCCAGAAAAAAAACGTCTTGTGGTGCCACTATGGAGCCTAAGGAAAACTTTTGTACAACTCATAAGTATATTTTAAAAATGGGACTTTACAAAGCTATGCACATTTTCCTAAGTTCTGTTACGTCTTGTGGTGCCACTGTGGAGTAAGTCCACGGGACCATGGAGACGTAAAACACCAAAACGTTACTGCTACCACTTCTAAGTTCTCTTCCAAGACATCTTTTTTTTCTGGGTACGTTATGGCGATACGATAGAATAGGCATACACTTTATCGGCGTACACCTAGGTAACATATATTTATGATTCATTAAGCATGCTATTTCCCATGCCATGAAGGACAACATTATCGCAAACAGGTTTGGTTTCCTAATTTTAAGCGTTTCAAGCGTTCACCCAATTGTACATGTAACTGTGTAAGGACAGAGTGAAGAACAAAATATGCCCATTTACACCATAAGCTCACGTTGTGATATTATGGTAAGGGCAGATAGTCAGTGTCTATAGCTAGGGCTGGCTAATCGGAGCTGAAAAGATAATCGATTATCATTCCTGTCATTGCGATTGATAATCGATTAATAATCACTGAAGATTTGGTCATAATTTTACCTGTCTGGCTTTCTGTCTAAGCATGACTCCTACCATATGCTGTACTTTGCCGTATGTATTTGAACAGACAAACCTGAGCAAACAGTGTAGACCCAAATGAGACGCCACAGAATGCGGCGTCTTATCTGGGTCTGCACTGTTTGCCACTCATACAGCTATTTTAGGCACAACTTTGGGTAACAAATTGTACTTATCAAATAATCGATTGCAAGCAAATTAGTAATGATAATCATTTTTGTGGAGTTTATCGATTAAATGATCGATTATCCAATTAATCGTGTCAGTCTTATCTATAGCATAGTCAAAGATACTTTTAACAACGTAGAAACTAGGGGGAGAACTTACATGAAGCTTTGTATAGAACAGCTATGAAACTTGTCGAAAATATCATTGTTCTGGTCTATTAAATTACCAACCTGAAAGATAATGATACATCACGTGCACAAGTCCTTGAAATGAACACACGCTAAATCCCACTTTATACAGACATAACTGGGGTTTACGGGGGTATATATTAATTCTCTTATTTCACACCCACAACCTATGTTTGCAGTACAAAAATATTGGGGATTTTCATCAGAAAAAGTAACTATTTCGGAGATATGAAAAATGCACTATGTCGCACGGGTGTGTAATCGCAATTAATCAGCCATATACATGTATAGAGGAATGTTTAGAGAAACAAAATGTCTGCATATACAGGCGTAGGCTATAGTCTTTGTTTGAATAAGCCTTATATTATCACTCTCAGTGCGTTTACAGATAGAGATCGTTGCGTTAACCAATGGGACGTAATGTTAATCATTCTCAAATCAATACTTTGAATCACGCGACGTCACGTGATCTTTAAATGACGTGAAAATAAACCTTTCTTCCCGCAAATATGACTGGGCGTCAATGACAGAAATAAATACTGATGAGGCATAATTAGCCGAAACTAGCTAGTCTGGTCCAGAAATAAACGTGTATACTTATCAGTGTTGCAGTGTATTCTTTGCTTCCAAATGATGACCCTTTTCAAAGAACATATTTAACCGGCCCCGATAGCTCAGTTGGTAGAGTGTCCGCTCCGGGGAACGGGAGGTCTGGGGTTCGATCCCGGGCCGCGACATACCAAAGTCGTTAAAAATGGTACTAGCTGCTCCTCGCTTGGCACTCAGGTTTACGGGGAAGAGCTAGGACTGGTCGATCCAGTGTCAGGATAATGTGACTGGGTGTGGTATCATGTAATGTGTCTGGGACATGATACTTCAGTGAGGCAGCACTATAAACGTGAGCATTGAGCTCCCTGTCACAACCAGACACCGTCGTGATATGACTGAACAATTGTTGAAAGCGACGTTAAACCCGAATTCACACACACACACACACACACACACACACAAAGAACATATTTAACGGTAATTTCAAAAAGTTAAAATTCCACACGACATCACAGCATATTGTTGCAGGGTCTTAAGGGGAATGGATACACCTTCAGGAGAGGCAAAATTGTATCCCTTTGAAACATGGTGGGAAAATCTGCCAGGTTTTCCCATTTCCCTTAATCAATGGAAATTCAAGAGCGGTTTTAAACTTAGAGGCAAGTTAAAATAAGGCATTACTTTGAAACTGATAGAGGACCTTACAAAAGTTTTCATATATTATTGAATTTATTAAACGAGTTGGGGAAAAGGATTAAATGGGAGGCTTCGCCGAACATTTTATCCCTTTTTCCTCAAAGAGTTTAATAAATTCAATAATACATGGGCACGAATGCAAGACTCTATTAATCATATGACATTTAAAACGCATTTAATTCACGATTTTTGTACAAAAATTTCAATATTCCGCCAGTAGTAAATGCGACGTAGTTAAGGATATCGTATGTAACGTTACGGGGCTATCTCAATAATTTGCATATTTAATCCACTAATGGATAACCAAATTTATTACATGGCATTACTACATTCTCAGACACGACGTCATATGCTAAATAAGAATTATTGCATGCATTTTGTGGCGAAACGAGCATCTTCATGTATATCTTCAGTATACTTCATACTGAATTTATATAAAATTTAAGCCCCCCTGCCAAAGGTGGAATTCGATTCACTGACCGTTCCAAGGCGGTTCTTCTGTCGTGGTTTATATTTGTTATGGTTTGTCTTTGAGCGTGTGTATCGCTTATATTAGTTTGCTTTGGATAGCCTATAGGCCATTTTGTGGGAAAGTAATTGTCCTTTTGGCTTTCCGCTGCTGATGTTTCCATTAGGGTCTAGTTGTTTCATGTTTGTGTTTCTTTTCCTTGGTGTCTCTGATGGGAGCTGTGGGTTAATTGTATCGATTCCTGATCATTGCCTTCCATTCTATTTTGTTCAACAATTTGTAAGATAGTTAGTTATAAATGCTTTGTAAGTTTGCTCTAGCAATTAAAAACAGCATACGTTGTTTAGGTACAATAAGTTGTCTGTGACGGCCGTAAAATATCCTCCTGCCCTTCATCATCCTGTAGTTTTAGGTTTTCTTCTCCTTTGGGATAATTGCTTCCACAGTGGAGTTTTGAAAATATTTGAGGGTCACTGATGAGGCCTAATTAGCCGAACCTAGCTAGTCTTGCCCATAAAAACCTGTTCACACTATACTGTTCAGTTCTACGTTGTATTCATTGCTTCCAAAGGATAATCCGTCTATAGGACATATTATACATTGGGTGTAAATTGTTTTCTGTACTTTTTGCTCAAAACACATATAATGGATAATCGTAAAAACCGTTTTCAGGGCATCAGCAATCTATGTGTATAGCAGAAATTTGGAGTTCTGATCAGAAAAAAATGCAAGTCCTTTCATCATTAAGGAATATACTACCCTTTAACGGAATTAAATATACTACCTCACTTTGTTCATTTATAGAATATCTCTCTATATACAACTATTTAAGGTACCTGGCCTATGCATATGTCGTGCAGAGATTATTTTTAACAGAAATGAAAGGTATCCAAACTGTGTATTATTCGTACCATTCCACAGAAAGATTCATTTACACTTTGGAAAGCCTCTGAAGTTGTGTCAGCCAAGGTTGCATTGTATGTGAAACTGAGAAGAAGCCTTTCCGATGTAACATCAGTAAGTATATCTAGATAGTATATATTGTTTTGTCCGATCTCTATAACATAATAGTCGTCCAATTCCACTTTAGTTTGGGATTCTAATATATAGGCTTTTACATTCTGTCCGGTCGCAGTGTCCACAATGCCATTGAAGTTTGCCATCCAGTTGATTGTATTTGGTGATGCTCTGTTAACATAGAAGACACACAGAAAGTACAGTTGATTCTCGTTATTTCAAACATTGATATCTCAAACTCCTGCTTTACCCTTAAGAAACAATTGCATCTGAAAATATTGTCTAATAAGTCCTCTGCTGCATTCTTGCAAACTTTTAAACATGTTTTGTATACTGACAAACTATTAAAAAAGGTCAACAAGAAATGGCCACAATCAAAGAACACAAGTCACTTAAAGAAAGAAAGAGACACACACAATGATTCAGCTCATATAAGAGCCGTCTGATCAGGATCCACATTGTTTGCGACAATGACTTAATAGGAACCAATAGACAACAAAGCAGACGGCAGTTGGTGTGATTGGCGTTTTGGGGTTTAATCAAACTGAATTTTTAGCAATTTTGGTGTAGGTCTACTATATTTTCTTTAGATTTCAACACATTGTATCCCTAATTGAGCCAGCGCATAACGAAATCTACTAGCAGTCTTGAGCGACCTGCAAAGACTCAGATCAGCCTGTGCATTCGTGCAGTCTGATCAGAGTCTTCGTTGATAGCATGTATCTACTATAGGCTAATGTCTATACAAAGAGACATAAGCATAAGATCTTGTCATAGTGGATGGGTGTGCAGGTTGATTTAAGTCTGTGCTGGTCACACCGGTCTATTTGTAGGTTTTGACATGCGTAGGCGCAATTAATATTATCTGCAACATCAACTTGGCTTTGATGTTTAGATGACGAAAGTCTACGACAACTGCATGGACTAAGACTATAGGACCATACAAAATCAATATAATAATTATTTGGTAATTAACTCTTTCACAAAACAGAAATTATGTCTAGTCGTTACTGTCACCTTTTTATGTGTATAAAATGCATGAATGGAAGTAAAATGAGGAGAATTTTATTGAAAAAGTATCAAGGCTATGATAGATGATCAATAGTCAATGGCAACCAATGTACATGAAGGCTCGTACCTAGGCATGGTAACTGAAATAAAATACTTTTGAATAACCCGGTTCGAATGTTTCCATGAAATTCATCATTAAAGGCTTTTTCAGATCTGTGGTGTATTCTTTGCTTCCAAAGGATAACCCTTTTATAGAACATATTTAAATTAAGGATAACAATCAAAATAAGTATGGTAGCTAATCTTGAGTCAAGAAACGGCCTTTCACTTACAAGAAATTGCGTGAACTTGAATCACGTTAAGAAAACAGCATAGTGAAAACCACTATTTTCTAGTTACTGCTTGAATTAAGATTTTGGTAAGACACGTGTTGTTCTATTTGTCTATATTTGTAAATATTCCAAAGCACAATAATAAGAAAATACCTACGTGTAATTTACAACATCACAGTTTCTATATTTGGGGAAAAATGGCGTGGCGCTCATGATACCATTTATCTGAAAAAAATATTTTTATATTTTAAACAAATATAGTGTAATAGCATATAAAAGTATGCGAAGTATTCCATATATCAAAACATATATATAATAAAAACATTTAATGAAATTTCATTAATGAGCAATGCCTATCGAAAATATGTCTGCGAAAACTATTTGACTCTCGCCCTCAATTCCATTGCAGATTCAAACATAATACGACGGAGAATTCTTGGCACTTCGGTTAGTAACGGCAGCCAGGTACATGTACTCAACAAAACAGCAATGGATTCATCTGGTTTGAGGACTACTTCGTGTGTCAGAATAGAAGTAAACCACGGGTTTGGTCCCGGAGGTACGAACTCCGGAATTAAACTTTCTTGCACACCAGACAAGGAAATCCGTGATTTTACCCTGGGATAGAAATTTATGTTCTGACCCTGGTGTTCCGACCCAGGCAACTAACATAAGTGCGCTTCAATTCTATTCAACTGCCGGAACTACTTCCGCACTACTTTTATTTTGTAAACAATATACATGTGCGAGCTGTCAAAACTAACCGTAGGTGTTGTGCAAGAAAAAGAATCCAATATGGGGTTCTGTTGTAGATGGGCGTTTTCAACCCTCGGGATGACCGTGCTGCGCGGAGCCTCGGCATAGCCTCGGTTCCGCTCAGCACGGTCATCCCTCGGGTTGGAAACGCTCATATACAACAGAACCCCATATCAGATTCTTATAATCACGTCCTATCGTAACCTTTGTCCTGCTCACCATGACAACCCTCATCTTTTCAAACGGTGTAGATCATTCTCATCCGACTTCTGAAGAAGCCATGTGATCAGAATCTACACCATTTGTCATTCTTTTGAAAACCCATGGATAATTTATTTGATTGGTTGACAGTCAGAAAAAGATGTGGCTCAATTAACTTATTCAGCCGGACAAGTGTTATAAAGCTCTTAGATGGGCATCATCACATAATCCGAAGTCCACTGCCATGCAACCATACAGGAAACAACATTATGACATACTTTCTAGAATTTGTTAGCATTTATCAGAGATCAGTGAAGTCTTAAGTTTTAAAGCATTATTTTAATGTGCTTGACATTTGCATTTATTACATGTGTTACGTGAACAAATAGCATTAAATCGAGTTAACAGCTTTATTCTTTCAGCTGCAGAAAATGAAAAGGCTGTGTGAAACACCTTACATCTAGATAAGCGGACGTTGCCCTTTCATAACGTTTGCTTGTTTCTAGCAAATGGAAAAAAAAAGAATCGAATAATCCTTATACAGTTTAAAAGAGTGCACACTATTTTATTTTAATTTCTTAGATGATATGCGGACAATATGTACATAACAGTCTAAATGCTTACTTGTTCACAAAAGGCCACTGAATAGGCAACGAAGAGATTAGATCCAGGGATTAATAACATCGGTTGACCGCCCACGTCATCGACTAGTGCAAACTGTATCGGGAAAGACGATATATAATCCGACTCGTAGATGCTGTTATTGCCAATCCTAATAGCATTTGAGTCGCCAACCACTTGCGTAGGTTGTGACAGAATATAGTTCTTTATCACATCAGATGTTATATTTGGAGCAGGTCCCAGGAAGGATGCCATCCAGCTGACTTCATTAGGTCCAGTCCTTGAAAAATACAGTATATCATCCGAGTGGTCATTTTGAACACAATGGAAGAAACGAACCTTTAGCGAATATCATACGTTTTATATCAAACTAACGTCCAGTTGGGGCATGCATTTTGTGTATGCCATATTTAATTTGTACTGTTTTTGTGAAAGATGCTTCAGGCTACAACAACAAACGACATTTTAAGATGCAGTGTTTGCATCTTAAAGGTGAAACGGTCTTAAAAATATCTAGTGACATAAAGGCACACGCAAAAACACAAACGATACAAAACACTGCCAATTAAATGCTTGTTAATATATAAGCCAGCGCATAACAAAACCTATGCGAAGATATGCACTTTGAACAAAGTCATAGATCAGTCTGCACATACACATAGCTCGGTTACCCACGTTGTGTAGTCCTTAACCCATATGTGCCCGTTGTTTTGGAAATACAAAGCTTTCTTTCTGATGATTAGTAAACTTTGATGGAGCTTGATAACTCCGTTGTTAGTGCATAAAATTCCGATGTCCAAGCATGCGTCACTGGCATAATTTGCAGGGATGAATGGAATTAAGAGCGTGATATTTTCTGATTGGGGGGTTAACTGGAGGACCCTTTGCATGGTGAGTCATCCCACGTGCAACTTAAGGATCAACGGAAAGCCTTTTCTTCCTTCTGGTGGCTGCCTTCTTACTATTGTGTCAACTCTTCGTTACAGCTTATGCTTTCATCATTATATCCTGTGCTTTAGCAATTATAGTGGATGTAGTTAATAATATGTTAAGTAAACATACCATTATATTATAGGCAAACGTCATTGTATTTTGAGCTTTGATCATTATTTTGGATGCAGCTGATATTATGTTATGTATACATACCACTATATCATAGTCAAACGTCATCGTATCCTGTGCTTTGATCATTATATTGGATATAACTGATATTATATTATGCATACAAACCATTATATCATAGGCAAACGTCATTGTATCTTGTGCTTTCAGCATTATATTAGATGCAGTTGATATTATATGACGTATACGAACCCTAATATCTTAGACTTACGCCACTGTATCCTGTGCTTTCATCATTAGATTTGGGTGCAGTTGATATTATGTTATGTACTAATAGTATTCTGGCATGGGCAAATATCTTAGCATCATGTGAAGTCATCATTATGTTGGGTGTACTGGACATTATTTTATGGAAAAAACAACAACATCCCTAAAGCCTGTGATTCCATCATTATTTTTGACGCGGTCAATATTATATTATGGATAAATACCAGTCCATCATGAACAAAACCATTGTATCCAGTTATTATATCATTATATCAAATGTAGATATTGTTACATCACTGACAAGCCTCACTGTTCTGTGTGATTTCAAAATTATACCTTGTGCTTTCATCATTTATTTGAATTCATTTAATAACTTCTTAATTATTCATATCTTTATGTCATGGATAAGCAGCATCGTACCCGGTGATTTCATCATGATATTGGGCAAACGTAATAGTATGCTATGCATCCATACAATGATATCGAGCGCATTCATTATATTCTGCTATTCCGTTCTGTTCCGTTGCATTCATATGATGGTTCGGTATGCCTCTAGAGTCTTATATCGTGGGTAAACACCATTCTATTCTACCACTGCGACGTTTGATCACAGGCGAACATTTTAACACCGGTAACACAGGGACGGGGATAAAGGCCAAGGCCAGGCCTTGCCGCCGAACCAAATATTTCGATTTTATATTTCGACTCTTGTCACAATTCAGATATATGTTGTGGTTAGTTTTGTTTGTTTGTTTGAAATGAGGTTTAACGTCCCCGTCAACATTATTTAGGTCATTTTGGAAACGCTGTTTCTAATTACACAACGATAACACTCCCGTGCAACACAGTACATTTTTTCATACCTCAAAAATGGCTACTTTTCTAATGAAAATCTGTTATAGTTTTAATACTTCAACTGCAAGCATAGGTTGTGTGTGCTCGTTAGAACCGCCTCATTAAGGCGGCACTAACGAGTACCCATAACCTATGTCTTTGAGCAGAAATAAGAAAAAAAATGTATACCCCGTAAACCCCAGTTTTCTCTATATAAAGTGGGGTTAAGGGGGATGTTCATTTCACGGGCTTGTATACGTGGTGTGTGGGACTTTTAACCGACATTGAGATGAAATGCCTTCTCAAGCCCTGCCGCCCAATAAAACAAAATGGGTTTTTATGCACTGGATGGCCCAACTTACTACACTTTGCTTGAATAGGCTAAGTCCTTATTAGCAGTTTACCTTCTGTGATTGTTTGACTTTTATGTTCTCGGAGATACTGCACTGATGAGTTAGGGAACCTTCATGAGGACTGAACCAATTATTTGACTGTCTAAATCGCGACGGAAGTAAAGGTGGTGAATGCGGCCGCGTAAAATCGATGTAAGCACCCAAGTGAAATTCATTTCACTGACCGTCCCAAAAACGGTTCTTCTGTCGCGGTATATTTCTTTGAGTGAGTGTATCACTTATATCTTTTTGTTGTGGATAGCCAATTGGCCATTTTGTGGGAAAGTAACTGTCATTTTGGCTTTCCACTATTGGTGTTTCCATTAGGGTCTAGGTATTTAATATTTGAGTTTCCTTCCCTTTGGTGTCTCTGATTGGAGGTAGCTGTGGGTTAATTGTATCGGTCCCTGATCATAGCCTTCGCTTCTATTATACCAGTACTCATGTGCGGTCAGTTTCAGCTCTGCGTGGATGCACCATGCAGCACAATCAATTCTCCAAGCCCCGATGGAAGGGGGCCAGTGGTCAGTATTAGATTATTATAAATATTATATTTGATAACTGCACGAATTTTAATCTATCTACATTGTTTTATTTTCATGTAATACTTTATTTTTCGAAATCGAGGGGTATAAAACCAAGGCCGGGGAAAAATTATAACATTTTTTAATTTCTTTCAAATTTATCGGTTAAAATAATTCTTTTAGTCCTAAACATACTTGAATTTGTTTAATGTTAACATGTGTTCACAGAAAAACCTACAAACCATATTAAAATCACCTTAAATTATCAATTTCCTTATTTTCTAATGGTTTCAATTTTTAGTTTGTCTAGTTAAGGAAACGACCGAAAAAGACCGAAAGGGAAAACAGTGTTGTTTACTGCTAGCTGGTATTAATGAAATATAAAACACACATATTTCCTTAATCATTTTAACATACATATTAACAAATATAACAATCAAGCGTTATGTTTCTTTACCCCTAGGTAGCTGTAAACATTTACTTTTTACCCTTTTGGTCATTTTCGGTCATTTTCTTTCATTAAGTCAATAAAAAAAAAGGAACAATAGAAAATAAGAAATTTCATCATTTAAGGTGATTTTGATGTTTATTATATTTTTAATGAACACTTGATAAGAAAGATCAAATTCACATATTATCAGGACAAAAAGATCACATTTAACCGATAAATTAGCAAGAAATTAAGACATATGCTATTATCATTTTTCTCGGCCTTAGCTATTTACCCCTCGATTTTGGAAAAATAGTTATTACCAGAAAATAAAACAATGTAGAGAGATGAACCTTCGTGCAGATATTAAATTTGTTATTCATAATAATTTGGTACCAAACTGACCACAATATATATATATCTTAATTGCAACAAGAGACGAAACCTAAACTCTTTGGATCGGAATTTTTGTCTTGGCGGCTGGGCACGGCCTTGGCTATTATGCCCGAACCGACGTTACCGGTTAAAATTGCATGCATAAAATGTCCGCCTATGATAAAACAGCTAAGTGGTAGAAAAGAATGTAGTTCATCCACGATATAAAACGCAAGAGGCACACCGAATCGTCATATGAATGCAACCGAACAGAACGGAACAGCAGAATATAATGACTGCGCTCGTATAATAGAAAGGATGCATAACATAATACCATGAAATCACTGGATATGGTGCTGCTTGCCCATGATATAAAGATATGAATAATTAAAGACACGTTTTGGATTGCATTACACCCTAATGACCCATCATTAAAAAATGCAGGTTTGATGACCACATTTGTCATTCAGCCACCAAGTTTGCTGTTTGTGTTACAGAAGGCCAAGACAAGCTTTCTACGTTATATTGGTTACCTATACTTCATAAAAGACCATACAAAGCACGGTTTATTGCAAATTCATGCTCTTGTACCACCACTGAACTCTCCAAATTATTAACGTCATGTTTTACTGCCATCAAAATATTGGGACGAAATAGAAGTGGAGGCAATGATCAGCAATCGATACAATCAACCCACAGCTCCCATCAGAGACACCAAAGGGAAAGAAACATAAACATGAAACAACAGACCGAATGGAAACATTAATAGCGGAGAGCCAATAGGAGAGTTGCTTTCCCACTAAATGGCCAATAGGCTATCAAAAATAAAATAATATAAGCGACACAAACACCCAAAGACAAACCATAACAAAAATAAACCGCGACAGAAGAACCGCCTTGGAACGGTCAGCGGAAACGAATTCTACTGGGGAGCTTTAATCGATTTTAAGTGGCCACAAGCCTCGCCCTTACTTCCGTCGCGATTTAGACAAATAATTTGTTCAGTCAGCATGAAAGCCTCCTAACTCATCAGTGCAACATCTCCGTGAACACAAATAATCAAACAACCACAGAGATGAAATAATGGCGAGGACTCGACAGCAAAAAACCACTGAAATGCCGGAGCAAAATAAAACCAACAGTTAGACTCCGATGGGCCAAACGAGAGACAGAGTATCAGGCACCAACCAACGTTACATTGAATTAGATCGCTCTAATTTTCAGTAAGCCTTCACGCTGGAACCGCCATAGAATCTGAGGTCTGACCCACAGGCGTGCAATTAACGAGGGAAGCAAAGTTGTCAACCGTGATTTGGTTAACTACAATGCACGCAGTCCGCCGCACACACCCACGTCTTCGAAAGATCAGGTAGCAATCTGTTTTGGTCTATAAAAAAATCTAATGAAGTTTTAAATAAATTGAAATCCAGGAGTTTTCGTGCTTCAAGTCTGTCTACTTATGATTTCTCCCTTTACACTACACTTCCTCATAATCTTCCGTCGCGATTTAGACAAATAATTTTGTTCAGTCTGCATGCAGGCTTCCTGACTCATCAGTGCAACATCTCCGTGAACACAAAAATCAAACAACCACAGGGATGAAACAACGGTGAGGACTCGACAGCCAGAAACCACTGAAATGCTGGAGCAGAAGAACACCAACAGTTAGACTCCGATGGGCCCGACCAGGGACAGAGCATCATGCACCAACCAACATTACATAGAATTGGATATTCTCTAATTCCCAGTAAGCCTTTTGCTGGAACCGTCATAGAATCTGAGGCCTGAACCATTGGCGTGCAATTAAAGAGAGAAGCAAATGGTGTGCACCGTGACTGGGTTAACTACCATGCATGCAGTCTGTCGTATAACATTTATGTTGTACCCAATCTTTTTATATCGAAGAATGATTTTACAAACTTGGGTACTGAAGTCTTTGCGGTTATATATGTTTTTGAATTTATATACTAAGTCACCAAAAATTCGGGTTTCGATGGAACTTGTTGCAGAAGAGATTTAAGTCCAACATTGAATTTTGAAATTCAATCAGAATGACGTCCATAAAATTTTTAAAAGCCTTTGCGTAGTTTATGGTACCGATAACCCTGATTAAGAAGATTAGCAGTTAACAATTTATTACGAGTGTTGAAGCCAGTTAGTTACATGACTACACACTCTGGCAAATCGAATTAATTGCGAAATATAAACGCCATAGGATGACGCACGAGGAACATCACCATCCAAAAAAGGACAATATACAATCTCAAAATCAAAAGCATCGTGTTTATCATAGATTTTCCAAGAAACAAACCCATCTACAAAAGATAAATGTAAATCCAAAATCGGGGCCTCGGTATCAGAAAAATTTGCTTTATTTAACTGAAGTTCGGGGGGGGGGGGGTAAATTTGACTAATCAAACCATCGAAATAGGTATGGTCAATATTTAATAAATCATCCAAATATCTAGAAGTCGAGCTTAAAGCTTCAATGATTATGACTGGTTTTTAGCAGAAAGGGACATGATGAAGTCTCTCTCATAACAAAACAAAAACAGATCAGCCACAAGGGGTGCGCAGTTAGTACCCATCGGAATACCAACACTTGTCTAAATAACTTAGTACCAAATATTATGTAAATATTGTCAAGTAGAACGTTGAGAGTTTCACACACTTTCTGACATGGCAATAAAGTATAATTATTATGCTCTTCAGAAGTGAAAAATAATTTCTAACAGTACATGCAAGATAGAGTGAGTCTTCCCTATGAAATGTCCATTCAATTAGATCATTAAGGTTTTCTTTAATAAGACTACGAGGAAGTGTAGTGAAAAGGGTGGAAAAATTCATAAGTAGACAGACTTGAAGCACGAAAAAGCCTGGATTTCAATTTATTTGAAACTCCATTAGAATTTGTTATAGACCAAAACAGATTTCTACCTCATCTTTCGAAGACTTTGTCACAATATTTTATCACTTGTTTTTGATGGTGGTAAAATATGAAATTAATAATTTGGAGAGTTCATTGGTGGTATCATAACTTGAATTAGCAATAAAGCGTTGTATGGTCTTTTATGAAGTTTAGGTAACCAATATAACGTAGGAAGCTTGTCTTGGCCTTCTGTTACACAGAGAACAAACTTGTCGTCTGAATAACAAATGTGGTCATCGACTAAAGCACTCTCTACAGCTAAAGGCTGAAGTTCATAGGCCATAGTACCACCAAGTTCTTGCTGAAGAATGTTAACATAGTGAAGCCGTCAAACAACGACCACATTGTTAGCGGCCTTATCAGCTGGAGCCAAAACAAACGTCTTATGAAATTCTTGAATACTTAGTTTAAGGTGACATAAAGACGTCTAAGGTTTAGGAGGTAATAAGTTGTAAAAACATAGCCACAGACGCGTAACGTCATGGCGCAGTCCGTGACCTGTTTCCATTGAAATTCTTCGAAAATAAAATTTATGAAGCTCGCCGATGCCAAATTCCAATTATGTTATATTGAGGACACCTGGAAACTGTCCTGTAAGAGGAATTCGGATGATGCTTGTCACACTTTTTAATGAGTACACCAGTATATTTTACTTAAGAACAATGCCAGCTGGTCTAGAAAGTTAAATATATGTAAAATTGATGCAAGTGAAACAGGAAGTGCTAACAAGAAAAGTATTACATGTTTTCTAACATGTTAAAATGGGCGGTATCTTGAATGATGTAAAATTGATGCAAGTGAAACATGAAGTGCTATCAAGAAAAGTATAACATGTTTTCTAATATGTTATAATGGGCGGTATCTTGAACGATGTAAAATCGATGCAAGTGAAACATGAAGTGCTGACAAGAAAAGTATAACATGTTTTCTAACATGTTATAATGGGCGGTATCTTGAATGATGTAAAATTGATGCAAGTGAAACATGAAGTGCGAACAAGAAAATTATAACATTTTTTCTAACATATTGTAAGGGGCGGTATCTTGAATGATGTGAATGATGTGGAATTTTTAAGAAATAGGAACCCTCTGTAAAGTCGCACTTATTAAATGCATCTGATGTTTATGCAACGCGCAATTTGAAGTATATTTAAGAAATGAATTTTATTTTTGTGCTGTTAATACAAGTATAAAGGCAGTTGGTCGCGTGCAATGTCAATGAACCTTTCAGGGGTTCATGTTAACTTTGCTAGCGATCCGCTTGATACTTTCATGAAAAGCCGAAAAAATAAGTATATTTTATATTGACAGTCTTTTCTCATTATCAATGGGCGACAAAAATGCTTAGAGGGTAAACTCTTAAAGTTGAAAAACATTCACACGCTGTTTTTTTATTCAAAGAGCGGAACAGTGTTGACGTCACCAACGCCCGTAGAAAGTCATGGTTCAGACTGCCGTCACTTGACGCTGTTTGCCAAACCCAACGCATACATGATTTAAGCCCAGATTCTACAGCTAACTCTATTACGCAACACGCTGACCTCACTGCGAAACCAACAAATCAGTAATAGGCATATGGACTTTAGCGCTGAAAAAGATTTTGTACTTGGTAACATGGTCGACTGCCCCCGGCCATGGGGTCTGAAAAAAATAGTTTGGGCTGCATGATGCTTCCACGCAGAGCTAAAACCGACTGCACACGAGTACTAGTAAACTGCATAGAGGTTCTAAGCCTACCCAGGAAAAGTGGTGCGAGTCGGACTGTCCCTGCACATAAACCCTGTTGGTTTCATTTGGCGACAGGGCTTGAGACGTCATTTCATCTTAATGTTGTATAAATGTCCCACAATATTGGAAACAACGACTCCAAAATGACCTTTACGGTACTGACGGGGACGTTAAACCTAAAATATAACAAAAATTGGGTTGACAATCCAAATTAAACATTATCGACAAGAATGTGATTGAAAAGCTTTACTAAAGCTTTTACTTGGCAACTATTATGTCTAAAAGAAGATACTCATATTGCAACCTAATTATTGGCTATGTAGCAAATTTTCTGATTGCTGTTACATGTAAACAAATGACACAGTAACATAAATTTAATATAAATGTATTCAAATTCAACTATTAGTAACATAGTTTTAATATAACATTTACTCATAAAACCACTAAGAAATATGCTTACAAACTTTAATGCAAACCACGCCCACTAAATAACATACGAATCTACTAGGCAATTACGTAACAATGATTGAAAGAGGACTAGTTTTAATTTGGCACTATAGTATATATCGAGGAGGTATATATTTTATAGAAAATACTGTTAGTATAAATGTACTTGTATACCTCTACGAATAAAATTCGACCAAGAAAAATATACAAAAAAAAATAAAATGAACACTTTTAATTTTGAAAAAAAAACATAGAATATAAATCTGTTCCGGTACAAACAGTGAAAGGAACCCCAAAAGCATTGTGTCTCCCTGTCATCACAAAATGTAATTGTCACGTGTAAGAATCCTGAAACAATAAATAGAATTCCATGTGCCTCCAGGTGAAGAGTAGTGAAACTAATGTAGATACGTTTTACGAGGGATTTTCGAAAAGAATTGCTTATTGTCCTCTAGCTCGATATCCACGTGGGGCACGATCAAAACCAATACATATTTGTATAGGGCTATTCAATATCTACACAATGGTGTATAACTGCTCATGTTAGACTAAGTGTAAGACATAAAATCTGCCATTTGAATACACGCAGTCATTGACCACTGCAGTGAAAATGGTTGGTAGAGGCGTCGACTAAAAAGGTAAAATACGGTCTTACACCAAAGCTTCCTCAAAACTTGGTTGGGCTTTGAAGAAGCCGATGACTGAAATTTCTACTGCTTTTGGACCTTCTTGTGTGTCTTATGACACAGTTCGGCGGTGGAAAAAATAAATTTGAGTCTGGTATTGAGTCTATCAAAAATACTCCGAAATCAGGTAGACCAAAATCTGCATCTCGTAAAGAAATCGTTTCCAAAATGAAGGAAATCATTGAAGCAGATGCCAGATTTACAGTTCGTGATATTGCACGAAAGGTAGGCATATCACTATCAACGGTTCACCTTATTTTGAAGAAACATTTGAAAGTCGGAAAGATTTCTGCTAGATGGGTTCCAAATCTGTTGACTTACAAGCAAAAGAGGCAACGGGTTAAAGTGGCCAAAAGGCTGCGTCAAATGTTTCCAAAATATGGCAAAAAGCAGTTTGTCAATGTCGTCACAGGTGATGAAACCAAGGTCCATTATTTTGTGCCCGTCAGAAAGGTTAGCAATAAGATCTGGGTCACAAAACACAGCAAACGACCAATAATTTGCCAAACGTTCTTTGAGTACAAAAAAGGTTTTGTATGCAATCTTCTCTGGTGAAGGAGTTGCAATAAAATTGCCGGCGAAAAAGGCAAAAACATTACTGGAAAGTACCACAAAGACGTAGTACTGAAGAAACTGAAAAAGTATTATCAGAAACGAAGCCCTGCCCCTGGTTTTAAACATGTCCGTCTTCTACATGACAATGCAACCGCTCATACCTCCGCAATAGTTGCGGCGTTTTTGAAGAAAGAAAAACTAACTGTTTTGCCTCACCGCACCCCGTATTCCCCAGACCTTGTCTCATGTGATTTCTTTTTGTTTCTGAAATTGAAATCATTCCTTGCTGGGCGGTAATACCAGTCCCGACAGACACTTGGAACTGTCATTCATTACCTTATTACTGTGTCCAAATCAGCGTCCGTGACGCCTTCAAGAAGTGAGTACATCGGCTGAAACTTTGCATTACAAGCAACCGGGAGTACTTCGAGGCCATGAAATTAGCACTTTTGGGCTAACATGAAATTTGAAGTCTCCAGATATAAAATAAGCAATTCTTTTCCATTATACCTCGTATATAGTTCTGTTCTACAAATTATCTTTTCTTTGTGCCTGTAAGAATAATCTCAGCGAGGCATTTTCTAAACATAAACAACAACGAATATATTTCCCAGCCAATCAGATACACAAGAGTGTGTTCTTCATATCAGAACTTCGCGACGACATGACAAAAATAGTTCAAAGTTTTTCACACAAGGCTATTTTAAGCCAACTCTTATGGCATCCTTGAAGAATTTACATCTTCGACATAGTCAGCTTGTCATGGACTACAATGTTTCGGTCAATAAACTTATCAACGATTGATCCGATTCTTGAGTGCTGTTTGAGTGACACTCGCTTTCTAACCTCGCAGTCCAGCCAAAATTTGCTGATTTAACATATACATGCACCTGATTCGAAATATGATTTCTGCTGTATGTAGAACAAAGAGTGCATACTCTTTTCGGAACACCTGACTTTGTCTTTTATAGAGGATCTTACACGAGTGGTCATTTCATATGATATTTATGAAACGAGCCTTCGGCGAGTTTCATTAATATCATATGAAATGACCACGAGTGTAAGATTCTCTTTATCATATGACTACTTGAAAATTAGATTTTATCGCCTTCTGATTTGAAAATTTTTCCCGCCAAAGTGTGTGGTCATATGATATTTATTACACGACGTTATCCACTGCTTATCAACGATGTCATATGATACATTTAATTAATATATACATTCTCAGGGCATTAATAGGACGCATTGTTGATCATGCCTCAGGAATATATTAATTCAAGAGATGTCACGAGACCATTAGGTGACGTCAACTTAAACCATTTTTCTCTACAATATGATAAGACGATGGCGACGTTAAAACGTCAACGATGCTCTTCCGCTGTTTACAGGAAAACTGCGTTTTAAAGTTTTCTTGTTTTAAATTACACCACTCCCCCAATCGAGAAATTTATTTCGAATGATATTAATATATGTAATAACTAGAGCCAGTGTTTATGAAACACAATGCCCCCAACTGCTTGACCCTTAAACTGCTTGACCCTAACACTGCTTGTCCCTAAAAGTAATTGAGATATCTTGTTTTTATTTGGCTGCAATGCTGAAATTTTAGAAGGAACATAACACAAGAGAAACTGAAGTTAATCAGGTCATTTATTTATCACCCCATACCAGTGCTTTAAGTTACAGGACAATGGCTCATACAGTGTTAGAGATACAGTCAAACCTGTCTTAGTGTCCACCTCTATTAAACAAGCAACCTGTCTTAAGCAAGCATTCATTAAGTTCCCCAAAAATGTAAATGCATTAAAATTCACCTTATCAGTTCTTCTACTCATCATCCTGAACCAGCCTGTAAAGTTTCAGGGCAATAGCTCAAACAGTTTTTTTTTCAGATATCTTGCTTACAAGCTTAAAACGCACAAAATTTCTAAGGGGCATGACTGTAGAAAAAATTGGATTTTTTGTCGAAAGTTAATCAGTTCACTTTCTCATCATCCCAAACCATTCTGAAAAGTTTCAGGGCCATGGCTCAAACAGTTTTTGAGTTATCTTGCTAACAAGCTTAAAACAAAAATTTCAATGGGCCATAACTGAAGAAAAAAAACCGGACTTTTTTCAAAAGTTAATCAGTTCATCTACTCATCATCCTGAACCAGCCTGAAAAGATGCAGGGCAATAGCTCAAACAGTTTTTGAGATATCTTGCTTACAAGCTTAAAACACGCAAAATTTCAAAGGGGCATAACTCAAGAAAAAAACATTGGATTTTTGTCAAAAGTTAATCAGTTCATTTTCTCATCATCCCCAACCATTCTGTTAAGTTTCAGGGCAATAACTCAATTAGTTGTTTCGTTATCTTGCTGACAAGCTTAAAACGCAAAACATTTCAAAGGGCCATTACTCAACAAAAAAGCATTCGGATTTTTTTTCAGAATTTATTCAGTTCATCTACTCATCATCCCAAACCAGTCAAAGTTTCAGGGCAAAAGCTCAAACAGTTTTTGAGATATTTTGCTTACAAGACTTCAAAGTATTTTGCAAAGGGGCATAACTCAAGACAAGGGCACAATCCTTCGGATTTTTTTCAAACGTTAATCAGTTCATTTACTCATCATCGTGAACCAGCCTGCAAAGTTTCAGGGCAATAGCTCCAACAGTTTTTTAGATATCTTGCTTACAAGCTTAAAATGCGCAAAATTCCAAAGGGGCATAACTCAAGAAAAAAATTTGATTTTTGTCAAAAGTTAATCAGTTCATCTTCTCATCATCCCCAACCATTCTGTAAAGTTTTAGGGCAATAGCTCGAATAGTTTTTATTTATCTTGATTACAAGCTTAAAACGCAAAAAATCAAAGGGCCATAACTCAAGAAAAGAATTTCGGATTTTTTTTTTATAAAAGTTAACCAGTTTATCTACTCATTATCCCCTACCATTCCGTAAAGTTTTAGGGCAATAGCTCAAACAGTTTTTTAGTTGTCTTGCTTACAAGCTTAAAGCGCAACATGAGGCCCATGGGCCACAATTCTCACCAGAGCTCAGGGGGCCACTGCCCACTGGCAGCAATGTATTTTAATTAACCATGGAAGCCCTGTGCCCTAGGATGCTACAGATAAAATTTGGACCCAATAAGTCTCGTGGCTTTAGATTCGATGTCCCTTGAATGTGTTGTTGCAGGACAACAGATGACAATTGACAATTTCCCATCTGTGGCAACAAATAGGCCAAAAAAGAACATTATTAAAGGAACATTGCCATGAAAGTGTGACAAAATATCTTGAAAGGCATTAATGTCATTTTTCAATTTTCCCCATTATAGGACAATGGAAACTCATAACTTGGCATAGCAAACAAACCAAAGAGCCAAAGTTCATAGACTAGTGCTCAGGTGGACACTGCCCAATGGCAGCCATATATTATAACAAGATATGATTTTATTATAACAATTATAAAGTATCCCAAACAAACCCCATACCCAAATGAGCACCCATGTGGACTGTATCTGAAATATTAGGTGTTTTATAACGTAGAGAGATCAGGGCATGGACCCAATGGAGCCCTGGTTGGTGTCACTAAATGCGTCTTATCAAAATGAACAAAGGCATATATGGTTTATCAGTGGGCATATGTATGGTTCCTGAGATGTAAGGCCTTTTAAGCAATGGAGGGAATCGGCCATGGCAGATCCCAGAAAAGCCCAAGATTGTTGTCAATGAATAAGTCTTATCATAAGGACCAAGAGTAGAAACGGTTAAACGGTGGGGATCTGAATGATTTCTGAGATATGAGACACTTTATGAAGTGGCAGGGAGAGACATGGCCCCTGCGATCCCCAAAGACGGGGTGACTGAATGTGTCTAATAACAATGAGCAAGAATATATGTGATTATAGGATGGGGGTTTGAATGGTTTCTGAGATATATGGCCTAATATGAAGTTGAGTCTTATCATAAGGAACAAGAATAAATATGGTTAAGGGGTGGGGATCTGAACGGTTTCTGAGATATATGGATTTTAATGAAGTAAAGGGGTGGGGCATGCCCTGTGGCACCCCGGGGGACCTGCATGCTGGTGTCACTGATTGCGTCTTATCATGAGGAACAAGAATATATATGGTTTAGGGGTGGGGATCTGGACGGTTTCTGAGATATATGGATTTTAATGAAGTAAAGGGGTGGGGCATGGCCTGTGGCACCCCGGGGGACCTGCATGCTGGTGTAATTGATTGGGTGTTATCATAAGGAACAAGAATATATATGGTTTAAGGGTTTGGCTCTGAACAGTTTCTCAGATATATGGTCTTTTGTGAAGTCAAGGGGTGGAGCATGGCCCGGGCGCACACTGGGTGACCCCTAAGTTGGTGCCACTGAATGTGTCTTATCATAAGGAACAAGAATGTATATGGTTTAGGGGTGGGTATCTGTAAGGTTTCTGGAATATTTGGCATTTTACGAAGAGGAGGGGGTTGGGCATGGTCCGGGCACATCCCAGGGGACCCCAAATTTGGTGTCACTGAATGCAACTTATCATAAGGAATGAGAGTTTATATGGTTTAAGGGTGGGGATCTCAATGGTTTCTGAGATAAATGGCATTTTATGAAGTGGAAGGGGTGGGGCATGTGCCCGGCACATCCCGGGGGACCCACAGGTTGGTGTCACTTAATGTGTCTTATCATAAGGAACAAGAATATATATATATATATTTTTGGTTTGGGTTTTACGGCCCTTTCAAGATTATTTCACTCATATCGAGCCGATCGTTAATCAGAGGTGGGCGAAAACCGGAGTACCCGGAGAAAAACCACCTGACCTTCCGTTGCAGAACTTGGCGTCTCACATGTGACCCGAGCGAGGCTCGAACCCACAGCGGTGAGAGACCTAATGTTTAAGAGTCAGCGCTCTTATCCACTAGGCCACGGAGGCCCGTACAAGAATATATATGGTTTAGGGGTGGGGATCTGAATGGTTTCTGAGATAAATGGCCTTTTATGAAGTGGAGGGGTCGGGGCATATCCCCGGCATATCCCGGGGGACCCCCAGGTTGGTGTCACTTAATGCATCTTATCATAAGGAACAAGAATATATATGGTTTAGGGGTGGGGATCTGTATGGTTTCTGAGATACATGGATTTTAATAGAAGTAAAGGGGTGGGGCATTGCCCATGGCACCCTGGTTGGACCCGCATGCTGGTGTCACTGATTGTGTCTTATCATAGGAACAAGAATATATATGGTTTAGGGGTGGGGCTCTGAACAGTTTCTCAGATATATGGTCTTTAGTGAAGTCAAGGGGTTAAGCATGGCCCGGGAGGACCCTGGGTGACCCCTAGGTTGGTGTCACTGAATGTGTCTTATCATAAGGAACAAGAATATATATGGTTTAGGGCACGGGATCTGTAAGGTGTCTGGAATATGTGGCCTTTTATGAAGTGGAGGGGGGTTGGGCATGGTCCCGGCACATCCCGGGGGACCCCCGGGTTGGTGTCGCTTAATGCATCTTAGCATAAGGAACAAATATATATAGTTTAGGGATGGGGATCTGTACGGTTTCTGAGATATATGGCATTTTATGAAGTGGAGGGGGTGGGGCATGTCCCCGGCACATCCCGGGGGACCCCCAGGTTGGTGTCACTTAATGCATCTTAGCATAAGGAACAAGAATATATATAGTTTAGGGGTGGGGATCTGAATGGTTTCTGAGATAAATGGCATTTTATGGAAAAGAGGGGACAGGGCATGTCCCCGGCACATCCCGGGGGACCCCCAGGTTGGTGTCACTTAATGCATCTTATCATAAGGAACAAGAATATATATGGTTTAGGGGTTGGGATCTGTAAGGTTTCTGAGATATAAGTCATTTTATGAAGTGGAGGAGGCGGGGCATGGCCCTAGCACAACCTTGGGGACCCCCAGGTTGACATAAAAGCATATGGCTGAGAGAAGTTTACACATGTTTATGTAAGTTTTGTCAAAATATCTGCAATGACTTGGCAGAAAATGCCATTTTTCAGTTTTCCCCATTATAAGTCAATGGAAACTCTAAGTTGCCATAGCAACAAAACTAAAAGGCCAAATTTCATAAAAAACACAAAACCTATAAAGGCATATATGGTAAATATTGTCATAAAGTCTCAGCCTCCAAGAGCATATGGTTTCTGAGGAGATGATTTTTTAAGTATTTTTTGTCTATTTTTTTGCATTTTGGTTTCCATGGTAACCAATAAAAATGAGCAGAAGGCCTAAAATCATACAGCAGATAGTAGATTACCTATGGAACATTTCTATAAAAGTTTTGTCAAAATATCTGCAGAGGCTTGGTAGTAAATGCCATTTTTCTATTTTCCCCATTTTAAGTCTATGGAAAATCTAAGTTGCCATAGCAACCAACTAAAGAGCCGATTTTCATTAAAAACACAAACTTTCAATCCCCCTGTCCAAGGATGCTACAGATGAAATTTGGGCTGAATCGGCCCAGTAGCTTCAGAGGAGATGTCGTTTGAAAATGTTGACGAAGACGACGCAGACGACGCAGACGACACAGACGACGCAGACGACGACGGACAACTGCCTATCCTATAAGCTCCACCGGAGCCTTCGGCTCTGGTGAGCTAAAAAATTTCAAAGGGCCATAACTCAAGAAACAAAAAATTGGGTTTTTTCAATAGTTAATCAGTTCATCTACTCATCATCCCAAACGTCTGTAAAGTTTCAGGGCAAACGCTCAAACAGTTTTTGATATATCTTGCTTACAAGATTTCAAAGTATTTTTTGCAAAGCGGCATAACTCAAGAAGGGGCATAATCCTGACGAGAAAAAAATATGATTGTTGTCGAAAGTTAATCAGTTCATCTTCTCATTATCCCCAACCGTTCTGTAAAGTTTCAGGGCAATAGCTCAAACAGTTTTTAGTTATCTTGCTTACAAACTTAAAAAGCAAAACATTCAAAGGGCCATAACTGAAGAAAAAAGTTTCGGATTTTTTTTCTCAAAAGTTATCAGTTCATCTACTCATCATCCTGAACCAGCCTGTAAAGTTTCAGGGCAATACCTCATACAGTTTTTGAGATATCTTGCTTTTAAGCTACAAACAAGCACAATTTCAAAGGGGCATAACTCAAGAAGAAAAATATGATTTTTGTCAAAAGTTAATCAGTTCATCTTCTCATCATCCCCAACCATTCTATAAAGTTTTAGAGCAATAGCTCAAACAGTTTTTTAGTTATCCTGCTTACTAGCTTAAATCGCAAAAAATTCCAAAGGGCCACAACTCAAGAAAACAAGAGGACCAAGCTGGTCCTGTATCGCTCACCTGAGCTAACAGATTCAAAGTTTCAGGAAGTGCCAACCTTTACTGAAGGAATAATGGAAGGACATGGTGATGACAGGGTAAGCAATTTCTGCAAATCTAGTAGAATGTAACTCTATGATAAATACACTGACCTCACCAGTTTTTAAACTCATTCAAGCTTTTATTCCTGACATGCTAAGAAGATCCGATATAAACTGACTGGGCTATGGTGATGACAAGTTAAAAAATAAGCAATTAACTGCTGCAATCAAAGAGATGTTACTCTGTGACAAATAGGCAAACCTCACGAGTTTTCAAACTCATCGAGCTTTTCTGCCTGACTTATTTGCTTGTAAGTTTGATGAACATCCGATCAAAACTGAAGGGGCAGCAGTGCTAACAATGTCGAAAATAGGCATTTTTAAGCAATCAAAGGCACGTAACTCTATGATAAATGTGCCGACTTGGCCAGTATTCAAACTCATCCAAGGTTTTATTCCCAGCCACCTTACATATAAGTTTCAGAAAGATCCGATCAAAACTGAAGGGGCTACGGTGATGACAAGGTCAAAATTTGGCATTTTTAGCAATCAAAGGGATGTTACCCTAAGTTACATGGGCCGACTTGGCCAGTTTTCGAACTCATCCGAGGTTTCATGCCCAGCCACCTTACATATAAGTTTCAGAAAATCTGATCAAAATTGAAGGGGCTACGTTGATGACAAGGTCAAAAATCAACATTTTCAGCCATCAAAGGGACATAACTATATAGCAAATGGGGCGACTTGGCCGGTTTTCGGACTCATCCGAGATTTTATCCCAAGCCACCTTACATATAAGTTTCAGAAAGATCCGATCAAAACTGAAAGGGCTACAGTGATGACGATGTCAAAAATCAACATTTTCAGCAATCAAAGGGACCTAACCCTACAATAAATAGGCCACCTTGACCAGTATTCGAAATAATCCGAGGTTTTATCCCCAGCCACCTTACATATAAGTTTCAGAAAGATCCGATCAAAACTGGAAGAGCTACGGTGATGACAATGTAAAAAATCAGCATTTTCAGCAATCAAAGGGATGTTACTCTGTGATAAATGGACCAACTTGGCTGGTTTTCGAACTCATCCGAGGTTTTATCCCCAGCCACCTTACATATAAGTGTCAGAAAGGTCCGATCAAAACTGAAGGGGCTACGGTGATGACAAGGTCAAAAATCGGTATTTTCAGCAATCAAAGGTACGTAACTCTATGATAAATGGGTCGACTTGGCCGGTTTTCGAACTCATCCGAGGTTTTATCCCCAGCCACCTTACATATAAGTTTCAGAAAGATCTGATCAAAACTGAAGGGGCTACGGTGATGACAAGGTCAACAAGAGGGCTCAGAGGGCCCTGAATCGCTCACCTGAATATTAGTGTCTCTAGTACATTCTAGGCCCAAGGGCTATAATTTGAACAAACTTGGCAATGGTCCACAAGATGGAGCTTCATACCAAATATCAAAAACCTGAACCTTCTGGTTTCAGACAAGAAGATTTTTAACTGTTTTCCCTATATAAGCCTATGAAAAACCAAAGGGTCCCGGGGTGGGGGGCATTTTTGGCCCCAGGGCTTTAATTTGAACAATCTTAAAAGAGGTCCACTAGATGGAGCTTCACACCAAATATCAAAGATCTGGGCCTTGCAGTTTCAGAAAAGGAAAGTTTAAATAATTTCCGCCACATAAGCTTTGGTAAAACCAAAGGCCCCCTGGGCGGGGGAATTTTTGGTCCCATGGGCTATAATTTGAACAATCTTGGTAGAGGTCCACTAGGTAAAGCTTCATACCAAATATCAAAGACCTGGGCCTTGTGGTCTCAGAGAAGATTTTTAAAGGTTTTCCCTATATAAAGTAGAAGTAAAACAAAGATCAGGAATTGATACAATTAACTTACTCCACTCATAAAAGACACCAAAGGGAAAGAAACACAAACATCAAGCGACCAGACCATAATGGAAACCTAAACAAAGGAAGGCCATAAGGACAGCTACTTTCCCACAAAATGGCCATATGGCCATCCAAAACCAAAAGACACAAGCGACACACACAGTAAGTAACAAACAACAACACAAACAAACCGCCACAGAAGAGCCGCCCTGGAACGGTCAGTGGAATAAGCCTATGAAAAACCAAAAGGGTCCCAGGGTGGGGGCATTTTCGGCTCCAGGGCTATAATTTGTACAATCTTGAAAGAGGTGCACTAGATGAAGCTTCACACCAAATAGCAAAGATCTGGGCCTTGAGGTGTCAGAGAAGAAAACTTTTAAAGATTTTGCCTGTATAAGTCTATGTAAAACCAAAGGCCACCGGGGCGGGGGCATTATTGGCCCCAAGGATATAATTTGTACAATCTTAGTAGAGGTCCACCAGGTAAAGCTTCACCCCAAATATTCAAGACCTGGGCCTTGTGGTTTCAGAGAAGAAGATTTTTAATGATTTTCCATATATAAGCCTATGTAAAACAAAAGGCCTCCAGGTGGGGGCATTTTGGCCCCCAGTGCTATAATTTGAACAATCTAGGTAGAGGTCCACTAGATGAAGCTTCACACCAAATATCAAAGATCTGGGCCTTGCGGTTTCAGAGAAGATTTTCCCTGTATAAGCCTATGTAAAACCAAAGGCCCCCGGGGCGGGGGCATTTTTTGCCCCAAGGCTATAATTTGAACAATCTTAGTAGAGGTCCACCAGGTAAAGCTCCACATCAAATATTAAAGACCTGGGCCTTGTGGTTTCAGAGAAGAAGATTTTTTAATGATGTTCCCTATATAAGCCTATGAAAAACGAAAGCCCCCCCCCCCCGGGGCGGGAGCATTTTGGCCCCCAGGGCTATAATTTGAACAATGTTGGTAGAGGTCCACTAGATGAAGCTTCACATCAAATATCAAAGGTCTGGGCCTTGCGGTTTCAGAGAAGAAGATTTTTAAAGATTTCCCCTGTATAAGCCTATGTAAAACCAAAGGCCCCCGGGGCGAGGGCATTTTTGGCCCCAAGGCTATAATTTGAAGAATCTTAGTAGAGGTCCACCAGGTTAAGCTTCACACCAAATATTAAGGACCTGGGCCTTGTGGTTTCAGAGAATAAGATTTTTTAATGATTTCCCTATATTAGCCTATGTAAAACCAAAGACCCCCGGGGCGGGGGCATTTTGGCCCCCCAGGGCTATAATTTGAACGATCTTGGTAGAGGTCCACTGCATGAAACTTCACACCAAATATCAAAGGGCTGGACCTTGCGGTTTCAGAGAAGAAAATATTTAAAGATTTTCCATGTATAAGCCTATGTAAAACCAAAGGCCCCCGGGGCGGGGGCATTTTTGGCCCCATGGCTATAATTTGAACAATCTTGGTAGAGGTATACTAGGTGAAGCTTCATGCCAAATATCAAAGACCTGGGCCTTGTGGTTTCAGAGAAGAAATTTTTTGAAGGTTTTCCCTATATAAGCCTATGAAAAACCAAAAGGTTCCCAGAGTGGGGGCATTTTCGGCCCCAGGGCTATAATTTGTACAATCTTGAAAGTGGTCCACTAGATGAAGCTTCACACCAAATAGCAAAGATCTGGGCCTTGCGGTGTCAGAGAAGAAGATTTTTAAAGATTTTCCCTGTATAAGCCTAAGTAAAACCAAAGGCCCCAGGGCGGGGGCATTTTTGGACCCAAGGCTATAATTTGAACAATGTTGGTAGAGGTCGGATAGATGAAGCTTCAAACCAAATATTAAAGACCTGGGCCTTGTGGTTTCAGAGAAGAAGATTTTTAATGATTTTCCCTATATAGGCCTATGTAAAACCAAAGGCCTCCAGGCTGGGCAGTTTGGCCCCCAGGGCTATAATTTGAACAATCTTTGTAGAGGTCCACTAGATGAAGCTTCACACCAAATATCAAAGATCTGGGCCATGCGGTTTCAGATAAGAAGATTTTTAAAGATTTTCCCTGTATAAGCCTATGTAAAACCAAAGGCCCCCGGGCGGGGGCATTTTTGGCCCCAAGGCTATAATTTGAAAAATCTTAGTAGAGGTTCACCAGGTTAAGCTTCACACCAAATATTAAAGACCTGGGCCTTGTTGGTTCAGAGAAGAAGATTTTTTAATGATTTTCCCTATATAAGCCTATGTAAAACGAAAGGCCCCCGGGGCGGGAGCATTTTGGCCTCCAGGGCTTTAATTTGAACGATCTTGGTAGAGGTCCACTAGATGGAGCTTCACACGAAATATCAAAGATCTGGGCCTTGCGGTTTCAGAGAAGAAGATTTTTAAAGATTTTCCCTGCTTAAGCCTATGTAAAACCAAATGCCCCCGGGGCGGGGGCATTTTTGGCCCCAAGGCTATAATTTGAACAATCTTAGTAGAGGTCCACCAGGTGAAGCTTCACACCAAATATTAAAGACCTGGGCCTTGTGGTTTCAGAGAAGAAGCTTTTTTAATGATTTTCCCTATATAAGCCTATGTAAAACCAAAGGCCCCCGGGGCGGGGGCATTTTGGCCCCCAGGCCTATAATTTGAACAATCTTGGTAGAGGTCCACTAGATGAAGCTTCATACCAAATATCGAAGACCTGGGTCTTGCGGTTTCAGAGAAGTGAAAAGCTCATACAGTGTTTGAGAAATCTTGCTTACAAGATTTTAAAGTATTTTTTTGCAAAGGGGCATAACTCAAAGAAGGGGCATAATCCTGACGAGAAAAAAAAAACACTGTTCAATTATTTTTTCATAAGGAATCCATGTATGAAATTTCAAAAACCTAGCACCCATGGTTCTTAAGTTATGCTATGCAGTAAAAAAGCGGGAAGGACGGAAGGACGGACGGACGAACTGGGCAAAACCAATATGCTCCCACAACTTCTTCGAAGTTTGGGGCATAAAGACGGTTCAATTACATTGATTTCAGAACAAAGCCAGATCACGTGAGACCCGGTTCACTAAACTTTGCTAGTGGCACAATGAAAATTTACAAAAATACATTCATTTCTCAGCTTGTTTTATTTAGTATCCCGAATTTGCTTCATATTTACTTAATACACTTGGACTGCAACAAACTATTTTAATTTTGAGGAAATACAATGCTCACACAACAATACGACCTGATAAAACCTGTACTGCTTACCCATAGCTTGTAACGGTACAGTTTGCATATGTTTGGAATAATCCCGAACGAGTCATTATCTCAGATATCTACAAAATAAGAAATTACATTTTGTAAAATTTCTTTCATAACTGTATAAAATATAATATTTTCAATCATGATAAAATATGAATGGTGTGACGATCAAGAAACGTTAGCTACCAAGGGCAACAAAAGAACAAGCATACAAAACACAAAGTTTATGAAAAATGCACAAAGGTAGGCAAAGCAACCAGGGGCCAGTTGTTCAAAGCATCGTTAGCTTAACGAACTCGTTAGCGGTCATATTGTTAACTGTTCTAGCACGTTCAATATCTAAAATTTTGGCATTTTTGTTGACAAAATGTGAGCAGTTTTAGCATCTGCAAAAGCTGCTCACATTCTCAGCAAAAATATTAGCACATTTGCCAAAATAAATGATCAAAGTATAACAATACGTTAACTAACGACGGCGTTTGTTTTTAACAACTGGGCCCAGGTCTTTCTGTATTCCACGATGTGGTTATCACAATGTTGTAAAATAAAAATAGCGACAGCCTGGCGTTAACATCACGTGAACAACTCCGTGAAATGAAGACCCTCATATACCCCACTTTATGTAGAGAAAACTGAGGTTTATAAGGGTATACATTATTTTTCTTATTTTTGCTCAAATACATAGGTTGTGGGTACTTGTTAGAACCGCCTCTATGAGGCGGTTCTAACGAGCACCAACAACCGATGTTTGCGGTATTAACTAGAGCTGTCAGTGAAACTGACTAGGGCCCCGGCAGCGCTATCAGAGGAGTAGGAAAATTTGTGGACGGACAGACGGACAGACAGACAGACGGACGGACAGAGTGATTACTATAGGGCACCCACACTTTCAGTGGGGGGCCCTAATTAGAAAAGTATCAAGGATTTTGAAAATGGCCATTTGGAGAAATGAAAAAATGCACTATCTCGCACGTGTGTGTTATCGTAATGACAGGTCTTTGTCTATTATACACTTGTGAACATCACTTTTTTCTCCATATCTGAGGTCTGAGGATTAGTCAGGATTATATAGTACAGTGTACAGATCGTTTATCAATCGACCTAAGGTTACAAACTAAAGACGCTTTCTGCCTGCATAACTTTCACTGATCATGTACGAAATACAGGTTCCGGCTATTTATAGCAGCGCGTCTTTCCTTGTGGCATTAGAACACTATGTAAAAAGTAACATCTTGACTGGGCTCGTGTATTTGGTTTTTGGCAAACAGTGTAGCCCTAGGTCAGACGCTGAATAATGAGGCGTCTGAATAGGATCTGCACTGTTTGCTTAACGCGTGGAAATGTAAGCATCACGCTACCAAGTGCTTGAAATGGAGACCCCTAAACCCCACTTAATATAGAGAAAAGTGGGATCCAAGACGGTTCTTCTGTCGCGGTTTATCTTTTTTATTGTTTGTTTTTGGGTGTTTGTGTCGCTTATATTATTTTGGATAGCCTATTGGCCATTTTGTGGGAAAGTAACTGTCCTTTTGGCTTTCCGCTATTGATGTTTCCATTAGGGTCTATTTTTCATGTTTGTGGTTCTTTCCCTTTGGTGTCTCTGATGGGAGCTATGGGTCAATTGTATCGATTCCTGATCATTGCCTCTACCTCTATTTTACGGGATATACATTATCTGCTTTATTTTTTGCTTTACAACATAGATTGTGGGTACCCTGACGAGCACCCACAATCTATATTGAAAGCAGAAATAATAAAGATGTTAGCATTTTTACCTAATATTTATCATATTCTGACACCATGTTGGGCGCCATTATTTCTTACGGACATGTTTTCCTAAAGGGGTAAAACCAAACATTTTAACTCTCAGTTAAGGACTACTTTCCAAGCCAATTTTCAGAGACAATCGACGAACAGCATTGTCTGTGCTTTGATTTATCCCTATGATATCACTTAGCCCATTTTAGTGTATTGGCAAATGGGAAGTTCTTATGTGCCCGCTTGAGACAAACTAGTATGAACGGCCACTCAGGCAAAGCCACAATCAAAGAACGCAGCCATCTCAAGTCACCTAGAAAGTAAGCGACATGGAAGCCAACACAAAAACACCAGACGAGACATAAACAAACGGCCAAAAGCCAATAAACAAATAATATACTGCAAAAGAACGTCCGCTTTGGGACTGTCAGTAGTAAAATTACTGGGGAGGTGGGATGTGGCTTCAACCCCGGAGTTTATTAAATTTCAAACCTCGCCATCAGTTCCGGTGCATCATCAAACATAATAACAATAATAAATTGATCCGCATAGAGGCTTCCTAGCTCAACAGTGATTCAGTGAAAAATAAAGCACCGTCTATGAAGAGTCTCAATAAAACCGAAGCTATAAACAAACATTGAACAGATGGATACTTTCGGAGCAATAATATAAGAATCTGATATGGGTTTCTTTTTCTTGCACAACACCTCCGGTTAGTTTTGACAGCTCGCACATGTATATTGTTTACAAAATAAAAGTAGTGCGGAAGTAGTTCCGGCAGTTGAATAGAATTGAAGCGCATTTATGTTAGTTGCCTGGGTCGGAACACCAGGGTCAGAACATAAGTTTCTATCCCAGGGTAAAATCACGGATTTCCTTGTCTGGTGTGCAAGAATATAAGAAACTTACATGGGTGTGAGGAGTAGATAGAAAAATCCTTTTCGAGGGCCGTTTTCCGGCATCACAAGGATTGCCAAGTGATGCCAGACTGTGATTCTGAGGGACGCATTTTCTATCGATCCTTCAAACCATGTAAGAATCTTTTTCTTGCATATATTTCATTTCTCGATTTTTGTTAGTGCAATCACTTCAGTTTCTTTATTCCGCCATATTGTGATGAAAATAGTGTGATGTTTAGTGACGTCACGTAGCGTGCTGTGACGTCAATCCTAACGACGGTGCATACGAGGTCCTAATCCACCAGTGCATATAAAACGGGTGGGAATATTTGATTTCGAAGCTATCCTAGGCCAAAATCTTGTGTGCATCAAAACGTTTTCCAGTCAGACCAATGCCATTTCTGGAGTTCCGGTAGTACATAACAGTGCAGTTTATCTTTTGGACCCTAGGGTCTATTTTAGTATTTTTGAGAATTCAGAACACCCAAATATGAAAAATAGAAGTGAAGGCAATGATCAGGAATCGATGCATTAGAGACATCAAAGGGAAAGAAACACAAACATGAAACAAAAAGAGCCTTATTAAAACATCAATAGCGGGAAACCAAAAGGACAGTTACTCTCCCACAAAATGGCCAATTGGCCATCAAAAACAAAATAATATAAGCGATACACACTCTCAAAGACAAATCATAACACAAATAAATCGTGACAGAAGAACCGTACTGGAACGGTCAGTGAAACGAATTCCACTGATGGGTGGGGGGGGGGGGGGGGGTTGCGGCTTAAATCGAATTTACGTGACCACTATCCTCGCCTTTACTTCCGTCGCGATTAAGACAAATAATTTGTTCAGTCCGCATGGAGGTCTCCTTACTCATAAGTGCAAAATCTCCGTGTACACAAAAATAAAAAATCAAACGATGAGGACTCGACAGCAAGAAACGAAACCACTAAAATGTTGGAGCAAAAGAAAAACAATAGTTAGACTCCGACCAGAGACATAATATCAGGCACCAACCAACATTACCTAAAATTATATTCTCTTATTCTCAGAAAAGCTGTATTCTGAGAACAAACCTTTTCTCTTGTCACGGTTCATATTATAAAAGTATATTATGCTGTAACTAATACTTACATCATTGCAGAAAAGCTCTGAGTACTCGGCAAAGAGATCCGACTCTATATCTAATAAATCTGGCTGACTGTTCACGTCATCAACCAAACCAAACTGCATAGAAAATGTTGAAATATGGTCAGATAGGTAGATATAGTTTCTACCAATCTGTATGGCGTTTGCATTTCCAACAACAAGGGTCGGCTGGGACGTCAGAATATGATTTTTGATTTGATTTCCAACTGAAGGTGGTGCTGCCCTGACAAATTTCGCAACCCAGTTAATCTTGTCTCGCTCGTTGGGCACTTCTCTGAAAGAAGAAAATGCTTTAATAATATGTTTTAAGATTGAACGTAGGGAAATTGTGACATAAACAACATCGGAATATCTATTAGTGACATATCAAACAATACATAAGTTCAAAAACCAGGTAGCTAAGGAAACTTCTAAATTTTTGCGGTATTCCAAAATTTGCTCCAAAAATTAAATCTTTCAACATTTAGAACACAAGGAACATATGTATATTAGAAAGATTTGGTTAGGCTACCCTAGTCCACTCTGTCAAATAAAAATTGGTTGCCATCATACCAGGAAATACAGAGGCCCTGTTGTTGAGCCTCATCATCGTCCTTTCAAATCATAGTACAGCTAGAAAAAGAGCAGCATTAACCCATATATGCATAGCAAACTACGACGTCTGCCCAGGATCTTCTCTATTTTCTCCAAAACAGTAGTGAAGGCAATGATCAGGAATCCAAGTATGGAAGTCAAAAACTTTCATTTTTTTATGTAACTTCTTACTTCAGTTGTTTTACCTTGGTAGACTATGAATTACCCATACGTTCATTACCAATCTCTGCCCCTCTGCGTCAGGGCGTAACTGAGTGGTTAGAGCATTTGATTTACAGCGAAGCGGCCCGATTTCGAATCCCACGTAGGCAGGGATATTTTAGGTATGCTTCGTTCCTTTGTTACGACTTTCATGCCGTAAGATGGGGGCTTGTCAGGGTTCGCCTCTACTTCTACTTTAGTTCGGGTTTCCATGAATGACGACTTCCTTGAAGAGTGTTGGTTTTACGGCCTACATCTATGGTTTGTGTAATCTACCTTGGTAGACCATGTATTACTAATGAATTCATTACCAATCTCTGACAACTGTGTCAGGGAGCCTACCCTTTGGCTCAGTGATTAGAACATAGGATTTTCACCTGAGCGGCCCGGTTTTGAACCCGCCAGAACCAAGATATTTTTCAGCTAATTCGTCTTTTCTTTGTTACGACTTTCATGTCTAGACAATGCAAAATATAAATCTGAGTTGGTCTCTCCTAAGCTAGTATGTGGAAGCTTTTTCTGGTCATTAAAGTGATAAATGCTACAGCAAGTGTCCAGACCTTTGCCAACAGCATCGTTTAAAGTTCACTCTATACTTTATTTTGCCAGGTTCATGTAAAATAAAGCTGAACCATAATAGGAGTGACGGCAGTGATCCGTGAAGGCATAAACCGTTATTTGAAAAGACAGTCAAAAGTATTTAGGGGAATGGACGAAAGTCAAGCAAAAGTATCTTTGTCTCCCATGTCAATATGGTTCAACTCTTAAAGGACAAAATTTTCCCCTGAAGAGCAAATTCTTTTCTTTAAGAGTCGACCTACATTTTAGTAGGACATGGCTGATAGAAAAGTAAACAGAAAGCCCCAAAATTGCGCCCCCCTCTTTGGCGGACAAATATGCCAGGTGTTCCCAGTCTCCTTAAAAGACATTTATCTGGGGTATACATTATTTTTTCTTATCTTTACTCCAAGACATAGGTTGTGGGTTGTGAGGCTGTTCTAACGAGCACCCACGACCTACCTTTGTATCGCTTATATTATTTTATTTTGGATAGCCTATTGGCCATTTTGTGGGAAAGTAACTGTCCTTTTGGTTTAAACATATTTTTATTTCATTAGTACAAATACAGTAAATTCAATATACAATTTTGTGAACAATAGAAAGGGTAAGAAAAAAAGCATATGCTTATAGAGTTCCGCCCCTTTACTGGAACTATGTGCCTGTGCAAGATAAGTACTACCAGATACTTACATGGAACATCTGACTTAAAACTTATGATAAGAGAAAATAAATTAAATACTTTCCCATTTAGACAAACAACAGAATGAACAAAAGTGTTAACTTACTGGAATGACAGAAAATCTATCATCACGAAAACACGCCTGTATAACTTTGTTCCCTTTTAACCCCATTTTTTTATAGTAAAACTGGGGTTTACAGGACTACAATTTATTTTTCTTCTTTCTGCTTCAAAATATAGGTTGTCGGTACACGTTAGAACCGCCTCCGATGAGGGGGTTTCTAACGAGTACCCACAACCTATATCTAAGAGCAGAAATAAGAAAAATATCAATTTTTTTCATCATAAAATGTTCGTTTTTTTCACCTTTAAGGTTCCTTGTTCTGGCAGTTTTCGTAATGATTGGGTATAATTCAGTTATTATTTAGAGGTGCATTTTTCTGTTGTCCTTTTGGCTTTCCGCTATTGGTGTTTCCATTAGGGTCTGTTGTTTCATGTTTGTGTTTCTTTCGCTTTGGTGTCTCTGATAGGAGCTGTGGGTTATTGTATCGATTCCTGATCATTGCCTCCACTTCAACTTTTTATAAGAAAAATATCAAGGATTTTCATCAGAAAAGTAGCCATTTTAGAGGTGAGAAATATGCACTTTGTTGCACGGGTGGGTTGTGATAATGAAAATGAAATGTTTGATATCTCAGGTTTTTAGTTTTACGGCCTTTTCTAGATTATTTCACTTTCACCGAACTGAACGTTAATCAGAGGTGGGCGAAAACCGGAGTATCCGGAGAAAATCTATAAATGTAAAGAAAGTGGGGCTCACAGGGCAACGTATATGGTTAAGTACAGACTGATTACTCATTAGGACGACAGAAGTCGGCGGTTCTTATGTCCAGCTATCACTTTATGTAGAGTACAAAATATGATCTATTTCAAATGTTTAACAGAAAAAAAATCATTTAGACCTAGAAAACATAGCATTTTGCAACTAAGCTGTGTTTTCATAATGTACCGAAATACCTATTTTGATTAGCATTTGCGCTTGAAAGCATAGAGATTGAATACAAAAGACTTCCCGCAGCGGAGTATCAGCGTATTGCTGTTTTCATAACCCACTTATTTGTTTTAGTTTCTAAGACACAACATGCCCCAAAGTATGAAATATATTAGAGATAGTTCAGTTCGAAACATTATTTAGGCTGACGTTATACACCTTTAAGGTTCCTTGTTCTGGCAGCTGCTCTCCGATCTGCAGCTCAGAGTTTACCGTATGGTGAAGATTTTCATTAGGAAAACATGTCCGTGTGAAATAATGGCTTCCAACATGGTGTCAGAAACGACAAATTTTAGGTGAAAATGATAAGACCTTTCTTATTTCTGCTTTCAACATTGATTGTGGGCGCTCGTTAGAAATAACGAGTATCCACAACCTATGGATGGAGCAAAAATAAGAAAAATAATGTCTTTGAGCAAAAAATAAGAAAAATAATGTCTTGGAGCAACAATAAGAAAAATATACCCCCGTAAACCCCATTTTTCTCTATATAAAGTGGGGTATAGGGTGGTCTTCAATTCACGGACTTGTTCACGTGGTGTGTTCTGGCAACTGCTATCCGATCTACAGCTCAGTGTAATTATTGAGTTAACCGTATGGTGAAGATTTTATCGGATTTAATTTCAGAGTGAACAATCATGAATTGATTTAACCCTTTTTGTAGCAAATGGAATCGTCCTCCTTATATATAGCAGGAATCCACTTCAAGATTTAGGGGTGACAGGTTGTGGTTTCTTCAAAATTGATTTGGAAAATGTCTGAACTTTCTGCAAATAGTGTAGGTCCTGATAAGACGCCACGTTATGCGGCGTCTCGTCTGGGCCTGCAATGTTTGCATAGGTATCCGTTTAGGGGTTTCCAGTCTGAAAAGGGTTAAAAGGGTCAAGAAAAAACATTTTTTGCCTTTAAACGGGAGAACAGAGTATCTTTCTTATGCATGACATGGTGTCTGCTTATAAGAACATCATTTCAGATCAGTATTCAAGGTATTAGTAGGTCAAGCAATTACTGCAACTTTATAGCCACCCAATCGCAGTCAATGTGATATTTCTCTTTCCTTTCCCTGCAAACAAATCATGCCTGACCGTCGCTAAAAATTACAGTAGTACCCTTACTAGCACTGTATTTGTTTGTTTGATTTGAGATTTAACGTCCCCGTCAACACTGTAAAAGTCATTCTGGAGACGTTGCTTCCAATTTTGTGGGACTTTTACTCGACATTGAGATGAAATGACATCTCAAGCACTGCCGCCAAATGAAACGAATATGGTTTATAAGCATGGACGGGCCGACTCCCACCGCTTTGCCTGGGTATGCTTAGATCCTCTAAGCGGTTTACCAGTTCTCGTGTGCGGGTCGCCTAGCACTGTGTATAAGTGTCTGCACAGTTTACCAATGTCACACTAACCCGTGACCTTCAGGTCAAGGAAAGCCCGGTTGGAAAACAAATTGTTAAAGTATATATTCTGAGGAACTCTTGTTAAGTAATTTGCTTCATTGCATCCGTTTATCGATATTTGATATTGATTTTCTAGACATTTTGTGATTTCCCCTCGTATCAGTAAAAATATATAATATATTTTGGTAAAAAAATTAAGATCTCAAATCCTGACCAGAACAGTGTTGCAAATTAACCTAACCAATACCACACTGGTGACTAAGCCCTAATTACCACATCACGAAAACACGCCTATATAAATCTGACCCCCTTGAACACCACTTTTATATAATAAAACTAGGGTTAACATGGGCATACCTTATTTTCCTTATTTCTGCTCTAAAATATATATTGTGGGTACGCGTTAGAACCGCCTCGATGAGGCGGTTCTAACAAGTACCCATAATCTATATTTTGAGCAGAAATTAGAAAAATATCCCAATTTTTCATCTTAAAATTTCTAATTTTTGGCCCAAAAATTGGCAATGTATTTGTATAGGTGTGCTTTCGTTATGAATAAGACAAATAAAATAAACAAAAAAGCTTCACTTACTGATAATTAGTTACTTCACATCCATCGTAGTTCTCAAAAACAGGTTGTAGGATATTTGACATCTACAAAAATAATTATGACATCTATGACTTGAAAAGTAATATGTTTTTAATCTAAGAGAAATCTAGAGAAATCTAAGTCAAGGTAATGTTGGTTGGTGCCTGATGCTCTGTCCCTGGTCGGGCCCATCGGGATCTAACTGTAGGTTTTCTTTTGCTCCAGCATTTAAGTGGTTTCTTGCTGTCGAGTCCTCACCGTTGTCTCACCTCTGTGGTTCTTTGATTATCTGTGTTCACGGAGATGTTGCACTGATGAGTTTGGAGGCCTTCATGCGGACTGAACAAATTATTTGTCTAAATCGCGATGGAAGTAAGGGCGAGGATTGTGGCCACGTAAAATCGATTAAAGCCCCCCCCCCCCCCCCCCCAGTGGAAAGCTTTCCACTGACCGATCCAAGGCGGTTCTTCTGTGGCGGTTTATTTATGTTGTTGTTTGTTACTTACTGTGTGTATCACTTGTGCCTTTTTATTTTGGATGGCCATATGGCCATTTTGTCAGAAAGTTACTATCCTTATGGTCTTCCTTTGTTTAGGTTTCCATTATGGTCATGTCACTTAATGTTTGTGTTTCTTTCCCTTTGGTGTCTTTGATGGGTGGAGTAAGTGAATTGTATCGATTCCTGATCTCTGTTTTACTTCTACTTTAATCAATAACAGTATCAAATGTTGTCTGTACACCCTGAATCAGCTTTCTAATTTAAGCCATTAAAAGTGGATACATGGCAATGTACAGACAAATAACTCTTCCAAAATGAAACGGGGTAAAATGTATTTGAGAAATTTACTCGTTGAACCCACACGCATATAAATATTTAAGTTTTGACATATGTTGATCAGGCGCCACTACAGGCAGGGCCTGACATATCCGTTGCAGGGCCGCCCGGGACAAGTCCCGAATCCTGCTGGGTACATTTGCTTAGTCTTTACGTAGTTCCGTTATTAATATTAATTCCTGTGTTTCGTTGAACATCTGAAAATGCTATTGGTTGTCAAGTATGATGACTGTATACGTGTCGTAATTGTTATAATTTTAATTGACACTGAAATTTAATACCTAAAGTTCAATGTCATACATTGTCTATCAAACCGTCTTCTTCATCAGTTACCCCCGATGTATAGTGCATTGTAACACACTGACCTGATAACGATATGCTATCTCAGGACTAGTGAGCTTTATCAAGTCAACGTGACATTGCACTTTTTGAATGAACCGGGCAAACGGAAAATGGCCAAGATGTTATTATTACTAGAAAAATCGAAAAAAAAAAAAAAAAACATTGAAAATTATCAAAAGAAAAAGAAACGGTCAGATGATAGTAAATATACTGGTCGATTATATTCCGCACCGGAATGTTGGGACGCACTGAGGAAAATCGGTAAGTGATCGAAAATTGCCAATTTAAATGGTTTACAAGGGGATAAACTGATAAATAGAATACCAGATTCGTGTCATTTGATATCAGGTTTATCATGTTCGGCTTCGAGAACGCATGTAGAATCGCTCAGCAAGCCTCGCGATTCTACAAGCGTTCCCGAAGCCATGCCTGATAAACTTGATATCAAAAGACATGAACCTGGTATTCTCTATTTAGCAGACATATGTGTTGTCCCTTACGAATAGTGTCCTTTGCGCTAACCATCACGAAAATGCGCCCATATAATTTTGACCCCCATGAACCCCACTTTTATATAGTAAAGTAGAAGTAAAACAAAGATCAGGAATTGATACAATTAACTTACTCCATCCATAAAAGACACCAAAGGGAAAGAAATACAAACATTAAGCGACCAGACCATAATGGAAACCTAAACAAAGGAAGGCCATATAGACAGTTACTTTCCCACAAAATGGCCAGTAAAACTGGGGTTTACAGTGGTAAACCTTATTTTTCTTATTTCTGCTCTAAAATATAGATTGTGGGTACTCGTTAGAACTGCTTTAATGAGGCGGTTCTAACGAGTACCCACGATCTATATTTTGGACAGAAATAAGAAAAATATTACCATTTTTCATATTAAAATTTTCATTTTTTCGGCGATAAAGGTTACAATGTATTTGTATAGGCGTGTTTTCGTAATGTAAACAGACGTGAAGGCAATCGTACCTAAATACAAAATAGAAGTGAAAGCAATGCTCAGGAATCGATACAATTTACCCACAGCATCCATCAAAGACAACCAAAGGGAAAGAAGCACAAACATGAATCAACTAGACCCTTATGGAAACATCAATTGCGGAAAGTCAAAAGGACAGTTACTGTCCCACAAAATGGCCAATTTGCTATCCAAAACAACATAATATAAGCGATACATACACTCAAAGACAAACCATAACAAAAACAAAAGCACCGCATGCGGGTTCCAACGCTCGGCTGCAGTTTCTTTTAGTTAAACAAAAATTCTAAGTCGAAAAAGGGGCATAACTGTGCCAAAAATACTTTGAGGGTTACCTCACCTATTGGTATGAGTTCCCCTTTTCATAACGAACAACTAGTCTGAATTTCAAGTAAATATATTCAGTAATGACAGAGATATTACAAAATGTCCAAGGTTTTGCACGACAAAGACGCAAACATTCTAAATCGAAAAAGGGGCATAATTGTGCCAAAAATAGTTTGAGGTTTACCTCGCCTATTAGTCCAAGTTTCAAGTAAATATGTTCAGTAATGACATAGATATTAATAAATGTCCAAGTTTTTGCACGAAATTCTAAGTCGAAAAAGGGGCATAACTGTACCAAAAATATTTTGAGGGTTACCTCACCTATTGGTATGAGTTCCCCTTTTCATAATGAACGACTAGTCCAAGCTTCAAGTAAATATGTTCATTAATGACACAGATATCACAAAATGTCAATATTTTTGCACGACGACGACGCAGACGACGACGTCAGATCTATGACAATACCTCGTCGGTTGTCTTCGAAAACAGCCGAGCTAACAAGAGGGACCTCTGAGCCCCTGATTCGCTCACCTGAATGCCATTGTCTCTAGTAATTTCTATTTTTAGCTCTGGCAGTCATCTTGTTCATCAAAGTGGAACGATATAAGCTATTTTGCTAGGGTGTCACCTAGGCAACATTCCAATGAAGTTTGAATCTAACTGACCCAAGGGTTTAGGAAGAGTTCGCATTTGAGGCAAATGTACAATGTTTTTCTATTTTTAGCTCCGGCGGCCATTTTGTTAATCGGAGTCGGATCGTTTTAGCTATTTTAGTAGAGGGTCATCTAAGCAACATTCCTATGAAGTTTGAATGAAATTGGACTAAGGGTACAAGAGAAATTGTCGTTTTAAGATTTTTGTCTATTTTTGGCTCTAGCGGCCAACTTGCTTACCAGAGGGGAATGGTTTTAACTATTTTGGTAGGGAGTCACCTGGGCAACATTCCTGTGATGTTTAAATAAAATCGGCCCAAGGGTTTAGGAGAAGTTCACGTTTGAAGCAAATTTTCGATGTTTTTCTATTTTTAGCTCTGATGGCCATTTTGTTCATCAGAGCGGGATTATTTGAGCAATTTTGGTAAAGGGTCCTCATAGCAACATTCCTATGAAGATTGAATGAAATAGGCCCAAGGGTACAGGTACAGTTGTCGTTTGACGTTTTGTTCTGTTTTTAGCTCTGGCGGCAAAGTTGTCTAACAGAGCGGAATGATATTTACTATTTTGGTAGGGAGTCACCTGGGCAAAATTCCTGTGAAGTTTAAAACAAATTGGCACAAGGGTTTAGGAGGAGTTTGCGTTTGAAACAAATTTACGATGTCTTTTTTTCTATTTTAAGCTCTGGTGGCCATTTTGTTCATCGGAGCGGGATTAGTTTAGCTGTTTTGGTAGAGGTCATCTAAGCAACATTCCTATGGAGTTTGAATGAAATTGGCCTTAGGGTACAGGAGAAGTTGTCGTTTTAAGATTTTTGTCTATTTTTGGCTCTAGCGGCCAACTTGTTTACCAGAGTGGAATGGTTTTAGCTTTTGGTAGGGAGTCACCTGGGCAACATTCCTGTGAAGTTTAAATCAAATTGGCCCAAGGGTTTAGGAGAAGTTCACGTTTGAAGCAAATACGATGTTTTTCTTTTTTTAGCTCTGGTGGCCATTTTGTTCATCAGAACAGGATTATTTGAACAAATTTGGTAGAGGGTCCTCCAAGCAACATTCCTTTGAAGATTGAATGAAATTGGCCCAAGGGTACAGGTAGAGTTGTCGTTTGAAGTTGTTTTCTATTTTAGCCTCGGATGCCATCTTGTCAAACAGAGCGGAACGACATTTACTATTTTGGTAGGGAGTCACCTGGGCAACAGTCCTGTGAAGTTTAAAACAAATTGGCCCAACGGTTTAGGAGAAGTTTGCGTTTGAAGCAAATTTACAATGTCTTTTTTCTATTTTAAGCTTTGGTGGCCATTTTGTTCATCGGAGCGGGATCAGTTTAGCTGTTTTGGTAGGGTGTCATCTAAGTAGCATTCCTATGAAGTTTGAATGAAATTGGCCCAAGGGTACAAGAGGAGTTGTCGTTTTAAGATTTTTTTTCTATTTTTAGCTCTGACGGTCATCATGTTTGTCAGAGTAAAACGAATTAAGCTATTTTGGTAGGAGTTACCTTAGAAACATTCCTATGAAGTTTGAATCAAATTGGCCCTAGGGTTTAGGAGGAGTTCGCGTTTGACGCAAATTTACGTTTTTCTATTTTTAGCTATGGCGGCCATTTTGCTCATCAGACCGAAATCGTGTTAGCTATTTTGGTAGAGGGTTATCTTAGCAACATTTCTATGAAGTTTGAATGAAATTGGCCCAAGGGTACAGGAGGAGTTGTTGTTTGAAGATTTGTTTCTATTTTTAGCTCTGGCTGCCACCTTGTTAGTCAGAGCGGAACGGTATTAGCTATTTTAGTAGGGAGTCACCTACATAACATTCCTGTGAAGTTTGAATCACATTGGCTCAAGGGTTAAAGAGAAGTTCGGGTTTGAAGCAAATTTACGATGTTTTTCCTATTTTAAGCTATGGCGGCCATTTTGCTCATCAGAGCAGAACCGTTTCAGCTATATTGGTAGAGGGTCACCTGAGCAACATTCCTCTGAAGTTTGAATGAACTTGGCCTAAGGGTACAGGAGGAGGTGTCGTTTAAAGTTTTTTTTTTCTATTTTTAGCTCTGGTGGCCATCTTGTTTGTCAGAGCGGAACGATTTGAATTATTTTGGTAGGGAGTCACCTGGGCAACATTCTTGTGAAGATTTTATCAAATTTAAGAGGAATTTGCGTTTGAAGCACTTTTACATTTTCTATTTTTTTAGCTCTTTTGCTCATGGGAGCAGAATCGATCTAGCTATTTTAGTAGGTCATTCCTATGAAGTTTGAATTAATTTGGCCCAAGGGTACAGGAGGATTTGTCGTTTAAAGATTTTTCTAATTTTAGCTCTGGTGGCAATCTTGTTCAGCGGAGCGGAACGATTTTACCTATTTTTGTAAAGGGTCACCTAACCAATATTCCTATGAATATTTATTGAAATTGGCTCAAGGGTTTAGGAGGAGTAAGCCTTTAAAGCAAATTGTTGACGCGGCACGACGCACGACGGACATTAACCGATCACAATAGCTCAGCATGAGCACGAAGATGAGTATTTCGTGCTCATGTGAACTAATAAACCGCGACAGAAGAACCGCCTTGGAATGGTCAGTGAAATGATTCCACTTATTTCCGTCGCGCTTTAGACAAATAATTTGTTCAGTCTGCATGAAGGCCACCTAACTCACCAGTGCAACACAAAAATCAAACAACCACAGAGATAAAACAACGGTTAGCACTCGACAGCAAGAAGCTACTGAAATGCTGGAGCAAAAGAAGACCAATAGTTAGTCAGAGACAGAGCATCAGATAACGTTTTAATTGAAATTTGGCTATTCTTGGTCTATGGCGCAATGTCAGATATGGAATTAAAAGGGATGGCCAAGGCTTTGGTTGTTGCAGATACTGAAGGAGTGTCGCTTTTCTCGTCAAATGACATTAATACAGCCACACGTAACATGTTACAACAGAACAATCACACCTAAAATAACTTTGTATAGAAATATAGATGTGGCTGATCTAATGAGCAACACAATCTTTTAGAGCAGAAATAGGAAGGTATTGAAAAAGTGCATTTATCACATGACGTCCCGTCTGAGAGTGTAATAACGCCATGCATTATTTCCGATAATCCACTAGTAGATTAAATATGTAAATTAGCTAGATACGCCCCGTAACGTTACATGTACGACGTCCTTAACGACGTCGCGTTTACTAATGGCGGAATATTGACATGTTTGTAAAACAATCGTAACTAAAATGCGTTTTTAAAAGTCATATGATAAATAGAATCTTGCATTCGTGCTCATGTATTATTAAATTTATTAAACTCGTTGAGGAAAAGGGATAAAATGCTCGGCAAAGCCTCGCATTTTATCCCCTTTCCTCAACTCGTTTAATAAATTCAATAATACATGAGCACTCATGTAAGATCCCTTATTATAACAAGTGCTATCAACACAACACACTTTCAAACGAATGTCTTATCTCAATGAAAGATGTCTGGTTTAACGTGTCAATACTAGAAGAATACGTCATACTCACATTATTGCAAAACTGACTGGCATACTGCTGGAATACTAGACTGGTCGTATCTAGCAACTCAGTTACATCTTCAACTAAATCAAACTGGATTGGAATCTCAAACTGCAAAACTAAGAATGAAAACAGTTATGCATTCTTTTCTTATTTTCTACTTCTTTGGATGGAACTCTGAAAATATTTGGGGGTCACTGGATATGCCCTAATTGGCCTAAACTATCAAGTCTGGCCCAGGAAACTTGTATACACGAACAGTTTTTAGTCATTAGATATACTCCTTGCTTCCAAAGAATAAACCTCACAAAGACGATACTAAACTTCTCCGTAAAAGGTATGCCTACCCTCCATCATAATGTAGATTATGTTTTCGCATTGTTTTGGATCGGGTTTCCAACATTGAACTCTGAATATATTTGAAGGTCACTGATGAGGCCTAACTGGCCGAAACTAGCTTGTCTGGTCAAGAAAACTTGTACACACGGACAATTTTCACTTATTTGGTGTACTCCCTGCTACCAAATGATAAACCTTTCACGGGTCATGTTTATGTTGTAGTTTTACAAGTGTATGACGTATTGAATTGTAGAATTACATTGGTAAGCTATAAACAAATAGACATAAATTATCAGTAAATGTGTACCTGGTTTATTTTTTCATTTATATTTCAAAGAACTAAATATGGCTCTCTTCCGATAAAGCTCCATCTGTTTGATTTGGTCAGTTATTTCTGATGGCATGGTCTAAATAACAAGAGGCCCATGGGCCACTATGCTCACCAGAGCTCAGGGGGCACTGCCCACTGGCAGCAATGTATTTTGATTAACCATGGAAGCCCTGTGCCCAAGGATGCTACAGATAAAATTTGGAGTCAATGGGCCTAGTGGCTTCAGAGGTCTGATGTCGCTTGAATGTGCTGTTGTAGGACAACAGATGACAATTGACAAGTTCCAATCTGTGGCAACCAATAGGCCTAAAAGAACAATATTCAAGGAATATTTCTATGAAAGTTTGACAAAATAATATCTTGAAAGGCATAAATGTCATTTTTCAATTTTCCCCATTATTAGTCAATTGAAACTCTTAATGTGCCATAGCAAACAAACCTAAGAGCCAAATTTCATAAACCAGAGCTCAGGTGGACACTGCCTAATGGCAGCCATTTGTTTTAACATGATATGATTTTAATCTACCAATTATAAAGTCTCCAAAACAAACCCCATACCCAAATGAGCACTCACGTGAACTGTATCTGAAATATTAGGTGTTTTATAAAGTAGAGAGGGTGCGGCATGAACCCAATGCAGCCCTGGTTGGGGTCACTAAATGCGTCTTATCAAAAGTATCAGAGACATATATGGTTTAGCGGTGGGGATATGTACGGCTACTGAGATGTAAAGGCTTTTAAGCAGAGGAGGATTCGGGCATGTTGGATCCCAGAAAAGCCCAAGATTGTTGTAACTGAATACAGAACGTTTTTAGAGACATGAGGCCTTTTATGAAGTGGATGGGACAGAAATGGCCCCTGCGGACCCCCGAAGATGGGGTTGACTGAATGTGTCTAAAAACAACTAACAAGAATAAATATGATTATGGGGTGGGGATTAGAATGGTTTCTGAGATATATGACCAATTATAAAGTAGGGTCTTATCATAAGGAACAAGAATATATATGGTTAAGGGGTGGGGATCTGAACGGTTTCTGCGATATATGGTCTTTTGTGAAGTTGGGGGTGGAGCATGGCCCAGGCGTGCCCTGAGTGACCCCTAGGTTGGTGTCACTGTGTCTTATCATAAGGAACAAGAATATATATGGTTTAGGGGTGGTGATCTGTAAGGTTTCTGGAAATTAGGCCTTTTATGAAGTGGAGGGGGTAGGGCATGGCCCCGGGCACATCCCGGGGGACCCCAAGCTTGGTGTCACTGAGTGTGTCGTATCATAAGGAACAAGAATATATATAGTTTAGGGGTGTGGATCTGAATGGTTTCTGAGAAAATGGCATTTTATGAAGTGGAGTAGGTAGGGCATGTCTCCGGCACATCCGGGGGGGGGGTGCCCTATGTTGGTGTCACTTAATGCATCTTCTAATTAAGAATTGTTTAGGGGTGGGGATCTGTAAGGTTTCTGGAATATTTGGCCTTTTATGAAGTCGAGGGGTTTGGGCACATCCCAGTTGTCCCCGAGGTTGGTGTCATTGAATGCGACTTTTAATAAGGAACGAGAATATATATGGTTTAGGGGAGGGTATCTGAAATGTTTCCGGGATATTGGGCCTTTTATGAAGTGGAGGGGTCGGGGCATGGCCCCGGTACATCCCGGGGGACCCCCAGGCTGGTGTCACTGTGTGCGTCTTATCATAAGCAACACGAATGTATATATGGTTTAGGGGTGGGGATCTGAATTGCTTCTGAGATAAATTACATTTTATGAAGTGCAGGGGGGGGGGGGTGGTGGGCATGTCCCCGGCACATCGTGGGGTTGGGGGCAGGTTGGTATCACTTAATGTATCTCATCATAAGGAACAAGAATATATATGGTTTAGGGTGGGGATCTGAAAGGTCTCTGGAATATATGGCCTTTTATGAAGTGGAGGGGTTGGGCATGACCCTGGAACAACCCGGGTGTCCCCCAGTTTGGTGTCACTGAATGCGACTTATCATAAGGGATGAGAATATATATGGTTTAGGGTCGGGGATCTGTAAGGTTTCCGGGATATTCGGCCTTTTATGAAATGGAGGTTGTGGGTCATGGCCCTGGCATATCCCGAAGGATACCCAGGTTGGTGTCACTGAGTGCGTCTTATCATAAGGAACAAGACTATATATGGTTTAGGGGTAGGGATCTGAATGTTTTCTGCGATAAATGGCTTTTTATGAAGTGGAGGCGGTGGGGCATGTCCCCGGCACATCTAGGGGACCCCGAGGTTGGTGTCACTTAATGCATCTTCTCATAAAGAATGGTTTGGGGGTGGGGATCTGTAAGGTTTCTGGAATATTTGGCCTTTTATGAAGTGGAGGGGTTAGGGCATGGCCCCACCACTTCCCGGGTGTTCCCGAGGTTGGTGTCACTGAATGCGACTTTTTTGAAGTGGAGAGGTTTGGGCATGGCCCCACCACATCCCGGTTGATAATTCGTTTCCACTGACCGTTCCAAGGCGGCTCTTAAGTCGCGGTTTATTTTTGTTATGGTTTGTCTTTGGGTGTTTGTATCGCTTGTATTATTTTATTTTGGATAGCCTTTGTGCCATTTTATAGGAAAGTAACTGTCCTTTGGCTTTCCGCTGTTGGTGCTTCCGTTGGGGTCTGTTTCTTCATGTTTGTGTTTCTTTCCCTTTGGTGTCTCTGATTGGAGTTGTGAGTTAATTGTATCGATTCCTGATCATTGCCTCTACTTCTATTATCATACGGAACGAGAATATATATGGTTTAGGGGAGGGTATCTGTAAGGTTTCCGGGATATTGGGCCTTTTATGTAGTGGAGGAGGTGGGGCATGTCCCGGTACATCCAGGGGGATCCCCAGGTTGGTGTCACGGAGTGCGTTTTATCATTAGGAACAAGAGTATATATACTACTCAAAGTTTGATAGGGATCACTTTTTAAATGCAAAATAATTTTTGGATGAATTAATCAGCTGAATCCAAATTTGATACATAATGATAGAAAACGTATCCTTCACAAAACCTAGTGATTAATTTTGTCAACTGGTACTGCATTCAAGCGTGACAACAGCAAACGTTTTGGCACCCCCAAAATTTGCCGTAACACGAAGGGATTTGGACAACTGATTTTTCACAAATTTCCAAATTTGTTTAGACAAACGTGCTTAATAACGTGTATGGCGTACAAGGGCATCAATTACAATACGACATCGCTTGCGCATGCTCGTAATCCGAGTCTGTATCCGGTTTGGTAAAATCAGCTTTCATTCAGCAACCAATGCATCTTTGAGCTCCTGTAAAGTCCTCGGATGCACAGGTCGGGCTGAAACAGCACTCTGTAGCATGTCCCGCGCATGATCAATCGGATTTAAGTGCGGTGACCGAGCAGGCCAGTCCATACGAACGATTGTCTCACGTTCCAGGTAGGAATCAGTGACGTTGGCAGTGTTGGGACGGGCATAATCATCCATCAGAATAAAGTCCGGGCCGATAGCATCTGCATATGGTCTCACAAACTCATCAAGAATCTCATTACAGTACCTCACTGCCATTAAAGTTCCGTTTTCAACGACGTACAAGTCAGGTTTACCGTTCACGCTTATCCCAGCCCAAACCATGACTGACCCCTTTCCATAGCGATCATGCTCTGCCACATTCAAGTCATCGAATCGCTGTTTAGACATTCGCCACACTAATTGACGTTTATAAGTGCAGTCTAGACAGAATCTGGACCCCTCAGTAAACAGTACTGGCGTCAAGTCACGAACCGTCCACCTGACGTGAGTTCTGACAAAGTCTAACCGGTCTAGCACGTGCTGTCTCGTCAACGGGACACGTACAGCAGGCCTCATGGCATTAAGTCCGAACTCGTGGAGTCCGTTTCTGACAGTTTGTATAGAAATTCGTACTCCAGTTCCGTTCATAAGCTCGTTATGCAAACGCGTAGCGTTCAGGAACCGTTGACGTCGAGACTGAGTCAACAAGAAACGGCCCTGACGTTGAGTTGTAGCCCTTTCTCGACCCCGCCGCGGCTGTGTGAAGGATTTCCGTGGGTATGATGCCGACTCCACATTCGTGAAACCACGCTCCGAGACACATTCAGAATCCCAGCAACACGACGTTGAAAGACGCAAGATTCCAACATTCCGACGCAACGATTCATTTCTTCTGGGCTCAGACGGTTTCTTAATTGTCCCCCTAGGCATTTTAGTGTTTCACAAATCAAATGAAGTCCTTTTTACGCTTGGTAAAGGAACACTGACAAGTTTGATTGGTCTGTTGGAAAGCAGTGCTACGCAAGATTTTGGGGGTGCATGAATTCATTTGCGAATTGTGAGAAGTGAACACTTTTATGAGTACTGAACTGCACACGAGTTTCTGCTTAAGATATTTATCAATATACCGAGTACAAATTCTGTCAAGAACTTATAAATTTTCTGTGCAAAATTTGGTACATAAAAAGTGATCCCTATCAAACTTTGAGTAATATATATATGGTTTAGGGGTGGGGATCTGAATGGTTTCTGAGATAAATGGCATTTTATAAAGTGCAGGGGTGGGGCATGTCCCCGGAACATCCGGGGGGGGGGGGGGGCAGGTTGGTATCACTTAATGGATCTTATCATAAGAAACAAGAATATATATGGTTTAGGGTGGGGATCTGAAAGGTTTCTGGAATATTTGGCCTTTTATGAAGTAAAGGGGGTTGGGCATGGCCCAGGCACATCCCGGGTGTCCCCCAGGTTGGCCTCACTGAATGCGACTTACCATAAGGAACGAGAATATATATGGTTTAGGGCTGGGGATCTGTAAGGTATCTGGGATATTGGGCCTTTTATGAAATGGAGGGGGTGGGTCATGGCCCCGGCATATCCCAAAGGACCCCATGTTGGTGTCACTGAGTGCGTCTTATCATAAGGAACAAGAATATATATGGTTTAGGGGTGGGGATCTGAATTTTTTCTGTAATAAATGGCATTTTTTGAAGTGGAGGCGAAGGGGCATGTCCCCGGCACATCCAGGGGACCCCGAGGTTGATGTCACTTAATGCATCTTATCATCAGGAATAAGAATATATATGGTTTAGGGGTGAAGATCCTCAATGTTTCTGAGAAATAAGGCATTTTATGAAATAGGGGGAACGGGGCATGACCCCGGCACATCCTATGTGACCCCGAGGTTGGTGACACTCAATGCATCTCATCATAAGGAACAAGAATATATATGGTTTGGGGGTGGGGATCTGTAATGTTTCTGAGATATAAGCCATTGTATGAATAAGAGGGGGCCGGGCACGGCCCCTGCACATCCTTCGGGACCCCCAGGTTGACATAAAAGGATACGGCTGAGAGAAGTTTACTCAAGGAACACTTTTAGAAAGTTTTGTCAAAAAATCTGCAAACGCTTGGCAGTTTATGCCATATTTCAATTGTCCCCATTATAAGTCTATGGAAAATCTAAGTTGCCATAGCAACCAAACTAAAGAGCTGAATTTCATAAAAACACAAAACCTGTAAAGGCAAATATGATGAATATTCATAAACACTCAGCCTCATAGAGCGTACGGTTTCTGAGAAGATGATTTTTAGGCCACTTTTTCCTATTTTGTTCAATACAAATGAGCAGTACGCCTGAAATCGTATGGCAGATAGTAGATTGCCTAAGGAACACTTCTATGAAAGTTTTGTCAAAATATCTGCAGAGGCTTGGGAGTAAATGCAATTTTTCAATTGTCCCCATTATAAATCTATGGAAACTCTAAGTTGCCATAGCAACCAAACTAATGAGCTAAATTTCATAAAATACACAAACTTTCAATCCCCCAACCAAAGGATGCTACAGATGAAATTTGGGTCCAGTCTGCCCAGGGGCTTCAGAGGAGAAGTCGTTTAAAAGTGTTGGCGCCAGACATACGACGACATACGACAACGACGGTCAACTGCCCATCCTATAAGCTCCCGCGGAGCGTTCAGCTCTGGTGAGCTAAAAAGTGTATGTTGTATACACTGAATTCCTATTAAGTACAAAACTAGCTTGAAGGCACCTCAGCAGCATGTCATAACGGAGCAGGGCTTTAGTGGGGATTTACCCCAAGTTATAAATTCATGAATTTAGCTTAACAACTGTTCCGAACATGTCCAATATGCCGTTTCGAGTTTGAATTAGTTAGTTTCTTTGCTTTGGCTTGGGTTTTGTTTTCCCCGATATTAATCTCATATTTGTTACATCAAAAATATTTTACATTTTTTGCCCCGAATCATTCATTTAGACTAATTGTACGAACCGTCTAAAAATATGTTACAAATAACATCGATAACATTAACCTGTTAAGTAAACATTTACCATTATGAAGTCATTTTCAAGCATGACGAAAACATAAGGTATATATACAGTTTCAATGCTACTTAATCATTAATCCATGTTTATGTACAGTCGAACTTCGATGGCTCGAACCCCTCTGGGACCATGAAATTTTATTCGAGACAGCGGTAGTTTGAGCCACTGAAGGTCACTGCCAAGAGGCATAGCGAGATACTTTGAACATCTTTCGATGTTAGATAATGAAAATGTTTGTTGTGTGTACCCATTAGAATCGCCTCACCGAGGCGATTCTAATGAGTACACACAGCACACATTTGCAATATAAAAGACTAAAATCTCCACTATCATCCCCCACCATTTCTTATCTTGAGGATTTCCCTAGGGGCTCAAGTACGAGTTCGACCCAGCCATGGGAAACGAACCATCGGTGTTCGAGCCATCGAAGTTCGACTGTATTTTGACGTCTGAAGTAAGATCAGATCTTCTGTATGATGTTCATAAGATTCATAAAACAACAACCATGCCTGGCACAGGGATCTGTCTGACGTCTTATCTTCTTTTAACACCATTCAATGTTAGTTTCTGAATTTGTAGCTTGAATTTTTTTCTGGTTTAAAGTATCTCGATTTAAATTCGGCTAAAGTTGACACGTTACGATTTAATATTTAAAACGAAGAGTTTCCAAAGACACTTTGCAAAAGTTTGAATTATTGAATGTTTTAGAAAAAAAAGATGTAGTTATAAGCAGAATTGTTCATAACATTAACTGGTTATATCAAACATGATGTTCTACAGGAGTTTGTTGAGTTTAAATAAAGTGTTTAATGGAGAGGGCCACATAAAAAGTCGACAGGTTCGAAATAAATAATATGTTTTTCGCATGAATTAAACCAGCATGAAACACAAAGGAAAAACGCTGTCAAACATAACAAAATAAAAAAACAACAAAAAAAAAACAAAAACAAAACAACAACAACAACAAAAAAAAAAACACCAAAAAAAAAACAATAAGATTTTCAGAGTGAACAACCAAGATCGATTTAATAAACAGCGTTAATTTACTTAAAAAAGCATTTGTCCAATCTGACAATAGTTTTAAGCTTACCGTCCTGACAATTGTCGCCAAGGTAACCATCAACACAATCACATCTATAAGACCCAATACTGTTTACACAGGTACCGCCATTCAGACAGGGACTTTCCAGACATTCATCCGTATCTGTAGATTTATAAAGTAGCATGAATATTTCTTTTTGTAATGCATAACATGTTCTTTAAATGTGCGTGTTTTTGTAGCTTCTAAAATGTTGCCAATACCAATCGTTTGGACAGAAATTAAATATACATTACAACCTTATATAAATGTAAACTAAAATCGAAAACGTAGTTAAAAATAATATATAGATATATAATTATAATATAATATAATATATTTACACCGCAATCAGGCATTCTAGTAACCTAAAAGAAGGGGTCGAATAACTGCACGCTATATTCGGTAGTAACCTATAATACCTTCTACTGACCTATTTTATGTCTAGTGACCGTTTATAGACCGGGTCTACTTTTCAGTTCACTAATTTACCAGTGTAAACAATAGCATGCAACCTTTTATACATGAGAAAACAACGAAACTGCAAGTTCAAATCTTTGCAATATTTATTTGAACAGATTTCCAGAAATTTCAGCTAAATTCTTACCTTCTCGGCCTCTCCTGGTTTGAATGGCCCGTCGGAATAACTGCGCACTGCTACTGCAGTTGCGTCTCAACCTCGAAAATAATTTCTGAAGCTAAAATAAATTATTTATTTGCTGATTTGCATGCAAAATGAAAAGCGCTGAGAAACTTTTATTCGAGCTTCCATGTTGTTTCCTACGTCTTTGTGGCGCGGTGACGTCAGAAACTTTGCACTCGTTGACGTCACGTTATACTGCGTGTGCGCGCCATGGCTCTAAATGTCTTATAACATGCCACTCTGTTTTCTGTCTTTTTTGCTTAAATTTGTTTACTTATTGTAAAACCCCTTGATTGTTTTGAATTGCGGTATAAACTAAATACATGATTAGTGTATTAAATAATAAAATATAATCGGTTCGCTGGGACAATTTTATGAGGGCTCATTAAACCTCGCCTCTTTAAAATTGACTAAGGCTCACCGATTATATTTCATCATTAAAGACACTACCCATTTATTTATTATATAATCAGCCCATTTTAAATATGGGATTTATAAACCGAGGGAGGTTGAGCATCCAATACATCTTTATAAGATGTTCAACCTCCGGAGATTAATAAATCCTATAATTAAATGGGCTGAGTCAATAAACTGTATGTAACATGCATTTGATAGAGGTGATGGATCACATTGTATCTAATTCTATATCCAGTTCACTGTTAACATACAGCCCAGCCAAAAGGTAGTGTGCGAAGTGACACATAAGCTGACTGAAACAAAAACTGAGAAGATGCCATCTTGAAAGCTCTTCCTATTGTAATGCATCAAAATAGAAGAAATAAAGTTATCATGGTGATAAAACAATTATAAATGCGAGAGAACGGTAACCAAAGGTGCCCCTCATTCAGTAGTTATGTCCAGATTATATTTATTTGAATGTTGAATGCGACTCGAACGTCACGCATTCTGAACGTCTGTTGATATCTCCTCCGACGACATTGAGTTGACGTCATGAATAATGTCGACGTGTCTGGAACTTTCCCACGTTTGAATATAGCGATTTCATTGCATAAGCAGTACATTGTATCTTGTGCCAAAAGTAGTTCCAGCTGCAAAGATTTATTTCCCCGGCTAAGAGGAAATATTTCTTCTTTGCAACAAAACAAATATCAAGTTCATGTCTGATAGAAATCATGGTATTTCTCTGTTATACATGTAGTATATAGCATGAATGTAATATTGTTGCTTTCATGCAAAGAAGGAATGAAATATCTATATGAGAAAATATTTGTCATATTTTCACATACAGAGAAACTTCAATAGCTCGAAAATGGACTACACTTTTGTAATGGCTAATTCGAATTGGTCCTTATTAGTCAAATCTGTATAAATCCACAGATGTCCATATGTAAGTTGTAATTTTTATCTCTAAAATGGTATGCTGTGTGTACACTTTAATAGCATCGGAAAAGGAATTTAAACGAGAAAATTCAGAAATCCTTAGGTCACCCACAATAGACCTCAACAGCTTACAATATTAATGGCCCAACTCAGGTCGAATAACCCCTATTTCGAACAAATTTTCGTCGACCAAAATTTGAACTTTAGACTGGATATGTTTACAAGAAATTATATTAAATGCATTACGATAACACTCCCGAGTCATAGTGATTCAAAAATGGCTACTTTTCAGATGAAATTCCGTGATTTTTCTTAGTTATACTGTAAACATAGGTTGTGGGTGATGAGGTACATAAAGTGGGGTTTAGGGGTGTTCATTTCACGCCATGTCCACATAATGGCAGATACATTAATCAAGGCTAAACAACTATGGAAACACTTCATAAAGTTCAATAGAAAATAGCAGACTTTGTTTTAATGAGACTAAAAGATCAGATATTTCAGGATTGTCTATGAGTGTGTGTATTCCTTGTATCTTTTGGTTTTGGATAGCCATTAGACCATTTTTGGGAAAGTAACTGTCCTTTTGGCTTTGTGCTATAATGTTTCCATTAGGGTCTAGTCATTTCATGTTTGTGTTATATTCCGTTTGGTGTCTCCGATGGGAGGTGTGGGTTAATTTATCGATTCCGGACCATTGCGTTCACTTCTATTTTCGACTTGTATGAATACATCTCCAGCAGACGGTCCATGACAATCTTATATTTTCCACTGAAATTTATTTGAGGCTTTTTAACAAAAATCGATTAAACATCGCTATATAAAAAATAGAAAGTTACACTCGTTGTCATTTCATATGAAATTTATTAGGATCCCCAGTGGCTCTGTTTATACATTTCATATGAACTGACCACTCATTTAAGATCAATCCTGTTTGTCTCTATTGTAAACATAAGGTTGATATCATCCATTTATAAGTTGCCCCCTGTATATATTGCATTGCAACGCATTGACCTGATAAAGATATGCTATCTCAGGTCAAGTGAGCTTTATCACGTCAACATGACATTGCAGTTTTATGAATGAACCGAACAACTGAAAAAAATACAAAAATGTTATTGCTACTGAGAAAAATGGAAAAATTAAATGAAAAAAAATATCATTGGAAAAATATGGTCAGCTGATACTAAATATATCGTCGACTGCCAAAATGCTGGGACGCACTGAGGACCATCAATAACTGATCGTAAATTGCTAATTTAAGAGTGTACAAGGGGATAAACTGATAAATAGAATACCAGATTCGTATCATTTGATATCAAGTTTATCAGGCTCGGCTTCGAGAACGCATGTAGAATCGAGAACGCTTGTAGAATCGTGGCTTCGAGAACGCATGTAGAATCGCTCGGCAGGCCTCGCGATTCTACAAGCGTTCTCGAAGCCTTGCCTGAAAAACTTCATATCAAAAGACACTAACCTGGTATTCTCTATATCCGTCAGGATTATTGGTATTATTACATCACTTGAACAAGTCCGTGAACTTAAGACCCCCCCCCAACTCCACTTTATATGGAGAAAACTGGGGTTTACGGGGTATTCATTATTTTTCTTATTTCTGCTCCAAGACATAGGTGTGGGTACTCGTTAGAACCGCCTCAATGAGCACACACAACCTATGTTTTGAGCATTTTAAGACAAAATATCACGGATTTTCACCAGGAAAGTAGCAATTTTGGAGATGTGAAAAATGCACTATGTTGTACGGGTGAGTTATCATAATGAGTATTTTCAGAACCACGAAAACGAGTCTATTGTTTCCAGTTAAATAATGAACATTTCACATTTATTAAACTGGCAATATTTTGGATTAAAAGACACTAGATTTTAATTCCCACAACAAGTTAAAAGTGTGGATTAAAAATTATTGTCTATGAATGTGTGTTATTCACTATTAAAACTTTTGGGTCTAGTCATTTCATGTTTGTGTTTCTTTCCCATTGGTGTCTCTGATGGAAGCTGTTGGTTAATTGTATCGATTCCTGATCATTGCCTTCACTCACTCCTTTTCTACATGGATTTAACCATATGCCGCTGGATAAATTACCACCAATCAAATTACTCGACATAACATTTTCATTCAATTTACAGACTGCATGACACACAGTGTAGATCTAGATCAGATACCTTCTCCAGAAGTCATCTGGTCTTGGAGAATCCATCTGATCTATATTATTTGCAAATGTAGGGGCTGCGTGAACAGCGGGATAAGGTTGAGTCTTTTTGTGAATGTTTTGGTGCGGTAAAATGACATGACATCTTCCAGTAACAGAGCATCTTCAAGCGACGCCACGCTCTTCTGTCATGAACTAAATCATTATTTCTTTCTATTGCCTTTATAGGCGTGTAGTGTTGTTATACGACAGACTACACGTATGGTTGTTAACACAATCATTGTTGAAAACTTTGCTTCCTTTTTAATTGCACGCCGGCGGGTCCGGCCTCAGACTCTATGACGGCTCCAACCTAGAGATTTAATTAAACATTTTTGGAGTATTGTCGGTTGCTGCCTGAAGCTCTGACTCTGGTATAGCCCAAAGGAATACAACTGTTGGTTTTCTTTTGCTCCAGCATTTCAAATATATCATGCTGTCGGGCCAGACCGTTTTTTCATCTCTGTACCTGCCTGATTTTTATGTTTAATGAGATGAGATGAGATGTTGCAATGATGAGTTAGAAAAAATCATGCGGGTCTGAACAGATTGTTTGTCTGAACCGACAGAACATTGTGGGCACATAAATTTGATTCAACAACCCAACACCCCGCCACGTAAAAACTTCTTAGGTTTTTCCATTGTGGTTTGTTATTTTAAAGTTCGTCTTTTCATGTATGTATTGCTAATATTGCTAATATATGTTTATTTTGCATAGCTGTTTAACCATTTTGAGGACAAGTAACTGTCCTTTTGGCCTTCCGCTTGTGACGTTTTCATTATGGTAATGTTTGATATTTATGTTTCTTTACCTTTGGTGTCTAGGATGGGAGGTTTGAGATAACTGCATCGATTCCTGATCATTGCCTTCATTTCTATTTCAAGTTTCGGAGACGGTGCACTGATGGGAAAGGAGGACTTCATGCGAACTGAACAAATTGTCTAATTCGCGACGGAAGTAAGGGCGAGGTTTGCGGCCGTGTCAAATCGATATAAGCCCCGCCCCCGCAGTGGAAGTCGTTTCACTGACCGATCCAAGGCGGTTCTTCTGTCGCGGTTTATGTTTGTTATGATTTGTGTTTGAGTGTGTATACTTATACGTTTTTGTATACTTATACTTTTTTGTTTTGGATAGCCAATTTGCCATTTTGGGGAAAGTGACTGTCCTCTTGGCTTTAAGCTATTGATGTTTCCATTAGGGTCCAGTTAATTCATGCTTGTGTTTCCTTTACTTTGGTGTCTCTGATGGGAGCTGTAGGTAAATTGTATCAATTCCGGATCATTGCCTTCACTTCTATTTCTTAAATATAAGTTCCTCTTAGAACTGCAATCAAATGCAAAAAACCAATAAGTCTGGGACAAAAGTTAGGCAATGACAGTCGAACAAGAGGCGTCGGAGAGATGCACACGCAAAGGCTCATATCTGCCATGCTAGTGACGATACACATACCTTAATTTCCATGATATCCGTAATTGATGAATCTGTAAACCACTATATTTCTGAAGTGCACTCGCTATTAGCTTTGGGTTAAGTCAAAATATTAACAGGATGATAAGTCATGTAAGACAAAAGTCATGTTGAGACCGTCCGTATTGGCGCGCCTTACCTGGATCTATACTGGATGCATGGCTAACTGCATCGGAGCGTATGATTGAAATGATTAAAGATGCGAATCGTCACAGTAAATAAGGAACAATCATTCTTCACTGAAACACACATTGCTTCAATTGGGGGATTCAAACAAATACCCACAATATGCGTTTCTATCATGAAATAAGGAATATGATTCTATAGAATATGCTGATGTTTTATTTCTTGACATTTTGTTACAAATTTGAACAGGTGATATCAGCGTTTAATGCATCGCCCTATCCCGATACGACTTATTGTTTACAGCTTCGTTTGTTATGGACAACTTTAGAAGTCGTTTGTTGGCTACTTCTAATGCTATTTGGAGGATTATGGCCAACACACGGACCGTTCCAGGCAAAAGCAAACGAACTCCAACTACTAAAATATACTAGTTTAAAAATGCTAACTTACCATCTGTACAATCTTGACCTTGAAAACCATTGGCGCAATCACATTGGTATGACCCTACACTGTTCAAACAGGTTGCACCATTCTGACAGGGATTGCTGAGACATTCATCAGTATCTGTAGAGAAGGAAATTAATAAAATCAAAAGCAATACTCGAACATTAAGATCGACCCCGGGGTTCTCCAGACTTTCAGATGAGTCTTTAAACCGAGGTCCCGTCTCCGTATGACCTAAGCTGTTGGTGGGACGTAAAACTCGAACACTCACTCACTCATTCGATCATTAAGAAATTTTGAGGTGCATCAAGAAAACATGTCTATATAATTTTGAACCCCTTGAACCCCACTTTTATATAGTAACACTGGGGTTCCGGGGGTATACCTTATTTTTTCTATTTCTGCTCTAAAATATAGATTGTGGGTACTCGTTTTGAGCAGAAATAAGAAAAATATCACTATTTTTCATCCTAAAATTTTCATGTTTTCGGCGATAAAGGTGGCAATGTATTTGTATAGGCGTGTTTGCGTAACCATCATAATTAAAACGTCACAAGCGGAAATCCAAAAGGATAGTTTCTTTTCCAAAAAATGGTCAAACGGCATTAACAAATAAAAATACATGCGCAGACAAACTATAACAGTAGCCACTTTGTTTTAGTTTATAAATAGCTTATACAAGCGTCTTCTATTTAGTCGTATATATTTTTTTAATTTTATTCGGAACCGAAAATACGACATTGTATGGGATTGTTAAAAAGGTGTTTTGACATAGAATGCACATGTGAAATAGGAAAGCCCTATCACTTACCAATTGAAATTTATGGCCAATGAAAAAGTTTTTAAAAAAATAGGTCAAACAGCCAGGTAACGAGGTCAAAAATTATGGTGCCACTGGAAAGGTCTTGTAAAAAAGAATGCGCATGTGAAATATGAAAGCCTAATTACTTACCAATGAAAAGTTATAAACTATGTTAAAGTTTTTAAAAAGTAGGTCAAACGTCAAGGTCAATATCACGAGGTCAAAAATTATGGTACCTCTAGAAAGGTCTTGTGACAAGAAATGCACATGTGAAATATGAAAGCCCTACTACTTACCAATCGAAAGTTATGGCCGATGTTAAAGTTTTTAAATAGTTTGTCAAACTTCAAGATCAAGAGGTAAAAAAATATGGTACCACTAGAAAGGTCTTGTGACAAGGAGTGCACATGTGAAATATGAAAGCCCTACTACTTACCAATCGAAAGTTATGGCCGATGTTAAAGTTTTTAAATAGTTTGTCAAACTTCAAGATCAAGAGGTAAAAAAATATGGTACCACTAGAAAGGTCTTGTGACAAGGAGTGCACATGTGAAATATGAAAGCCCCACCACTTACCAATCGAAAGTTATGGCAAATGTTAAAGTTTTATAAAGTAGGTCAAACATCAAAGTCAAGGTCACAATGAAAGTTCTTGTGACAAAGAATACACATGTGAAATATGAAAGCCCTATCACTTATCAATCGAAAGTTATGTCCAATGTTAATTTTTTTAAAAAGTTTGAAAAAAGTAGGTCAAAGGTCAAGGTCACGAGATATAAATTATGGCACCACTGGAAAGGTCTAGTGATAAGGTATATACATGTGAAATATGAAAGTTCTATCTATTACCATTCAAAAGTTGTTAAGGCTTTTGTAGACCGACAAATGGACAGACGGATAACAGACAAACGGACAAACAGATTAAAACTATATGACCCCACGAATCTCGATTCCGGGGCATATTAATTAAAGAGTAAGGGTATAAAAATGGAAGTGAAAGGAATAGTCAGGAATCGATACAGTTAACCCACAGCTCCCATCAGAGACATCAAAGGGAAAGAAACACAAATATAAAACAACTAGACCCCAATGGAAACATTAATAGCAGAAAGCCAAACGGACAGATCCTTTACCACAAGATGGCCAATTTGCTAATCAAAACAAAAATATAAGCGATAAACACACTCAAAGACAGGCCATAACAAAAATAAAACGCGGCAGAAGAACCGCGCCTTGGAACGGTCAAGGAAACGAATTAAAGTAGAAGTAAAACAAAGATCAGGAATCGATACAATTAACTTACTCCACCCATCAAAGACACCAAAGGGAAAGAAACACAAACATGAAGCGACTAGACCATAATGGAAACCTGAACAAAGGATGGCCATAAGGACAATTACTTTCCCACAAAATGGCCAAATGGTCATCCAAAATAAAAAGACACAAGTGATACACACAGTGAGTAGTAACAAACAACAACATAAATAAACCGCCAAAGAAGAATGAATTAACAAATAACAACAATATAATTAAATTGATAGCTTGTCAGACCTCAATACATACTACACAGTATTCAGTTATATGCTGAAGTCCTTGCTTCCAAAGGTTTACCTTTTGCAGAACGAAAAGAAATTAAATGACAGCAAAGCGAATGCATTATTCTATTTTATAGTCTTACATATTTTCGAATTTTATTCAGAAACCAAACAATAAATAACAATTTCATCTTGGAAACAATATGCTTTAACATCTTCTAATAAGAGGTCGATTGCCCAATCAAAAACACGGAGTGAAGGCAATCGAAACAATTAACCTACAGCTGCCACTAGAGATGCTAAAGGGAAAGAAACACAAATATGAAATGACTACACCCTTATGGAAACATCCATAGCGGAAAGCCAAAAAGATTCAAAACCAGTCTAGCTGATAATTTATTTTAAAAGGAAATGCAGCTGTAGACATTTTAACAGGGTGAGATTATCATAAAGTAAATGCTTGGCACTAATGCTATTGCAATTTCACTTAGACAACTAGAATAGAATGTTAACTTCTTTACAAAACATCTTGCAAAATCAATATGGTCGATAAACATATCAATCTAAGTTAAGATGATAGCATACAGGTAGCTCCATTCTGACAGGGACTGCTGCTGCATTCATTGGTGTCTGTAAAATGGGATATCAATAGAGTAAGAGAAACACGTATTTAGAGTATTTGTTTGTTTGATTTGAGGTTTAAAGTCCCTGTCAGCACTGTTAACGTCATTTTGGAGACGTTTTCAAATTTGTGGGGCGTTTATCCGACATTGAGATGATATTACACCTCAAGCCCTGTCGCCCAATGGTACCAATAGGATTTTTAAGCATGGAAGGTCTGACTCGCACCGCTTTGCCTGGGCAGGCTTAGATTCTCTAAGCAGTTTACCAGTACTCGTGTGCGTGTGCGGACTGGATTTAGCTCTGCGTGGAAGCATCATGTAGCCCATATATTTCTTCAAGCCCCTTATGCGCGGGGGCGACGTATTTAGAGTATGAAATCGGACAAAAGGCATATTTTGCAATTCGTTTAAGATTATCAAATGAATGAATGAATTGCAATGACAAAGCATCGAACCGGCCTCGGTAGCGTAGTCGGATGCGCGAAAGAATGTGCACTGTACGCGTTAACCGCTTATGTAAATGCATGCGCAGGAAAAGTGTGGATAGGTAAACTGACCTGCCCAAAAATGATCTAAAATAGTGTTGACTTGGCTGTAAATTTCCAATACAAACAAACAAAACAAGCATCGATGCAGTTGCAACAGTAGAAAACATCGTTATCTCAATTCTATACTTACAGGGATTACTATTATATTCGTCGATATCGGTAGGTAAGAAAAATGAAATTCAATTCGAAATCATTCTAGGAAATGAATTGTAGTTAGGGTTAGAACATCACAAAGTGAATGGAATGACTTAAACTAATATTGAGTTCTTTTCATATATTAAATATATTCCCATTGTCATTCATGCGAAATCATATAGAATGACAATGAACTTTTTACATCGGTTTAGCGGAGACCTAATGTATCCTTCTATTCTAAAGTCGAACACATTTCCTACATTTACGCGAAAACATGTCATGATTTAATTGAATGGGCTTTTCACAGAGAAGATTCTCTCTATCTTGCATGTAATGTCAGAAATGCATTTTTCACTTCTAAAGAGCATAAGAATTATACACTTTGGTCATGTCAGAAAGTGTGTGATGCCCTCACCTTTCTACTTGACAATATTTATATTAGATTCGGTACTAAGTTATTTAGACAAATTGTGGGTATTCCGATGGGTACTAATTGCGCACCTCTTGTGGCTGATCTGTTCTTGTTTTGTTATGAAAGAGACTTCATTTTGTCGCTTTCCATTGATAACCAATTTGAAATTATTGAAGCTTTTAGCTCTACTTCTAGATATTTAGATGATTTATTAAAAATTGATAATACCTATTTTGATGGTTTGATAAGTCAGATTTATCCCCTAGAACTCTAGTTAAATAAAGCAAATTCTTCTGATACCGAGGCCCCGTTTTTGGATTTACATCTATCTATTGTAGATGGATTTGTTTCGTGCAAAATTTATGATAAACGCGATGACTTTGATTTTGAGATTGTAAATTTTCCTTTTTTGGATGGTGATGTTCCTGGTGCGCCATCCTTTGGCGTTTATATTTCACAATAAATTCGATTTGCTAGAGTGTGTAGTCATGTAACTGACTTCAACACTCGTAATAAATTATTAACGGCTAAACTCCTTAATCAGGGTTATCGGTACCACAAACTACGCAAAGCCTTTTCAAAATTTTATAGACGCCATTCTGATTTAATTTCAAAATCCAATATTGGACTTAAATCTCTTCTGCAACAAGGTCTATCGGAACCCGAATTTTATGGTTACTTAGTATATAAATCAGAAAAATATATAACCGCAATGACTTCAGCACCCAATTTCGTAAAATCATTCTTCGATATAAAAAGATTGGGTACAACATGGATATTACACGACAGACTGCTTGCATGGTAGTTAACCCAATCACGGTTGGCAACTTTGCTTCCCTCTTTAATTGCACGCCGGTGGGTCAGGCCTCAGATTCTGTGACGGCTCCAACGTAAAGGCTTATTGAGAATTAGAGAGATAAGTTTGGTTGGTGCCTGATGCTCTGTCTCTGGTCGGGCTCATCGGAGTCTAACTGTTGGTTTTCGTTTGCTCCAGCATTTTAGTGGTTTCTTGCTGTCGAGCCCTCACCGTTGTCTCACCTCTGTGATTCTTTGATTTTTGTGTTCACGGAGATGTTGCACTGATGAGTTAGGAGGCCTTCATGCGGACTGAACAAATTATTTGTCTAAATCGCGACGGAAGTAAGGGCGAGGATTGTGGCCACGTAAAATCGATTTAAGCCACCCCCAGTGGAAATCTTCCACTGACCGTTCCAAGGCGGCTGTTCTGTGGCGATTTATTTATGTTGTTGTTTGTTACTTACTGTGTGTATCACTTGTGTCCTTTAATTTTGGATGGCCATATGGCCATTTTGTGGGAAAGTAACTGTCCTTATGGCCTTCCTTTGTTTAGGTTTCCATTATGGTCTGGTCGCTTAATGTTTGTATTTCTTTCCCTTTGGTGTCTTTTATGGGTGGAGTAAGTTAATTGTATCAATTCCTGATCTTTGTTTTACTTCTACGTTTAATAATATGGTTGATCATGTAATACATAGAAGTGAAGGCAATGATCAGGAATCGATACAATTAACCCACAGCTCCCATCAGAGACACCAAAGGGGAAGAAACACAAACATGAAACAACAAACCCTAATGGAAACATAAATAGCGGAAAGCCAAAAGGACAGTTACTTTCACCGAAAATGGCAAATTGGCTATCCAAAACAAAATAATATAAGCGATACAAACACTCAAAGACAAACCATTACAAAAATAAATCGAACTAGAACAGCCAAATCTCTGAATTGATAACTTACCATTTTTACAATCTTTGCCTTCGTACCCGTCTACACAATCACAAGTGTAGGACCCGTCAATATTCTTACAGGTAGCTCCATTCTGACAGGGACTTCTGATACATTCATCGATGTCTGCAAAAAAGGGAAATTCAAAATAATTCAAACAGAATACTTCGCCTTTCGATGGTGTGAATTGGCTCTCCTTTTTTTTTTCTGAGTATCTCTTTTCTATTACATTAAACTAAGAATAGAGCAACACAATACTGAATGATATGACAAAGCTCATGGAGCGTTTTAATATTCTATTATCTAATATACTGACTCACCAAAGTTCTGATACATGAAATTGCAATTGATACCATTGTAATGCCAGCTGCCATCTACTCATAGTTTCTGTTTATCTGTAAGGATTACTTATTTGGCTGTTGGTAATCACCAACTGTATTGGCTATCTAGGCACCATCATGGTCGAGGATTGCCTTAAACAGTAGTCAAGGGAAGGGGTTATATTGCCATTTTCGCATAGAAGGATGATTATAATGCAGCAATTGAACACATGAAAGATTACCCATTATCACATGATTTCTGCAAGCTTTCACTTTTAGCAATTTATTAGACTCTTTAAGTGCATTCCCGCAAACAATAGTAGCATCGGCAATTAAAGGTGCATAACCTATCACATAGAGTCTTTTAATTCAGACAAAAATGTGTTTGAATACCACTCTGATGAAAATTGAAATCATTAAAAAGTTTTAGCGCATGGATTTTATTTACAAAAAAGTAAAACGGCTGTATTGGTAACAAGGAGGTTTCCAAAGAAATTCCCCCAAGAATATCGGCATGTATTGAAACCATGGCCATGCAATCATCGCTATATTTACTGTTCAAAGGGAGACAATTAGACAATTTTACAAATTAAGATCCTTCTTATTTGGCTTGATTGTAAGATATAAAATATGGAAAGTTCTTTTTCTATATTCATGGACAATAGTCTTAGACTGTCTGCATGAAACATTCATCTGCACATGCGTAATTACAGTCTCTTTGCAAATCCATTTCAGGTAACAGGAAAGTTTGCTTTGTTACTTTTGTTACTACTTTTATTCCAAAGTCAAGTTAATGTCAAAATTAAACTGCTTGAAATATCACGGCTTAAGAAAATGGACGATCGTCTAATCAAAACGAATGAAGATGGTAGCTTATCAATTTTCTAATCTTTGACTTCTATGCGAAAGCAAAATAGAAGTGAAGGCAATGATCAGGAACCGATACAATTAATCCAAAGCTCCCATCAGAGACACCAAAGGGAAAGAAGCACAGACATGAAACAACTAGACCCTAATGGAAATAACAACAGTGGAAAGCCAAAAGGACAATTACTTTCCTACAAAATGGTCCATTGGTTATCCAAAACAAAATAATATAAGCGATACACACACTCAAGACAAACAATAACAAAAATAAACCGCGACAGAAGATAATATGGTCGATTATCTATTAAAACGTTTTGGTTTGGTAGCTTACCATTTTCACAATCTTTGCCTTGGTACCCATCTACACAATCACAAAGGTAAGATCCGTCATTATTTTTACAGGTAGCTCCATTCTGACAGGGACTTCTGATGCATTCATCGATATCTGTAAGGTAAAATACTCAATTCGAACAGGCAGGAAGCTTTTGAATGTTCAATGAAGCATTTGACTATTTTATGCTCATGGTTTGGAGAGCATTGTAATAATGGAATGACGCTATTTCGTGGTTAATCTACCTCTTACTTTTATTCAGAAACAAAGATCCGAATATTTGTTTCATCTGAAAACAATGCTTGTGCAAAAGCAACTCTTTAGAAAGTAGTCGATTAATCTATTAAATCTTTATTATTGGTTTTCATTCTTGTGTGTTTGTTCCTTATTTCAAACTTCAACTTAATAAAGCTAAAGTTTGGTGCTAAGGCTTGTGTGGTGGTCTCCAGTACTCACAATTCATAACAGTGCAATTAATGCTTTCATTTCTTTTGGAGTCATCAAAGTCATTCTAGGTCATGATTTAAATAACAGACATTGATGTGTCCTAATAGGTCGAAAGTAGTCAGTCTGGCCCAGAATGGTTGAGTGCTAATTTTGTTTTGAGCTGGTGTGTACTTTGTTCAAAAGGCAAAAGTTATAAGATTACCATTTTCGCATTCTTTTCCTTCATACCCATCTACACAATCACAAGTGTAACTCCCGCCATTGTTCTTACAGGTAGCTCCATTCTGACAGGGATTGCTGATACATTCATCGATATCTGTTGAGAACAAAAATCAAAAAGGAAATCATCTTTACATATTTATTTCAATTGGGATTAAATAGTCACCAAAGTAAATACAATAACATTACATCGATGTATCCTGCTACTTTCCTACTGTCTTATAAAATCCCTAAGTAGAAATAGACACCAAAATTGGATATCAATTGCATATGTAAAATACAAACACAAACGACCAGATTATCGGGTAAAAACAGGTCGATCATATTTAGTTAATAACTTACCATTTTCACAATTCTGGCCTTCGTACCCATCTGAGCACTCACAAGTGTAGGAGCCGTCGTTATTCCTACAGGTAGCTCCATTCTGACAGGGGTTGCTGATACACTCATTGACGTCTGTAAACAAATCATTCATTTCGAAAACAGAGCATTAAACGTCCGAAAGAAGAGAAAACGGTTAGTAACAAATGCAACAGTGCCTGTCGGAATACGAATTTAATGGTGACTTAGTGTATAGATTCAGAAAAATATATGATAGCAATGATATCAGTACCGAAGTTCGTAAAATCATTCTTCGATATAAAGGGATTGGGTACAGCATATATATTATACGTCATACTGCATGGATTGTTGTTAATCCAATCTCGATTGATAAATTTGATGCCCTCTGTAGCCGGCAGATTCTATGATGGCTCCAGCGTAAAGGCCTTTTTAAATTTTAAGTAATTTCGGTCGGTACCTGATTGTCTGTCTCTTGTCGGGCCCACTGGAGTCTACTCGGGGCTTGAAGAAACAGATTGGGCTGCATGATACTTCCACGCACAGCTGAATCCGACCGCACATATGAGTACTGGTAAACCACTTAGAAGGTCTAAGCTTGTCGAAGCAAAGTAAGGCGAGCTTGCCCGTCCATGCATATAAACTTTATTGGGTTCATTGGACGGCAGGGATTGAGATGTCATTTCATCTCAATGTCGGGTAAAAGTCCTGCCGCCCAATGAAACCAATAGGGTCTATAAGCATGGACTGTCTGACACTCGCATCGCTTTGCCTGGGCAGGCTTCGATCCTCTAAGCAGTTTACCAGTTCCCGTTTGAGGGTCGGTTTCAGCTCTGATTGGAAGCATCATGCAGCACACATATTTCTTGGAGAGTAACTGTCCTTTTAGTTTTCCGCTTGTGATGTTTTTGTTAGGGTTTAGTATTTCATGTTTGAGACCCTTTTCTTTGGTGTCTCAAAAGGAAGGTGTTTGGGTAACTGTATCGATTGCTGATCATGCCTTCCCTTCTTTTTTGCTATGACTTTCTTGACAACTTAGAAAAAAAGAAAATATGTCATTTTTTTCAAAATTTCTGATTACAACATAGATCATGGGCTCTTTTTGAAACCGCGTCTCAATCTATGTTTTCAAATATCGGCTTCTCACTCAGATCATGGGTGCTCGTTATATCTGCGTCTTAGTCTATGTTTTGTAGCAAATGATAAAACCAATGCTTATAAATAGCATTGTATTTCCTATATTTCTTCATCACGAAAACAGCCTATATAATTTTTACCCCCTTGAATCCAACATTTATATTGTAAAACTGGGGTTTACATGTGTAAACCTTATTTTTCTTATTTCTGCTCTCAAATATAGACTGGGGTACTCGCAAGTACCCACAATCTATATTTTAAGCAGAAATAAGTAAAATATCACAATTTCTCATTTTAAAACTTCGTTTGTCGGTGGTAAAGTTAACAATGTATTTGTATAGGTGCGTTTGCGTAATGTTGTATAAAGTGGGATTTCGAAAAGATTTTCTATAGGAAACTGTTATCGTGATGTAAAAAGAGAACAACTTCCTAAGACTTATTTTGCCAAATTAGGCTATTATGCTGACTATTCGACTCAAGGAGCACACAAATAAAAATATAACAAAAGTCAAGAACCCAGTTGTTTTGGCCAGACGAGCTAGTTTTGGTCAAAGAGATCTTGTAGTGTATCCGGTGGTAAAGCAAGTAACAACACAGTCTTATACTATTCTACTATTATAATTATACTATAAAGCTAAAGCATCTTTACTCTTGTAGGTATATCAGAAAACTCCCAGCTTCACCTCACACACTCATGCTAGAGAGACAATAGTATCTAATGTTACCACTAACTTTATTCGGAACCGAAAAAACGACATATTAATTTCATATGAAGAAACGAACCGCTTTAACACATTCTCTTTAGAAAGTAGTCGATTATCCGATCAAAACAGTATTAGCTGATAACTCACCATTTTCACAATCTTTGCCTTCGTACCCATCTACACAATCACAAGTGTAGGACCCTTCATCATTTTTGCAGGTAGCTCCATTTTGACAGGGACTTCTGATACATTCATCAATATCTGTAGCGTAAAATATTAAATAAAATAGAAGATCAGTTTTAGAAACTAACTTTAATTAGATTTAATAGACAGGGTCGTTAAACTCCAAAGAAAATCAAACGAAAAACAAGATGTGTTTGCGAAACACTGTTGCCCCGGACAGCACATTTTAAATATGAAAGCAGTATCACTAAGCAATCGAAAGGTATGGCCAATGTTCAAGACTTATAAAGTAGGTCAAGGTAAAAAATATGGGATTGTTGAAAAGGTGTTTTGACATAGAATGCATATGTGAAATATGAAAGCCCTATCACTTACCAATTGAAAGTTATGGCCAATGACAATTTTTTTAAAAAGTAGGTCAAACAGCAAGGTCACGAGGTCAAAAATTATGGCACCACTGGAAAGGTCTTGTAAAAAAGAATGCAGATATGAAATTTGAAAGCCCAATCTCTTACCAATCAAAATTTATGGACTATGTTAAAGTTAATAAAAAGTAGGTCAAACGTCAAGATCAAGGTCAGGAGGTCAAAATTATAGTACCACTTGAAAGGTCTTGTGACAAGAAATGCACATGTGAAATACGAAAGCCATACTACTTACCAATCGAAAGTAATGGCCAATGTTAAAGTTTTTTAAAAAGTAGGTCAAACGTCACGGTCAATAGGTAAAATAGTATGGTACCACTGGAAAGGTCTTGTTACAAGGAGTGCACGTGTAAAATATGAAAGCCCCACCACTTACCAATCGAGGGTTATGGCTATTGTTAAAGTTTTTAAAAAGCAGGTCAAACATCAAAGTTAAGGTCACAAGGACAAAAATTATGGTACCACTAGAAAGGTCTTGTGACAAGGAATGCACATGTGAAAGACGAAAGCCCTATCACTTACCAATCGAAAGTTATGTCAAATGTTAATGTTTTTTTTAAAAAAAAAGGAAAAAAGTAGGCTTAAGGTCAAAGTCAAGATCACGAGATAAAAAGTATGGTACCAATGCAAAGGTCTTGTGATAAGATATACACATGTGAAATATGAAAGCTATATCTATTACCATTCAAAAGTTATGCCCAATGTTAAGGTTTTTGCAGACAGACAATAGACAAACAGACAGACAGACCAAAAACTATATGCCCCACGAATCTCGATTCCCGAGGCATATTAATTAAAGGGAAAGGGTATAAAAATAGAAGTGAAAGGAATGACCAGGAATCGAGACAGTTAACCCCACAGCTCCCATCAGAGACATCAACGGGAAAGAAACACAAATATAAAGCAACTAGACCGAATGGAAACATCAATAGCGGAAAGCCAAAAGGACAGTTCCTTTACCACAAGATGGCCAATTGGCTATCCAAAACAAATAAAACTATAAGCGATACACACACTCAAAGACAGGTCATAACAAAAATAAAACGCGACGGAAGAACATCCTGGGAACGGTTCAGGAAACGATTTAAAATCTGAGTTAACAACTAACAATAATATAATTAAATTGATAGCTTCTCAGACCTCAATATATACTACACAGTATTCAGTTATATGTTGAAGACCTTGCTTCCAAAGGTTTACCTTTTGCAGAACGAAAAGAAATTAAATGGCAGCAAAGTGAATGCATCATTTATTTAATAGTCTAACATATTTTCGAATTTTATTCAGAAACCAAACAATAAATGATAATTTCATCTTGGAAACAATATGCTTAAACATCTTCTAATAAGTGGTCGATTGCCCATTCAAAAAAGAAGTGAAGGCAATCGAAAAAATTAACCTACAGCTCCAATAGGATTCAAAACGAGTCTAGCTGATAATTTATTTTAAACGGAAATGCAGTTGTAGACATTTGAACAGGGTAAGATTATCATAAAGTTAATTATTGGCACTAAAGCTATTGCAAATTTCTTTAGACAACTAGAACAGAATGTTAACGTCTTTAAAAACTTCTTACAATCAATATGGTCGATAAACATATCAATCTTAGTTAAGATGATAACTCACCATTTTCACAATCTTTTCCCTCATACCCATCTACACAATCACAAGTGTATGACCCGTCATTGTTTTTACAGGTAGCTCCATTCTGACAGGGATTGCTGATACATTCATTGGAGTCTGTAAAAAAAGAGTTACCAATAGGGTACGAGAAACACGTATTTAGAGTATGAGTTTGTTTGATTTGAGGTTTAACGTCCCGTCAGCACTGTAAACGTCATTTTTGAGACGTTGCTTTAAATTTTGTGGGACTTTTACCCGACATTGAGATGAACTGATACCTCACGCCCTGTCACCCAATGAAACCAATAGGGTTTATAAGCATGGACGGTTCGACTCGCACCGCTTTGCCTGGGCAGGCTTAGATTCTCTAAGCCGTTTACCAGTACTCGTGTGCGTGTGCGGCCGGATTTAGCTCAGCGTGGAAGCATCATGTAGCCCATATACTTCTTCAAGCCCCTATGGGCGGCGGGCGACGCATTTAGAGTAGGAAATCGGAAAAAAGGCATGTTTTGCAATTTGTTTAGGAATATCAAATGAATGAATGAATTGCAATGACAAAGCATCGAACCGGCCTCGGTAACGTAGTCGGATACGCGAAAGAATCTGCAATGTACGCGTTAACCGCTTACGTATAAGCTTGCCCAGGAAAAGTGTGATTAGGTAAACTGACCAGATAAAAAATGATCTAAAATGTATTGACTGGGCCGTACTGTATTGGCTTTCTAGGCACCATCATGGTCGAGGATTGCCTTTAACAGTAGTCAAGGGAAGGGGTAATAGTGCAATTTTCGCATTGAAGGATGATTAAAATGCAGCAATTGAACAAATGAAAGATTACCCATTATCACATGATATCTGCAAGCTTTCACTTTTAGCAATTTATTAGACTCTTTAAGTGCATTCCCGCAAACAATAGCAGCATCGACAATTAAAGGTGCATAACCTAACACATAGAGTCTTTTATTTCAGAACAAAATGTGTTTGAATACCACTCTAATGAAAATTGAAATCATTAAAAACTTTAAGCGCATGAATTTTAATAGTATTAAACATCAAGTAAAACGGCTGTATTGGTATCAAGGCGATTTCCAAAGAAATTCCCCCAAGAATATCGGCATGTATTGAAACTATGGCCATACAATGATCGCTATATTTACTGTTCAAAGGGAGACAATTAGACAATTTTACATATTAAGATCCTTTTCGCTTAGATTGATTTGAAGATATTGAATATGGAAAGTTCTTTTTCTATATTCATGGACAATAGTCTTAGACTGTCTGCATGAAACATTAATCTGCACATGCGTAATTACAGTCTCTTTGCAAATCCATTTCAGGCATATATTGCAAGATAACAGTAAAGTTTGCTTTGTTACTTTTGTGACTACTTTTTGATGTCAAAATTAAACTGAAGATAACAGGAAAGTTTGCTTTGTTACTTTTGTGACTACTTTTATTCCAAAGTCAACTTAATGTCAAAATTAAACTGAAGATAACAGGAAAGTTTGCTTTGTAAATCTGTGCCTACTTTTATTCCAAAGTCAACTTAATGTCAAAATTTAACTAGATGGAGATGATAGCTTATCAATTGTCTAATCTTTGACTTCTATGCGAAAGCAAAACAGAAGTGAAGCCAATGACCAGGAATCGATACAATTAATCCAAAGATCCAATCAGAGTCACCTAAGGGAAAGCAGCACAGACATTAAACAACTAGACCCAAATGGAAATATCAATAGTGGAAAGCCAAAAGGACAATTATAATCCAACAAAATGGTCAATCGGCTATCCAAAACAAAATAATATAAGCAATACACACACCAAGACAAACAATTACAAAAATAAACCGCGACAGAAGATAGTATGGTCGATTATCTATTAAAAGTAGAAGTAAAACAAAGATCAGGAATTGATACAATTAACTTACTCCACCCATAAAAGACACCAAAGGGAAAGAAATACAAACATTAAGCGACCAGACCATAATGGAAACCCAAACAAAGGAAGGCCATAAGGACAGTTACTTTCCCACAAAATGGCCATATGGTCATCCAAAACCAAAAGACACAAGTGATACACACAGTAAGTAACAAACAACAACATAAATAAAACGTTTTGATGTGGTAGCTTACCATTTTCACAATCTTTGCCTTGGTACCCATCTACACATTCACAAATGTAAGATCCGTCATTATTTTTACAGGTAGCTCCATTCTGACAGGGACTTCTGATGCATTCATCGATATCTGTGAGGTAAAAAAGTCAATTCGAACAGGAAAGAAGCATTTGAATGTTCTATGAAGCATTTGACTATTTAATGCTTAGGGTTTGGAGAGCATTTTAATGAATGAAATGACACTATTTGGTGGTTAATCTACCTCTTACTTTTATTCAGAAACCAAGATCCGAATATTTATTTCATCTGAAAACAATGCTTGCAAAAGTAATTCTTAAGAAAGTAGTCGATTAATCTATCAAATCTTAATTATTGGCTTTCATTCTTGTGTGCTTGTTCCTTATTTCAAAATTCAACTTAATAAAGCTTTAGTTTAGTGCTGAGGCTTGTGTGGTGGTCTCCCGTACTCACAATTCATAACAGTTCAGATAATGCTTTCATTTCGTTTGGATTCAACGAAGACATTCAAGGTCATGATTTAAATAACCGACATTGATGTGTCCTAATTGGTCGAAATTAGTCAATTTGGTCCAGAATGTTTGAGTGCTAATTTTGTTTTGATCTAGTGCATTATGTTCAAAAGGCAAAAGTTATAACATTACCATTTTCACAATCGTTTCCTTCATAACCATCTACACAATCACAAGTGTAACTCCCGTCATTATTCTTACAGGTAGCTCCATTCTGACAGGGGTTGCGGATACATTCATCGATATCTGTACAGAACAAAATTAAACTAGCTCAAATACTTTTGAAGTTATGATCAAGGTTAAAGTTTTGTAAAAAATTCAAGGGGAGATAAATCAGCCAAAAATGACAACAGAGTTATGGTCCTTGGTCAGGATGTAGCTCTTGTGATCTTGAATAAGTGTGTGAAGTTTCATCGAGATAGGTAAAATACTTTTGAAGTTATGTTCGAGGTTTAAGTTTTTGTGACAGGCAGACAAACAAACAGACAGACATGGCAAAAACCATATGCACCCCCCCACGAATCAAAGATTTTTGGGGGCATAAAAAGGAAATCATATTTACATATTTATTTCAGCTGGGATTAAAGTAATTGCAATAACAGTGCATCGATGTATCCTGCTACTTTACTACCGTCTTATAAAGTCCCTAAGTTGAAACCGAAACCAAGCATTATATGTAAATTGCATATGTAAAATACAAACACAAACGACCAGATTATCTGGTAAGAAACCGATCGATCGTATTTAGTTAATAACTTACCGTTTTCACAATCCTGGCCTTTGTACCCATCTGAGCACTCACAAGTGTAGGAGCCGTCGTTATTCCTACAGGTAGCTCCATTCTGACAGGGACTGCTAATACACTCATTGACGTCTGTAATACCAGAAAATCATTCATTTCAAAAACAGACCATTAAACGTCCAAAATAAGAGAAAACGATTAGTCACAAATGTAACAGGGCCTGTCGGAATACGAATTTAATGGTGACTTAGTGTATAAATTCAGAAAATATATGATTGCAATGATATCAGTAACCAAATAATAATCTAAAATGAGTTCCTTTAAGAGCAATGAAAACATTCAAAAGAAAGAAGATGGATCATACTACGTAGTTTCGGCTAATAAAGCCTCATCAGTGACCCTGTAATGATCCGGCAAAGAAAGCCAGAGGAAACATACTGCAATTTTTACGAATTTCGAATAGGCAGTCGATTCAAAGACTGATATAAATCAAAATGGGGTCCAAATAATTAAAAAACCTGTCTAGAATGTGAGTCTAAACCAATAATTTATTTCTGATTTCTCAGAATATTCACGCTGATCTCAAAGGACAAAAAGTAAAATATAAACTGCACTATGGTTGATGTACGGGGAGACGTTTTACGGCCGCCACGCGGCACAACACCAGCTGTAGTGAAGGCAAATAAAAATAAAAAATGAGTTCCTTTAAGAGCAATGAAAACATTCAAAAGTAAGAAGATGGATGATACTACGTAGTTTCGGCTAGTAAAGCCTCATCAGTGACCCTGTAATGATCCGGCAAAGAAAGCCAGAGGAAACATACTGCAATTTTACGAATTTCGAATAGGCAGTCGATTCAAAGACTGATATAAATCAAAATAGGGTCCAAATAATTAAAAACCTGTCTAGAATGTGAGTCTAAACCAATAATTTATTTCTGATTTCTCAGAATATTCACGCTGATCTCAAAGGACCAAAAGTGAAATATAAACTGCACTATGGTTGATGTACGAGGAGACGTTTTACGGCCGCCACGCGGCACAACACCAACTGCAGTGAAGGCAAATAAAAATAAAAAATGAGTTCCTTTAACAGCAATGAAAACATTCAAAAGAAACAAGATGGATCATTCTACGTCGTTTCGGCTAATAAAGCCTCATCAGTGACCCTGTAATGATCCGGCCAAGAAAGCCAGAGGAAACATACTGCAATTTTACGAATTTCGAATAGGCAGTCGATTCAAAGACTGATATAAATCAAAATGGGGTCCAAATAATTAAAAACCTGTCTAGAATGTGAGTCTAAACCAATAATTTATTTCTGATTTCTCAGAATATTCATGCTGATCTCAAAGGACCAAAAGTAAAATATAAACTGCACTATGGTTGATGTACGGGGAGACGTTTTACGGCCGCCAGGCGGCACAACACCAGCTGCAGTGAAGGCAAATAAAAATAAAAAATGAGTTCCTTTAAGAGCAATGAAAACATTCAAAAGTAAGAAGATGGATCATACTACGTAGTTTCGGCTAATAAAGCCTCATCAGTGACCCTGTAATGATCCGGCAAAGAAAGCCAGAGGAAACACACTGCAATTTTACTAATTTCGAATAGGCAGTCGATTCAAAGACTGATATAAATCAAAATGGGGTTCAAATAATTAAAAACCTGTCTAGAATGTGAGTCTAAACCAATAATTTACTTCTGATTTCTCAGAATATTCACGCTGATCTCAAAGGACCAAAAGTAAAATATAAACTGCACTATGGTTGATGTACGGGGAGACGTGTTACGGCCGCCACGCTGCACAACACCAGCTGCAGTGAAGGCAAAGTTCGTTAAATCATTCTTCGATATAAAGGGATTGGGTACAGCATATATATTATACGACATACTGCATGGATGCTTGTTAATCCAATCTCGATTGATAAATTTGCTGCTCTCTGTAGCCGGCGGGTCAGGTCTAACATCCGCACCGCTTTGCCTTGGCAGGCTTAGATCCTCTATCGGTTTTCCAGTACCCTTGTGCGGGTCGGTTTCAGCTCTGTGTGGAAGCATCATGCAGCAAATCTATTTCTTGGAGAGTAACTGTCCTTTTAGTTTTCCGCTTGTGATGTTCTATAAGGGTTTAGTATTTCATGTTCGAGACCCTTTTCTTTGGTGTCTCAAACGGAAGGTGTTTGGGTAATTGTATCGATTGCTGATCATGCCTTCCCTTCTATTTTATTATGACTTTCTTGACAACTTAGAACAAAAGAAAATATGTCATTTTTTTCAAAATTTCTGATTACAACATAGATCATGGCCCCCGCGCATAGGGGCTTGAAGAAATATATGGGCTGCATGATGCTTCCACGCAGAGCTGAATCCGGCCACACACTAGTACTGGTAAACCGCTTAGAGGATCTAAGCCTGTCCAGGAACCACGTTGCGAGGCGGACCGTCCATGCTAATAAACCCTATTGTTTTCATTGGGCGACAGGGCTTGAGAAGTCATTTCATCTCAATGTCGGGTAAAAGTCCCACAAAATTGGTAGCAACGTCTCCAAAATGACCTTTACAGTGTTGACGGGGACGTTAAACCTCAAATAAAAAAAAAACAAATACAACATAGATCATGGGCTCTTTTTGAAACCGCGTCACAATCTATGTTTTCGAATTTCGGCTTCTAATATGTTCTATAAAAGGGTTATCCTTTGGAAGCAAGGAATACACCACAGAACTGGAAAATATGAAGTTTTCTGGGCCAGACTAGGTAGTTTCAGGCAATTAGGCCTTTTTAGTGACCCTCAAGTATTTTCTTACGTCCACAATGGAATCAATGATCCAAAAGGATTAGAAAATACAAACTACACTATGATGTAGGGCAGGGAGATCTAACTCAGATCATGGGTGCTCGTTATATCTGCGTCACAGTCTATGTTTTATAGCAAATGGTAAAACTGAAACTTATAAATAGCATTGTAAATCCTATATTTCTTCATCACGAAAACACGCCTATATAAGTCTGACCCCTTAAACCCCACATGTAAACCTTATTTTTCTTATTTATGTTCTGAAATATAGAATGTGGGTACTCTTTAGTAGCCACAATCTATATTCTAAGCAGAAGTAAGAATTATATCGCAATTTCTCATTTTAAAATGTTCGTATTTCGGCGGCAATCTTATTAATGTATTTGTATAGTCGGGTTTGCGTAATGTTGTATAAAGTGAGGTTACGAGAAGCATTTTCTATAGGACATTGTTATCGTGATGTAAACAGTGAACAACTTCTTAATTGTAGTTAGGGTTAGAACATCACAAAGTGAATGGAATGGCACTTAAACTAATATATAGTTCTTTTCTAATATTAAACATATTCCCATTTTCATTCATGCGAAATCGTATACAAAGAATATGGACAATGAACTTTTTACATCGGTTTAGCGGATATCTAATGTATCCTTCTATTCTAAAGTCGAACACATTTTCTACATTTACGCGATAACATGTCTGAATAATATGGTTGATCATGTAGCTTAACAAATTTCTTATCTTTGACTTCTATGCGAAAGCAAAACCGAAGTGAAGGTAATGATCAGGAATCGATACAATTAATCCAAAGCTCCCATCAGAGACATCAAAGGGAACGAAACACGCACATGAAACAACTAGATTCTCATGGAAACATCAATAGTGGAAAGCCAAAAGGACAATTACTTTCCCATAAAATGGCCAATTCGCTATCCAAACCAAAATAATATTAGCGATACACACCTTCAAGACAAACAATAACAAAAATAAACCGCGACAAAAGATAATATGGTCGATTATCTATTAAAACGTTTTGATTTGGTAGCTTACCATTTTCACAATCTTTGCCTTGGTACCCATCTACACACTCACAAATGTAAGATCCGTCATTATTTTTACAGGTAGCTCCATTCTGACAGGGACTTCTCATGCATTCATCGATATCTGTTAGGTGAAATACGCAATTTGAACATGAAAGAAGCATTTGAATGTTCTATGAAGCATTTGACTATTTTATGCTTAGGGTTATGGAGAGCATTTTAATGAATGAAATGACACTATTTGGTGGTTAATCTACCTCTTACTTTTATTTAAAAACCAACATTCGAATATTTATTTCGTCTGAAAACAATGCTTGCAAAAGTAACTCTTAAGAAAGTAGTCGATTAATCTATCAAATCTTTATTATTGGCTTTCATCCTTGTGTGTTTGTTCCTTATTTCAAAAATCAACTTAATAAAGCTTAAGTTTGGTGTTAAGGCTTGTGTGGTGGTCTCCCGTACTCACAATTCATGACAGTGCAGTTAATGCTTTCATTTCTTTTGGAGTCATCGAAATCATTCAAGGTTATGATTAATAACGGACATTGATGTGCCCTAATAGGCCGAAATTAGTCAGTGTTTGAGTGCTAATTTTGTTTTTATATCGTGTGTATTATGTTCAAAAGGCAAAAGTTATAACATTACCATTTTCACAATCGTTTCCTTCATAACCATCTACACAATCACAAGTGTAACTCCCGTCATTATTCTTACAGGTAGCTCCATTCTGACAGGGATTACTGATACATTCATCGATATCTGTAAAGAACAGAAATCAACAAGATGTGATTGTGAAACAGTGAAGCCCCGGACAGCGCATGTTAAATATGAAAGCAGTATTGCTAAGCAATCGAAAGGTATGACCAATGTTCAAGTCTTAAAAAAGAAGGTCAAGGTCACGAGGACAAAAATTATGCGATAATTGGAAAGGTCAGGTGACATAGAATACCCATGTGAAATATGAAAGCCCTATCAATTACCAATGGAAAGTTATTGCCAAGTTTTTATAAAGTAGCTCAAATGTGAAGGTCAAGGTTAAGGGGTCAAACATTATGGCAGTACCAGAAAGGGCTTGTGACAGGGAATACACATGTGAAACATGAAAGCCATACCACATATCAATTGAAGGTAATGGCCAATGTAAACGTTTTTAAAAAGTAGGTCAAATGTCAAGGTGAAGGTCACGAGGTCGAAAATTATGGTGCCACTAGAAAGGTCTTGTTAAAAAGAATGCACATGTGAAATATGAAAGCTATATCACTTACCAATGGAAAATTATGGACTATGTTAAAGTTTTTAAAAAGGAGGTCAAACGTCAATGCTAAGATTAAGAGGTAAAAATTGATGGTACCATTAGAAAGGTCTTGTGACAAGAAATGCACATGTGAAATATGAATGCCCTACCACATACCAATCAAAAATTATGGCCAATGTTAAAGTTTTTTTAAAAAGTAGGTCAAATGTCAAGGTCAAGGTCACGGGGTAAATAATTATTGTATCAATAGAAAGGTCATTTGACAAGGAAAGCACATGTGAAACATGAAAGCCCTATCACGTATCAATCGAAAGTTATGGTGAATGTTAAAGTTTTAGAAAAATTCGAGGGGAGATAATTCAGCCAAAAATGACCATTGGTCAGGATGTAGCCCTTGAGATGGCAAATAAGTGTTTGAAGTTTCATTGGGCTAGGTCAAATACTTTTGAAGTTATGATCAAAGTTAAAATGTTTGACGGACAGAAAGACAAAACAAACAAACAAACAATCAGACAGACAGGGCAAAAACTATATGCCCCCCGAATCAAAGGTTCTCGGATGCATTAAAAGGAAATCATTTTTACATATTTATTTCAGTTGGAATAAAATAGTCAGTGAAGTAAATGCAATAACATTGCATCGACGTATCCTGCTACTTTACTGCTATCTTATTAAGTCCCTAAGTTGAAATCATTCTAGGAAATTAATTGTAGTTAGGGTTAGAACATCACAAAGTGAATGGAATGGCACTTAAACTAATATAGATTACTTTTCTAATATTAAACATATTCCAATTTTCATTCATGTGAAATCATATACAAAGAATATAGGCAATGAACTTTTTACATCGGTTTCGCGGATATCTAATGTATCCTTCTATTCTTAAGTCGAACACATTTCCTACATTTACGCGAAAACATGTCTTAATAATATGGTTGATAATGTAATAAATAGAATTGAAGGCAATGATCAGGAATCGATACATTTAACCCACAGCTCCAAGCAGAGACACCAAAGGGAAAGAAACACAAACATGAAACAACAGACCCTAATGGAAACATCAATAGCGGAAAGCCAAAAGGACAGTTACTTTCCCACAAAATGGCAAATTGGCTATCCAAAACAAAATAATATAAACGATACAAACACTCAAAGACAAACCATAACAAAAATAAAACGCGATACAAGAACCAATCGTCTGAATTGATAACTTACCATTTTCACAATCTTTGCCTTCGTACCCATCTACACAATCACAAGTGTAGGACCCGTCATTATTCTTACAGGTAGCTCCATTCTGACAGGGACTGATGATACATTCATTGATGTCTGTAAAAAAGGAAATTCAAAATAATTCAAACAGAATACTTCGCCTTTCGGTGGTGTGAGTTGGCTCTTCTCATTGTTTTTTCTTTTCCTGAATATCTCTTTTCCATTTTATTAAACTAAGGATAGAGCAACACAATATTGAATATGATAAAGCTCATGAAGCGTTTTAATATTCTTTGGTCTAATATACTGACTTACAAAAGTTCTGATACATGAAATTGCGATTGTTACCACGTAATACAAGTGGTCATCTACTCATATTTTCTGTGTTTCTGTGAGGATTACTTACTTTACTGTTGGTAATCACCAACTGTTCTGGCTTTCTAGGCACCTCTGGCTTTCTAGGCACCATCGCGGTCGAGGATTGCCTTAAACAGTAGTCAAGGGAAGTTGTAATGTTGCCATTTCCGTATAGAAGGATGATTAAAATGCAGCAAGTGAACAAATGAAAGATTACCCATTATCACATGATTTCTGCAAGCTTTCACTTTTAGCCATTTATTAGACTCTTTAAGAGCATTCCCGCAAACAATAGGAGCGTCGGCAATTAAAGGTACATAACCTAACGCTTGTTTTTTTTTATTCAGAAAAAATGTGTTTGAATACCACTCTGATGAAAATTGAAATCATTAAAAACTTTTAGCGCACGGATTTTATTAGTATTAAACACCAAGTTAAACGGCTGTATTGGTAACAAGGCGATTTCCAAAGAAATTCCCCCAAGAATATCGACATGTATTGAAACCATGTCCATGCAATGATCACTATATTTAATGTTCAAAGGGAGACAATTAGACAATTTTACAAATTAAGATCCTTCTCACTAACCTTGATTGTACGAAATAATATGGGAAGTTCTTTTTCTATATTCATGGACAATAGTCTTAGACTGTCTGCATGAAAGATTCATCTGCACATGCGTAATTACAGTCACTTTGCAAATCCATTTCAGGCATATATTGCAAGATAACAGTAAAGTTTGCTTTGTTACTTTTGTGACTACTTTCATTCCTAAGTCAGCTTAATGTCAAAATTAAACTGGTTGAAATATCACAGCTTACGAAAATTGACGATCGTCTAATCAAAACGAATGAAGATGGTAGCTTATCAATTTTCTAATCTTTGCCTTCTATGTGAAAGCAAAATAGAAGTGAAGGCATGGTATGGTCGATTATCTATTAAAACGTTTTGATTTGGTAGTTTACCATTTTCACAATCTTTGCCTTGGTACCCATCTACACAATCACAAATGTAAGATCCGTCATTATTTTTACAGGTAGCTCCATTCTGACAGGGACTTCTGATGCATTCATCGATATCTGAAAGGAAAAATACTCAATTCGAACAGATAAGAAGCATTTGAATGTTCTATTAAGCATTTGACTATTTTATGCTTAGGGTTTGGGGAGCATTGTAATGAATGAAATGACACCATTTGGTGGCTAATCTACCTCTTACTTTTATTCAGAAACCAAGATCCGAATATTTATTACATCTGAAAACAATTCTATCGCGGATTATTTTTATATGGTTTGTCTTTGGGTGTTTGTGTCGCTTACATTATTTTATTTTGGATAGCCTATTGGCCATTTTGTGGGAAAGTAACTGTCCTTTTGGCTTTCCGCTATTGATGTTTCCATTAGGTCTGTTGTTTCGTGTTTGTGTTTCTTTCCCTTTGGTGTCTCTGATGGGAGCTAAGGGTTGATTGTATCGTTTCCTGATTATGGCCTCCACTTCTATTTTGCAAAAGTAACTCTTAAGAAAGTAGTCGATTAATCTATCAAATCTTAATTATTGGCTTTCATTCTTGTGTGCTTGTTCCTTATTTCAAAATTCAAATTAGCAAAGCTTTAGTTTGGTGCTAAGGCTTATGAGGTGGTCTCCCGTACTCACAATTCATAACAGTGCAGATAATGCTTTCATTTCTGTTGGAGTCATCAAAGTCATACAAGGTCATGATTTAAATAACGGACATTGATGTGTCATAATAGGTCGAAATTAGTAAGTCTGGCCCAGAATGTTTGAGTGCTAATTTTGTTTTGATCTGGTGTGTATATTGTTCAAAAGGCAAAAGTTAGAACATTACCATTTTCACAATCTTTTCCTTCATACCCATCTACACAGTCACAAGTGTAACTCCCGTCAATGTTCTTACAGGTAGCTCCATTCTCACAGGGATTGCTGATACATTCATCGATATCTGTAGAGAACAAAAATCAAAAAGGAAATCATCTTTACATATTTATTTCAGTTGGGATTAAATAGTCAGCATTTAAATGCAATAACATTGTATCGATGTATCGTGCTACTTTACTACTGTCTTATAAAGTCCCTAAGTTGAACAAGACACAAAAATTAAATATCAATTGCATATGTAAAATACAAACACAAACAACCAGATTATCTGGTAAGAAACCGGTCGATCATATTTAGTTAATAACTTACCATTTTCACAATCCTGGCCTTCGTACCCATCTGAGCACTCACAAGTGTAGGAGCCGTCGTTATTCTTACAGGTAGCTCCATTCTGACAGGGGTTGCTGATACACTCATTGACGTCTGTAATACCAGAAAATCATTTATTTCGAAAACAACATTAAACGTCCGAAAGAAGAGAAAACGATTAGTAACACATGCAACAGGGCCTGTCGGAATACGAATTAAATGGTGACATAGTGTATAAATTCAGAAAAATATATGATTGCAATGATATTAGTACCGAAGTTCGTAAAATCATTCTTCGATATAAAGGGATTGGTAACATCATATATATTATACGTCATACTGCATGGATTGTTGTTAATCCAATCTCGATTGATATTTTTGCTGCCCTCTGTATCCGGCGGGTCAGGCCTCAGATTGTATGATGGATCCAGCGTAAAGGCCTAGTTACATTTTAGGTAATTTCGGTCGGTACATGATTGTCTGACTCTTGTCAGGCCCACTGGAGCCTACTTGTTGCTCCATTGGCCCCCGCCCATCGGGGCTTAAAGAAATAGATTGGGCTGCACGATACTTCCACGCACAGCTGAATCCAACAGCATATATGAGTACTGGTAAACCACTTAGAAAGTCTAAGCCTGCCGAGGCAACGTGAGGCGAGCTGGCCCGTCCATGCATATACACTTTATTGGTTTGATTGGACGGCAGGGATTGAGATGTCATTTCATCTCAATGTCGGGTAAAAGCCCTGCCGCCCAATGAAACAAATAGGCTTTATAAGCATGGACGGTCTGACACACGCACCGCTTTGCCTGGGCAGGCTTAGATCCTCTAAGCGGTTTACCAGTACCCGTGTGCGGCTCGGTTTCAGCTCTGCGTGAAAGCATCATGCATCACATCTATTTCTTGGAGAGAAACTGTCTTTTTAGTTTGCCGCTTGTGATGTTTTTATTAGGTTTTAGGGTTTCATGTTCGAGACCCTTTTCTTTACTGACTCAAACGAAAGGTGTTTAGGTAATTGTATCGATTGCTGATCATGCCTTCCCTTCTATTTTGCTATGACTTTCTTGACAACTTAGAACAAAAGAAAATATGTTATTTTTTTTTTCAAAATTTCTGATTACAACATAGATCATGGGCTCTTTTTGAAACCGCGTCACAATCTATGTTTTCGAATTTCGGCTTCCAACTCAGATCATGGGTGCTCGTTATATCCGCGTCACAGTCTATGTTTTATAGCAAATGACAAAACTTAAACTTAGAAATAGCATTGTAAATCCTATATTTCTTCATCACGAAAACATGCCTATATAAGTTTGACCCCCTTGAACCCCACAATAATGTTGTAAAACCGGGGTTTACAGGTGTAAACTTAATTTTTCTTATTTCTGCTCTCAAATATAGACTATTGGTACTCGTAAGTACCCGCAATCTATATTTTAAGCAGATATAAGAAAAATATCGCAAATTCTCATTTTAAGATGTTTGTTTTTCGGCGGTTAAGTTAACAATGTATTTGTATAGGTGCGTTTGCGTAATGTCGTATAAAGTGGGGTTTCGAAAAGCATTTTTCATAGGAAACTGTTATCGTGATAAAAAAAGTGAACAACTTCCTAAGACTTATTTTGTCAAATTAGGCTATTATGCTGACTATTGGACACAAGGAGCAAACAAATAAAAATATAACAAAAGTCAAGAACCCAGTTGTTTTGGCCAGACGAGCTAGTTTCGGTCAAAGAGATCTTGTAGTGTATCCGGTGGTAAAGCAAGTAACAACACAGTCTTACACGATTCTACTATTATAATTATACTGTAAAGCTAAAGCAGCTTTACTCTTGTAGGTATATCAGAGAACTCACAGCTTCACACCACACACTCATGTTAGGGAGACAATAGAATCTTATGTTATGACTAACTATAATTGCTTGTAAGGCAGTATAGTTCTCTTCAGTGACGTCGTAGTAATTTAATTTCCCCGAACTGGCTCAATGATTTCAAAGGAAATATGCAAATAAACTACTATTATATTATAAAGTACAGGAAGCTGATCAACAAGAGTAATAAGTGGTATTTTGAAATAACAAAAGCACAATAACGTGGCAGATGGGAAAGATAATTACAAACGCTCTCTTGCTCTAAATCGGATTTTTTTCACGAAAGAGGATAAACATATCTGAACGGAAATATAATTTTGTAAACAATTAGCTTAATCTTTTGCTCTGGTCCTCATGTCGAGACAACATTTGCTTTGACAGCTAGTGAATTGAAATACTTTCGAATTTTTGAAAAGTAGACCACACTGACTAACAATTTTGATGGTTACCCGGCCTGCTTTGATGCATGAACAGGTGCAGTCTTTGCAATAATGATCCGCAGAAGTTTAATGCATTCATTGCTAATAACGTTTAATGTAGCTTGAATTCAAAGATGGCGAGATACAGAGTCGAAGTTGTAAATGAAATATATAGTCGAGTTTTGGCGAAGTATATCGCAGTAAACTAGGTTTTTGGATGGTGAAGAGGTAATGAAGTGTGGTGCAGCAGGGATTTGGGACACAAAGTCTTCCTGGGTCTACCAGGTAAATTGGTAAACTAAACACGTGTTCGAGTTTCGATAGTAGGTCATAGCGACCGTGTTTCTGTTGTGACAGGAATAATTAGGTGCTTCCACTGATGACGTTTCATGAAGCTGGGAAAATAATTGTCCTTTTAACTTTCGGCTAGTGATGTTTTCATTATGGTGAAAGTTGCTATATTTTAGCGTTTCATTTACTTTGTGTGTTGAATTGAAGATGAGTAGTAATTGTATCAATTCCTGAACATTGCCTTCCCTTCTATCTTTTAGGTTTAGTATATACTTTTAAAATTTTGTTTGAGACCAGATGAAGACGGTATCGATATTCGTTTAAGAGGGTAACAGTAACTTGCTTCATAAAGGCACACAAAGAAAAATTGACGGTCAGACAATCGAGGAGACTAAACGGCGACTAATCCTTGCTCTCCGCAAGATGGCTAAAAAAAACATCCAACATAACACAAACATATACCTAAAGATCATAATGTTCGAAAGAACAAATAGGGCTGCTTAAACGAATGTATGTTTTTAAAAGGCTTTTTGTTCTTGGTGCATGCGTTGTTGTACACTCTTGTGTTAGCCTTTATGTTACATACTTCTTCTAAGGTGCATTTAGATTTGGCCCAGAAAGCTTGCTTCTTCAGTCTTGAATTTTATTTTTTATCACTCGAACAAGTCCGTGAAATGAACACCCCCACTCAACCCCACTTTATACAGAGAAAACTGTGGTTTATGGTGTATACATTATTTTCCATATTTCTGCTCAAAAACATAGGTTGTAGGTACTCGTTAGAATTGCCTCGATGAGGCGGTTCTAATGTGCACGCAAACCTATGTTTGCAAAATAGATAAGAAAAATATAACAGATTTGCATCAGAAAAGTAGCCATTTTGGAGATGTGAAAAAATGCACCATATCAAACGGTGTGTTATCGTAATACATTCTCGAATTTTTATTTTTGTGTGTCTGTGTTTTTTGTTGTTTCCAAAGTCACTGTTTTACTTTCATGTCACTTCACCGCAGCTGGTAGTGAGTGCCGGTAGTGAGTGTTGGTAGATCATCTTCTAGTACTTCATCGTGGTGAAGTTTATATTTTTTATTTCCTCTAGGATCACTAACCCATAAAATTAATAAGAGTGTCAATAATGGTGCCTAATTTTCCAGCACTTGCTTGTCTCGCCCAGAAAATATCATTCTTGTTTTTCATTCTTGTGCCCTTTGTTCGTTCCAAAAGTAACCGGTACAGTTTTATTGCTGGGTCCTAAGATTATGGCTTTTACTGTTTAAATTTTATTTACTAGTTTGTATACGAGTCCAATTATTGTCCAGCATTCTAAGGAGTTTAAATATATAAATGATGTTCGGTTTGCAGACAAAATTTGCTTTTTGGTAATTACAAACTCGTAGTAGTTTTAGGAATCGTGTAACTGGAACAGAAACTAGCTTGGCAAAATGAAGTGAATTCCGACAGGTTCACAAGCTGTGTTGCAAATTTACCATCTTGACAATCCTGGCCTTGATAACCATCGACGCAGTCGCACTGGTAAGACCCAATGCTGTCCGTACAGGTTCCACCATTCTGACATGGATTGATGATACACTCATCGATGTCTGAAGAATATGTAAGTACCAAATTATAGATGGCTCAAGCGAAAATGTATTCTCCTAGTGACTGCTCAGATATACTGTGGGTTTGGTTTGAAATTACAACGATCATGACAGTCTATTAATTGGCTATGTTATAGTTATGACGTCTTAAAAGAAGTGACATTGTTGGCCTCATTCTGAGTTGTTTTTGGGTTCTGGTACGATGGGAGTTCAAAATGTTCATAGAATGAACTAATCGAATCAAGTTCCAAAGCCTATTCCAAACATCAAAGGGAAAGACGGACTGATAAATGTAAAAAAACACAAAAAAACAATAAAATCACAGGCGTGATAAATAAACGCGATGTGTTTAACCACCAAGATATTGCCTTGTCTGGTTTATCCTGTTCTATGAACTTTATGACCCCCTCGTAATTTTTGGCAAATTTAAATTAAACACCGACAAAACGAAATAAATATCATCCACTAAATTCGCCGTTAGCGTATTGCCCTAGTCAGTATCATTCCTATTTCAAGTTACAGTGGACGTCCGCCATTAAGACCAGCTAAAATTAGACTAATTCTGCTTTTAAAACATATTAAGGTATTTTTCAGTTATTTTTCCTTTGTGCTTTCTACACCCAGTGTCCTCAAGTAGGAGACTTGGTGGTTTTAATATTGAAATTTTGCTGTATTATATCAAACTGTTACTAGTTCGAAACAGACGTTAATGGCATCGAAGGCTGTCTTGCTCACCGCTGTCAATCGGGCTGGGAGAAATAGATGGGCTGCAAAGCTGAAACTGACCAACCATGAGTACTGGTAAACGCTTAGAAGGACTATGTCTGCACAGACAAAGTTGTGTGAGTAGGACAGTCCAATGCATATAAACCTTTTGGTTTTATTGGACGACAGGGCTTGAGATGTCATTTCATCTCAATGCCGGGTTAAAGTCCCACAAAATTGGAAGCATCGTCTTCAAAACGATTTGAAGTGTTGACAGGGACGTTAAACTTCAATTCAAATAATACTGAAAAAAAAAAATAATAATCTCGGCTCTCGCGGAAAGGTTTAACGACCGTGCAGGAAAAAATCAATACATTAACATACATTTCATAGCCAAAACAGGGTGCAAATGCGTTCATAACTAATTACTATACAAATTTTATTCACAGTCATAAAAAGTGATAGTGTTGCACTGTAACTGTTTTCGTGTGTACCGCTATCATTTACAAGTTTTAATACGTGTTGTTGAATATGTTGAGGACCGAGGTCTCTAGAATAAAGCTAGTTTACCATATAATGCCTCTCCTAAGCAGAGTTGACAAGTTTAGTGATTGTGGCCGCGAAAATCTATTTAAGTCCCCCCTCTCCAACCCAAGTATAACATTTTACTGGCCGTTCTAAGGTTTGCTACTGTTATGGTTTTTTATTGTTATAGTTTGTCTTTGCCTGTATGTACAGCTAACATAATATTAATTTGGAATGCCGTTTGACCATTTTATGGGAAAAAAACTGTCCTTTGACTTTCCTCTAGTGGTGTTTTAACCCATTTAGTACCGGAAACCCCAAAACGGGTAGTTGACAAACAGCGCAGGCCCAGATCAGACGCCGCAGAACACGGCGTCTGATCTGGGCTCCACTGTTTGCTAAAAATTCAGTCATTTTCAAAATAGACTTTGATGAAAACACAACCTAACACCCATAAATTTTGAAATTGACTCTTGCATTAAATAAATAGGAAGATACCATTTGGTACAAAAAGGGTCAATTGTGGTGAAGTTGATTTATATTTGTGTCTCTTTTCCTTTGGTATCTTGGATGAGAGGTGTCGGTAATTGTATCGATACCCTTCACTTCTATTTAAGATTTTTGTAGGTACTTAATTGTCATTTATTAAGGAAACACGGATATCGTCAAATATTAATCTACATATATTTAGTATTTAATCATAAGATAACACTTACTTTGTTTGCAGGCAGGGCCTTGCCACCCAGGATCACAAACACACATATAAACATCACCAACTTTTAAACAGGCTCCATTAACGCATTCAATTCTGCTGCATGCGTCTATGTCTGAAAAGAAATAAGTTCAAATAAATCTATCAGATCGCAGATCTCAAACACCTCGAAAATGAATATAACTTAATCTGTAACTAGTATCTGTTGTAATTATTGTGTTTAAATACTAATAAATACATGTAAGCCTTATTTCCACATGATAAAAAGGGGACAACACGAGGATATTCTAGAAACAATATGAACTCATAAGGATATTCTTAATTTGATATTGATGTACGATTTTTAGTAAAGTAGAAGTAAAACAAAGATCAGGAATTGATACAATTAACTTACTCCATCCATAAAAGACACCAAAGGGAAAGAAACACAAACATTAAGCGACCAGACCATAATGGAAACCCAAACAAAGGAAGGCCATATGGACAGTTACTTTCCCACAAAACCGGCCAGAACGATCAAATGCGTAGCATATAAAACGAATGTTAAAATAAGCTGTTACGAAGCAATAAAATAATAAATTTGTGTTTTATCTTATCGAAAACCCCGTAGACAGATCTGCTCAATATTGACGCTGTTTTTCTTGAATATCGAAACTTTTTCAAAAGAAATCATGTGACTAGTACATTACACGTATATCTGAACAATCTGTTACCGAAGCAATTAAACCACAGGCATACAGATATTACGTTTATGTCTTATCTAATCAGAAACTCCGTCGCCAAATCTTCTTAATTTTGGCGCCGCTATTCTTTAATATCGTGTCGCATTAGGTCAACAAGTCCGTGTAATGAACACCCCTCTAAACCCCAAATAATATGCAGAAAAATGGGGTTACGGGGTTATTCATATTTTCGTTATTATTCTCAAAAAGCATAGCTTGCGGGTACTTATAGAGGCAGTTCTAAGAAGCTACCGCCATCTATATAAGGACTATAAATAAAAAAAAACATTAAGTATTTACATATGAAAAAAGATGGTCGTGGAGATAAGGGAGATGGCACTTTAGACACGGCTGCCTTATCGTTATGGTTTAACAAAAGTCATTTGACTACATTACACATTCTTGCTGGTGCTTTTTGTCATGATACGAGCAAGTTTGAAATATTGAAGTCTTTGGATAAACGTTACGCATCAGTCATGTGATAATACACATGTGATCGAATGTTTTTATTGTGTTATGGTGTCCAGTGAATGACAGCGAAGTTTTATAGTAAAAACGCCTTCTGTTATGTTTCACTGACATACATACGTTACAGAGTTTAAACCATGGAACGGTGTTTTCATATAATTCCTAGAAATAACGTACTAGTTTCACAGTCTTTACCAGACCACTCTACTGTACACTGGCAGTTGTAATCACCGAAGTAGTTGATACACGTCCCTCCATTCAAACAAGGATCTTCATCACATTCATTTACATCTGTTGCAATATACATTTAGAACATATCAGTTTATAGCACTAAAAATGGGTGAAATGGAGAAAAATAGAAATGAAGGCAATGATCAGGAATAGATACAACTACCCAACCTCCCATCAGAAGCACCAAAGGGAAAAAACACGAAAATGGGCCCGGTCAAGCGATTTTGGTACTTATCGCCTATGCGAGCAGCGAAGGTTCAGGCGAGCCTGCGCATCCGCGCAGTCTCGCCAGAACCTTCGCTGCTCGCTCATACAAGCATTGAATCAAGAGGAACCTTCAGACAGAAAGCCATATCCCTGGCCCCTCTGAATGGCTGGGCATGCGCAGTTAAAATTTGTCATGACGGAATGCTCGAAGACCCAAATTCGCTTGGTGGGGCTCAAATGATCCTAATGAAACATCACAAGCGGAAAGCTAAAAGGACGGTTTTTTCCATAAAATGGCCAAACGGCTATCCAAACTATAACAATATAATCAATACATAAATGCAAAGACAAACTATAGCAAAATTGAAACAAGAATATCGGTGAAACCGATGGATGCTCCCCGAAGGTGCAATTGTCGGAACAGGAAACATTATCCTAGTTAAAGAGCGGTATACTGTGTATACTCACTGTACTTCAAAATGAAGTATAACAAAACCTGTCGGTGGACAGATTAGCTTGCCTGATTGCACTGTCATACAAACACCAGCCACACAAAAGTCGGAATAAATGAAAGCAAGTGTCTTCAGGTACCACACCATACCCCACGATCCTGGGTGGTAGTGGGTAAAAGTGTTTAATACAAATTATTGAAAACTTACTCTCGTACACAGAGGCAATCGTCAAAGGACTGTCTCCTTTACATGCATATACAATATCAGACGGGTTCGAAAATGGATCTGATCTTATCACCTTGACTGTCAAAAAAAGTCACTTTGACCATCTGCCAAGACTAGCTTCTTTCACTTTGATCCCATTTATCTGCAACTCTAATGTAGATGGATAAATTGCGATTTTACATCCTTTTTAGCAGTATTTTAGTCATATCAGAATGTTGAGACGTTGATAATGAAAGGCTGTGTGCAATGGAACTCCGTTTACAGCTGGAAAGATTTTTGTCTCCAGCAAGTTTTTCTAAAAATAGCTGCAGTGACCTTGACCTTGAGCCCAGGACCCTGAAAGTCAAATTTGCTCCGAGATATTATCATGTCCAACATTTATGTGAAGTTATATTAAAATCCATCAGCAATTGACGACGCTATAGCGATAACAAAGTTTTTTTTTCTAAAAATAGCCACTGTAACCTTGACTTTGAGCCAGGGACGCTGAAGGTCAAACTTGCTCGAGATATTATCATACCCAACATTTATGTGACATAATATTAAATCAATCAATAAATATAGGCACTAGAGTGATGACAATGTTTTTTTCTAAAAATAGCCACAGTGACATTGACCTTGAGCCCAGGATCCTGAAAGTCGAACTTGCTCGAGATATTATTATACTGAACATATGTGTGAATTTATATTAAAATCCATCAGCAAATGACGACGCTAGAGCGATTACAAAGTTTTTTCTAAAAACAGCGACAGTGACCTTGACCTTGAGCCCAGGGCCCTGAAAGTCAAACTTGCTCGAGATATTATCATACCCAACATTGTGTGAAATTATATTAAAATCCACCAATAAATGTAGGCACAAGAGCGATGACAAAACTTTTTTTTCTAAAAATAACCACAGTGACCTTGACCTTGATCCCAGGATCCTGAAAGTTAAACTCGCTCGAGATAGTATCATACCCAACATTTGTGTGAAGTTATATTAAAATCCATCAGCAAATGACGATGCTAGAGCGATGACAAAGTTTTTTTTTTCTAAAAATAGCCGCAGTGACCTTGACATTGCGCCCAGGATCAAGAAATTCGAACTTGCTCGAGATATTATCATACTCAACATTTGTATGAAATAATATTAAAATCCATCAATAAATGTAGGCACTAGAGTGAAAACAATCTCGTATTAAAAATAGCCACAGTGACCACGACCTTGAGCCCAGGACCCTGAAAGTCGAACATGCTCAACATATTATCATACCCAACATTTGTTTGAAGTTATATTAATATCCATTAATAAATGTAGGCACCAGAGTGATGCCGAAGTTTTTTTTTATTAAAATAGCCACAGTGACCTTACACTGCACCTTTTTAACAAAGTACCATAACTTTGTGACAAATCATCTAACCAGATAGCATGGCTAATATGCGCATCCCCTTTTACTGCTTAAGATTCCATTGAAGTTTCGTTGAATATCTGCAAGTAGTTGCTACGAACAGTACCCTATATATTCATGCAGATTTAATCAAAGGACCATAACTGTTGGAAAAATCATCGAACCAAAACACGCAGGTGATATGCGCATCCACCTTCGATACTTAATATTCCCATGAAGTTTCATTGAAAACCGACCAGTCGCGGGACGGACGCACGGACGTACAGACACACGGACGCACGGACGAAGCGGCGACTATATGCGCCCCCAAAATTCTTCGGGGAGCATAATTTACCGCATTGGAACGGTCAGTAAAAATCACGGGGTGATTTAATCGATTTTACGTGGCCATAATCCTCGCCCATGGTTCTGTCGCGGTTTCGAAAATAATTTGTTCAGTCCGCACGAAGGTGTTCTAAATCACAAGTGCTACCTCTCCGAGAACATAAAAACCAAACGACTACGGAGATAAACCAACGATGAAGACTCGACATCATGAAATAACTGAAATGCTGGAGCAAATGAAACCAACAGTTAGACTTCGGTGGACAGAGAATCAGGTACCACGCGACATTGCCTAAAACTTTAAGTATAAAAAATCATTTACGCTGATAAACAAAACTTCATGCAGAGAAACTGTTATTTGAAAAAGAAGGCCTTCATATTATGTTTATATCTAAACCATTACATAACCAAGGGCGAGGATTGTGCAATGTAAAATTTACTTAAGGCACCCCTGCAGTAAAAATCTTTAGAGACTGCTCAAAGGCGGTACTTCTGTTGTTGTTTATAATTGTTATAGTTTGTATTTGCATCTATATTCTGCTAATATTATTTTAGTTTGGATATCCGTTTGCGAGATTTTGCGGGGAACAATTATTTTGTCTTAACTATTACTGAACCAATGACGAGGATTGTGACCACGTAAAATCGAATTAACCCCGCCCCCGCCCCCCCCCCCCCCACACACACATGTATTTTTTCATTGACTATTCCAAGAGGGTATCTCTGTTGTTGTTTATATTATTGGTGTAGTTTGTCTTTGCATGCATGTTTGTTCTGCTAATATTGTTTTCTTTTGAGTAGCCGTTTGGCGATTTTGCGGGGGCACTGTCCTTTCTGCCTACCGCTCGTGGCGTTTTAATTATAGTGACGTTAATTTTTGTTGGTGTTTCTCCCTTTGGCGCCTTAAATCGGACGTTTGAGGTTATTGTATCGGTTTCACTGTGATTGCCTTCACTTCTATTATACAAATTATTTTTGCCTTTCTAAACCAATCATAAACTGTACGCACTTGTTGTTAAGTCGTCCATTCTAATGAGTATTCGCAATTTAAATTTGAAGCATAAATAAAATGAAATAAAAGACTACACCCGAAAACCCTTACATAGAGAAAGTAAAATAGATTCATCTTGCATATCAGACAACGGTGTTCCACATTACGCAGGACTAGAAATTCTTATCTAGCCTCGCTACTCTGTAGCTAGCTGAAGATGAAAAAGATCGGTAATTGTGTCATTGTTTTATTTTAGGGCTACTTTGTCGCTTACTGGCAACTAACATGCTCATAACCGTTTGGAAAATCAATTGGCATTCCTAGAAGTTATCAAGTTGATACATCATTATAATATTGCTATCATTGGCTTTATAAAACCGAATAGCCTTACATAGCGCTACCTCGTTAGGCTAAGTTCATAATGTTAAGAGGAAACCAAGGAAAACAATATTCTATTACGCAAAAGACTTAAAATGAAAAACTGTTAAGAGGAAATGTAAAAAAAAATATGGGAATCAATATGAATATCATTTCCACCGAAGTTCAAAACTACTACAATGAGCCAAAGTAAAGTGGTTTCCAACATTCTTCTATAGTTAACTTAAGAATGTACTTCATAACGCGTACATAGAGCAAAGTACAAAATCAACTGAAAGTAGTAATGACTATCAACCAAATCAAAAGAGAAGGTAATGGTTAGGACAATAGAAGTGAAGGCGATCATCCGGAATCTATACAATTAACCCACAGCTGCCATCAGAGACACCAAAGAGACACCAAAGGGAAAGAAAACAAACATGAAATGACTAGACCCTAATGGAAGATCCAAAAGCACATTTACCTTCCCACAAAATGGCCAATCGGCTATCCAAAACAAAATAATATAAGCCATACACACACTCAAAGACAAGCCAAAACAAAAATAAACCGCGACAGAAGAACTGCCTTGGAACGGCCCGGGAAACGAATTCCACTGGGGGCTGAAATCGATTTTGTGTGACCAAAATCCTCGCCCTTATTCCAGAGTCCATAAATTGTATGTACTTGTTATACAGTCGTTCATTATCATTAGTATTTGCAATTTATAATATATAAAAAACTACACCCGAAAGCACTAACATCGAGCAAAAAAAATAGATTCATCTTGCACATCAGACAATGGTGACCCACATTACGAAGTACTAGAAATCCTTATCTAACCTCGCTTATCTGTAGCTAGCTTAGATGAAAAAATCGGTTCCATCCAAGGTACCAACGGGAAAGAAGCACTAACATTAAGGGACGGCGCCGTAATTAAATGATTGCAAGTAAGGATCGGAATTAGAATCAGAAATGTTACTGGTGACATGTCAAATGCATTCATACACCAGGACCTGTGATATGGGAAGTTAGTCCCTAGCTCTTATCGAAGAGGTAAACTGAGCTATACAATCCTCAATACCTTCAGCTGTCGAAATAATCGAATCGGGAAGGGCATTCCAATCTCTAATGGTTCGGGGGGAAGAACGATTCTTTATAAATGTCCGTTCTTGCAGTAAGGGTCTGAAACGTTATTGAATGGTGCTTTCTACAGTGCCTAGCTGCGGGAACAAAATCATCTGTTGGAATGCTGGCCGCACCCTTTAGACCTTTTTTTAAGAGTATGAGCCTACTGTCTCTTCTCCTTTTCTTGAGAGACTCCCATCTTAATTTTTTTAGAATTCCAGTCATGATCCCAGTTTCAAAGCAGTAATTTCCTGTTACAAATCTAGCAGCTCTATTCTGAACTTTTTCAATTTCTTCATTAAGGACCACTCCGCTTGGGTCCCAGATGCAACTACAATATTCCAAGATTGGGCGAACAAGTCCCCTATATGCTGTCTCTTTGGACATCCGGAGGACACTGATGAAGATTTCGCCTCAGGAAACCAAGTTTTCTATTCGCCTTTGTACACATGTTGCAAATGTGTATGTTCCATCTCAAATCACGAATGATTGTCACACCAAGGTATTTAATGGAATTCACATTTTCGAGGACCGTCCCCTCTAAGGTGTAAGAAGCCTTAAGTTTAGTTATTCTTTTCCTAATTATCTGCATAATATTACATTTAACGGGTTGAAATCGCATGCCCCATTTTCGTGCCCAACATCCTAATCTATCAATATCCTGCTGAAGTTTTATTGAGTCCTCAGTATCCCTGATTTCCCGATAGCAAACACAGTCGTCTGCGAACAGTCTTATTTCCGAGTCAATGTCAATGGAACTATCATTGATATACAGGGAGAATAGTAGCGGACCAAGAACAGTCCCTTGGAGGACCCAAGATAAAACTGGCCCCCATACTGAAGATTCACCATTAACAACAACACGCTGTTTTCTCTTGCAAAGGAAGAAATGTATCCATTTGAGAGTCTTCCCTCCAATTCCAGAACCAAATAATTTTGATTTAAGTAGTTCAAGGAGGGGTGTCAAAAGCCTTCTCGAAGTCCAGAACAAATGTGTCCAACTGCCCCACTTCCAGTCAATGGAACATCGTTGAACTCAGTTTTATTAAATGCATCGTTGGATTGACCAACCAATTCCTCTATCCTTTCAGAGTCTGATTCAGCGATAAAAAAGACAAAGGACAGTGTCATTTACATGAAATGGAAAACGGATATAAAACATATTAATAGTATTTACGTTTTTGATATTTCCATTAAGGTTTTGATATTTCATATTTGTGTTTCTTTCCCTTTGGTGTCTCTGATGGGAGCTGTGGGTTAATTGAATCGATTCCTGATCATTACCTTCACTTCTATTTTGCATGCCAAGACAAACAATTACAATAACTAACCACAACTGAGGACAGGCACATTACTTTGAAATTGTTCAGTTAACCAACATATTTTATATAGAGTTGGTATGTGCAACTGGTGAACCTTTTCACTCTTATTGTTTGTGCTTGTAAGAACACCTCAATAAGGTAGTTATTATGTCTATCCGCAGTATATGTCTTGGCCATGAACAAAGGAAATAACGTATGCCCTTGTTAAGCCCCTCTCTGTTCTATATAATGTGGGTAATCAAGGGTATTCGTTACGCGGAATATTTTAAAGTTATTAATCAAATAATTTCGTATTGGCCCAGTTACAGGTCCGAGGTCTGCTGTATTGGCACGAGGCCGAAGGCCGAGGCCAATACAGCTGACAATGGACCTGTAACTGGGCCAATACGATATTACTTGATTAATGACAATTTTATTAATTGACACAATTAAAAACATGATTTATGATTTTTGAATATATGTTGACCTTGTGTAATATAGGATAATCAATTAATAATTTCACGTAATGTATAGCTAAAGCGACGCACTATGGATGTGCCAGGATCCGCAGATATCAGTTACCTGTAAAAACTATGCACAGGCCGATCTGAGTATAAGTTTTTCACACTTGAATGGGATAAAGGTTGGTATTCACTTTTTTTATTACCCATTTGTCATTAAGCGCAATGAAAACACTAGATGTTTTAAAGAAAATTAAACAGTTACTTCTCTTTGCCTTGATATGTAAACGTTTCTTTGTTGTGAATTTGTATGATGTAATAAAACTTCTTAATTGTGTCTATTACATATGCATGATTATGTGTCATACGCACCTTCACCACAATATGCACCCGTATACTGCTTAGTACAATTACATTCGTAAGATCCCTTTGTGTTTATGCATTTACCATTGCCCAAACAGAGTGCGTCACCTCCGAAGTCTTTACATTCGTCGACGTCTGTTGTATATGCAACAAAAGAAACATAAAAAACATAAAATGCAGGCTATTTTGTTCTGATGACCTTTCCAAAGCGGCTGTTTTCTTGCGGTTTATTATATGTTTATCTGACATGTGTGTTACATCACGTTAACAAAGCCGTGTAATGATCACCCCACTAAACCCCACTTTATATAAAGAAAACTGGGCTTTAAGTGGGTAAACATTATTTTGCTTATTTCTGCTCCAAACGTAGGTTGTGGGTACGGTTCTAACGATCACTCAGAACCTATATTTCGTGTAATAATTAAAATACGACAATCTAATCAGAAAAATAACTGTTTTTGGGATTTGTGGTTCTTTGATTTTTGTGTTCACGGAGATGTTGCACTGATGAGTTAGGAGGCCTTCATGCGGACTGAACAAATTATTTGTCTAAATCGCGACGGAAGTAAGGGCGAGGATTGTGGCCACTTGGAGTCGATTTAAGCCCCCAGTGGAAATCTTCCACTGACCGTTCCAAGGCGGCTCTTCTGTGGCGATTTATTTATGTTGTTGTTTGTTACTTACTGTGTGTATCACTTGTGTCTTTTAATTTTGGATGGCCATATGGCCATTTTGTGGGAAAGTAACTGTCCTTATGGCCTTCCTTTGTTTTGGTTTCCATTATGGTCTGGTCGCTTAATGTTTGTATTTCTTTCCCTTTGGTGTCTTTTATGGGTGGAGTAAGTTAATTGTATCAATTCCTGATCTTTGTTTTACTTCTACTTTGACAGAATGCACTATGTCACATGGATGTGATCTCGTAATGACACATGTCATGTTTTGTGCTTTTCTGAGTACCTTCATGTCATTAACGCCTTCTCTTCTTTCGGTTGCTTGAGACGGCTGTTCTATAGCAATCGTGGTGTTCTTTTAATAACAAATAAATATAGTTCATCGAAGTCACGAGCAAAGTAAATGCTCGTGACCCAATGTTGTTCATAATTCGATGAACGTTTATTCAATTACCTTTTTTACTTATATTTACATTATTTTCCATCCATTGCGTGGCGAACAAATCATGTTTCAGGGCTAAAATGAAATAAATAATGCAGTTTTCCTACTGACAGCGGAATAGCGTCATTGGCGCGGTAACGTCGCCCTCATCCAATCATATCGAATACAATCATTGTTTATTTTGACATCGCTGATGTCGCGTGAGTTAGTTTTTACATTGACGTAAGAACAACATTGCTTCCCATTCGTTTACTATAGTTTTTTCCCCGTAAACGCATTGAACTGAGAATGTAAATATTAATCAATTCTTGCATTTGTGTTTGATGATGTGTTTATTGACTAATGGCATGATGTCGGACATGATGTGCTGACAACCATAGCATACCGAGAGAAAAGAAATGCCACAGGTGACAATCAATCTTAGTACTGGTGTTTTGTGACTAATATCACATCATGAACATACAATATGTTCTAGAAAGGGTTATCCTTTAGAAGCAAGGAATACACCACAGAACTGGAAAATATGGAGTGTACTTGTTTCCTGGACCAGACTAGCTAGTTTCTGCCATTTAGGCCTCATCAGTGACCCTCAAATATTTTCAAAATTCAACAATGGAATCAATGACCCAAAGGACAAAAAAATATAAACTACACTATGATGTAGGGCAGGGAGACTTTTTACGACCGCCACATATTCCCAGACACCAGCTGTAGTGACGTTAAATATGTTCTAGAAAGGGTTATCCTTTGGAAGCAAGGAATACACCACAGAACTGGAAAATATGGAGTGAACATGTTTTCTGGGCCAGACTAGCTAGTTTCGGCCATTAAGGCCTCATCAGTGACCCTCAAATATTTTCAAAATCCAACAACGGAATCAATGATCCCAAAGGACAAGAAAATATAAACTACACTATGATATAGGGCAGGGACACTTTTTACGGCCGCCACACAATCCCAGACACCAGCTGTAGTGACGTTAAATATGTTCTAGAAAGGGTTATGCTGCAAACAAAATAGAAATGAAGGCAATTATCAGGAATCGATACAATTACCCCACACCTTCTATCCAAGCCAAGACACCAAATGAAAAGAACCAACAACATAAAACAACTTCCAATAGGCCGAAACTAGCTAGCATGGTCCAGAATATCTTGAAGACTCTACACTTTTCAGTTCTAAGGTGTATTCCCTGCTCCCAATAGATAACCTTTTACAGAACATATTCAACTTCACTACAGCTTGTGTTAAGGGAATGTATGGGGACCGTAAAAGTCCTTCACCACAGTGAGGTTTATATATTTTTTTTCCATTCGGACCATTGATTTCATTGTAGAGTTTAGAAAAAATAGAGTCACTGATGAGGAATAATTGGCTGAAACTAGCGTGTCTGATACAGAAAGACTTGAACACTCAATCCTTTTCAGTTTTACTGTGTGTCCCTTGCTTCAAAAGGATAACTCTTTTATATAACATATAATTAAAAGGTAACAAGCTGAAGGTCAAAAGGACAGTTGACTTCCAACACATGGCCAAACGGCTATCCGTAAAAAAAAAATAGCAGTGCATACACGCAAAGACGAACTATAACAATAAACAAACCATAGCAGAAGAACCGGCTTGGTCAGTAAAAAAATACGGTGGGGGTGATTGAATTGATATTTTCGGGACCACAATCCCCGCCCTTGGTTCTATCGTGGTTTAGACATAGAGGATCTTACATGAGTGTTCATGTATTATTGAATTTATTAAACGAGTTGAGGAAAAGGGATAAAATGCGAGGCTCTGTCGAGCATTTTATCCCTTTTCTTCAACACGTTTAGTAAATTAATGACATAGAGGATCTTACATGAGTGTTCATGTATTATTGAATTTATTAAACGAGTTGAGGAAAAGGGATAAAATGCGAGGCTCTGTCGAGCATTTTATCCCTTTTCTTCAACACGTTTAGTAAATTAATGACACAGAGGATCTTACATGAGTGTTCATGTATTATTGAATTTATTAAACGAGTTGAGGAAAAGGGATAAAATGCGAGGCTTTGCCGAGCATTTTATCCCTTTTACTCAACGAGTTTAATAATTTCAATAATACATGAGCACGAATGCAAGATTCTTTTTATCATATGACATTAAAGGCGTATTTTATTCACGATTGTTTACAAAAATGTCAACATTCCGCCGTTAGTAAACGCGACGTCATTAAGAACGTCGTACATGTAACGTTACGGGACGTATCTAGCTAATTTGCATATTTAATCCACTAGTGGATTGTCGAAAATAATACATGACGTTATTACACTCTCAGACGCGACATCATATGATAAAGACATATAATATGTTAAATGCGCGTAAAGGATTTCTAACTCCTGAGTTTCATGCAAGTTTAATGTATATCAATCAACGTCTTCGAGATCGTATCTTGAAGGGTATCAGTAATGCGAAATCAAACAATGCTATATCAGAAGATGTAAAATCAATGTGACCACACTTATCACCTTTTCTAATTTTGGAAGTTGAGACAACGTTGCGTCTACAACAAATCTGTCAGAGAAACAACCTCAGCTAAATAGACCCTTGTAAAACGTCTTTAGAGTGTGGCTTATTTTCCAGTCCTTTGAGATCACTGATTTCACTTCGGAATTTAGAAAGTATTTGAGGGTTATGATGAGACCTTATTGGCCGACACTAGCTAGTCTGGTTCACAAACATCTTGTACACGTCATGGTTTTCAGTTCGGTGCCTTTGACCTTGCTTCCAAATGATTACTCCTTTTTCAAAACATTTAACTTCACCACAGCTGGTGTTAAGGGAATGCGTGGTGGCCGTAAAAAGTTTGCCTGCTCTCCATCATAGTGTTGATTGTATTTTCTAGTCCTTTGGAATCATTGGTTTTACTGCGTAATTTAGAAAATATTTCAGGCTCACTGATTAGGCCTGATTGGCCGAAACTAGCTAGAAGAAATCGGGTCTCTGACCCAGTCCTTAGAGTAAAATACATTACGTCACGCTGCATGTCGATTCTGACAGAAGAAGACTTACGACAAGCAGACATAAGTGAAAGTCATTATTTTTTTTATCTGACAAATCAAATACCGAGATACACGTCAGAATACAACTATGTTACATAGTAAGGTTAGCCAGATGCTGAGTGTCCATATCTGTGGCTGGCGATAGTAAGTGACATTTAGCCAAACAATACTGATGTTATGATAATTCTTACAGCTCATAAATGCCCAGTCTCTCAAGGCAGTTTTAACAATGGTCCGTGTATTTAAAAAGAGTATGCCACGACAGTATCTTATCGACGTTATCTGCTTATATTGTAAGTGACATGTAGGCGAACTTACCCTATAAACCTATCATTGTCAGTTTTGTAAGAACTAGCAAACTTTCATGTGCCAGTAAAAACAAATTGAAATAGTAACAACCATGAATGTGTCTTATTAAGCTTTCATGATTTTTTCGACACGTTGCATCTTTTATAAAAATGCACAAGTAACCACACGCTTACGTTTTGAAAAAAACTGAGCTAATATCAACTCATTCATATTATATTGGCATTGAAAAAAACAAATCGGTATTCTTTTGTTCCTGCCTGCCTTCTTGAAATGCACGACCTATACGAATTTTAATTATGTTAAATTTCGTTGCGATATTTCCATGTCAGTTCGCTAAATATCCGCGTTAGGGTAGGAATTATTCGTGTGTGCCAACATATCACGACAGAGGACGATAACAGTATCTGCCAATCATACTAGTTTGCCGGCAGCAACCTACAACGTTGTGAAACTACAGAAATATAATGCTATAAGGCGTAAAAAATAGCTGTGCTTCCGCTAACATGCTAAAAGAAATTTGGTCGGTAGGTAGAAGAAACTATTTTTATTATTTTATTTTCCCCCGTCAAAAACAGGGTCGAGCCTATATTTTTATGTGTTTTTGTTTTTTGTACATTTTTTTTTGTAAATAAAATTGTCATTTTGAGACTTGTACTGTGTATCATTATACATTTTAGATGCTCGAAAATGTCATCCCTGTATTTTGGAAGGTACTAAATGCCAAAAAAAAAATAAATAAATAAACTTAAAACGCGAAATAACTATGGGAAAATGCGAAGACAACACTTGGTAGGGTTGGAAATTGAAAACGGTAGGGTCGGTGTTTTAATTTTTATTTTGTTCTTTTATTGATAAAAATAGTAGAGTGGAGGGGTCTGAAACAGGGTCGGTCTGGTTAGCGGAAACACAGCTATTCTTTTTCGGTCTAATACGCACCTTTGTCACAATCTTTTCCTGTCCAGCCATCCAAACATTCACAATAATAATCGCCATAAAGGTTGGTACACTTAACTGCATGTTTGCAGGGTAGCTCAGGAAGCTCTGTACACTCGTCCACATCTAAGAGAACCAGTAGCAAAATAGTCATTAAAATATTATGTGTAAGTAAAATAATCTACTTTTACATTACATTTATACATTTGGTGTAATAAACGTCTTTGACATCTCCAAAACGGACCTTTTTGTTGCATGTTTGTGATATGTGTCTGAATTCTGCTGCAAATTAGATTGTGATGCTTGTAAGATACAAGTGAAGGCAATGATCAGGAATCGATTTTACGCGGCCGAAATCCTCGTCCTTACTTCGCGAGACAGTCAAATATTTTTTTGTCAGTCCGCATGAAGGCAATCTCACAATCAAGGCAGCTGTTTCCCGTCCATGGACCGCGAGCAATCGCTCGCGACCACCGCCCGTCCGTCATGACGTACGCTGAACTTGTATAGGTTCTGATTGGTCGATTGTCACCGAGTGTATGCTGGGGTAATAGTCCCGGACTGAGATCCAAACTTAAGTTTAACCCCCAAATTCCACTGTTTTATGCAAATGGTGTAGACCGATCAGACGTCTAATGTTTGGCAAGCCAGCCCAGACTCTAAAGATAAACCTCTTACGCAACACTGACCTTTCCGCCGGCCTCGGTGGCTCGGTCGGATGTGCGTCTGACTGGTGATCAGGAGGTGCGGGTTCGATACCTGTCGGAGTCGGCAACATTCTTTCGTGGAGATTGATCATGGAATCTTTTCTACGGTCATTTTCTCTCTTCCGCTGATTCAAGAAGGGCAGTTGTCAGTTTTTGGCGAAAGAATGTGCACTGAACTGGTTAACCGCTTACGTGTAAGCCTGCCTAGGAAAAGTGTGGATAGGTAAACTGACGGGCTCTATAATGACTTAAAATAGGGTTGACAGGGCCGTAAAACATTATGTAAAAGTGAATTCTTACATGACCAGCGGCGACCCGATAATATAAAATGCAGGATGCACTAGATTTTTGACAATCGCTTAGCTCCGCCCTCTTCTGTCGGATAACTGGTATTGGATGGTGATGTTAAGAATTGATTGCGGTTAATTTGACATACTTGTCACTTGTAAACACACATTCTTGTGTAGTGTGTCATTGTTTTTGACGTATTTGCTCTTTGGTGAACCGAAGGCAGATGTCCCACTGCTAAAGTGCCAGTTGCGTTGATGTAAAACTGTGTCTATCTTTTTCGTATCAAACTCAGTTTCTACAAACTCGAGACTTTTTTCGAATTTTTACCTGTAATTTGTTTCTAAAGTAATTTTAGGTTGTTTGTTTGTATCTGAGTTTAACGGCCCAGTCAACACTATTTTAGGTCATTTTTGATCCAATCAGTTTATCTATCCACACTTTCCTGGGCACTTTCCTTTGGTGTCTTTGATGGGTGGAGTAAGTTAATTGTATCGATTCCTGATCTTTGTTTTACTTCTACTTTTTATACGTAAGCGGTTAACAGTACAATGCACATTCTTTCGCCAGAAACCGACATCTGCCCTTCTTTAAACAGCGGAAGGGAGAGAATGGCCGTAGAAAAGATTCCATGATCAGGCAGGTATCGAACCCGCGTCCTCCTGATCACCAGTCAGACGCGCAGCCGACTGAGCTACCGAGGCCGGCTAAAGATATATTTTACAGGTTATTTGTTCACATGATGTCATGAGGAATGTCCTTCTTATTTCTTGTTGTGCTCCAGCCTCTTGGTTTAAAAAACGATAAAAGATAACGCGCATTTCTAATGCTACATACCTGAAAAAATAAACTGCCCTTTAATTTTAGTATCATATGTTCTAAAACTTTCGGATAAACTATCGTCTCATTTTGCCCTTTTGTGCATATGGCAGGCGGAAATTTAATCAGTATTTTAAATGATATTTTATTCATGAACGGAAAGACTGTTGTTTTGAATCTATAGCAGAAGTACAGAGATACATCAATCGCTCAAAATCCGATGGATCTTCCACCATGGTTAATTCGAAGTTGCTAGGCAGTCCCTAGCGCATTATCAAAAGTAGCTCGAAATATCCATGTTAAATATTTTGGGGAGGTTTTTCTTTCTTCCTTTATCTTGAAAAGCTAATTTGTGGTTTACATATTAGAATCGCTTGCTATTTTGAGGCGATTCGTTTGAGTACACGCTCATGCCCATATTTTCTTAAAAAACAGAAATGCCAACCCTCATTGAATAATGTTATTAATCACTCATTATAATAATGTTATTAATCAAGTAATTTCGTATTGGCCCAGTTACAGGTCCGAGGTCTGCTGGTTTGGCCGGAGGCAGAAGGCGGAGGGCAGTACAGCAGATCGAGGACCTGTAACTGGGCCAACACAGAATTACTTAAGTAATGACAACTTCATTAATTGTCATCATTAAAAGTATAACCAGTGCTTCAGCTGAAGTGCACGACCCGGATGCCTTTAGCTTTATGAGTGTTACCATATATGGGTATGGCGGCCAGTTTGGTCATGTGGCCTGGACCTAAAACGGTTCCCCCAATAAATGCGCCTTATCGTAAGGAGCAAATATATATCTTATACTTTAGTACTGTATTCTGAATCGTTTGCAGGATAAAATGCATTCTCACATTTCCCAATACAAAAGCATATGTGTCAAAGTTTGACCTAGGCACAAAGAAGGTCAAGGTCAACCAAGGGTCACCATTTTAGCAATTTATGATGGGCCTACGTCCCAGATGCCATTTATTGAGTTTCGAGGAAATCTGCCCAGTGGTTCTGGAGAAGACTATTTTTGAAGGGTTTTTACCATATATGGCTTGGCGGCCATTTTGGTCATGTGACCTGGACCCCATGGGCAAATTTTGGTTTCCCTCATCCCATAGAGGCTCCATATGAAATTTGACTTCAATCGGCCCAACGGTTTCCGAGGAGAAGCAGTTCGAAAATTTTCACATGTTTCGCGTCTGCGAGGCTATACTAAATGGAATGTAATATTTCGCAAGTGCATTGGTTAGATCTCATTGATATCTATCATTATGCCAAATATTGTTTAAATATTCCAAGCGGTTAAGTCACTATCACCAATTTTCACACACGGGTTACGGACGGACAGACAGACAGACCATATATGGCTGGGCGGCCATTTTGGTCATGCGAGCTGGACCCAATGAGCAAATTTAGGTTAGCCCGATCCCATAGAGGCTCCATATGAAATATGACTTCAATCGGCCCAACGGTTTCCGAGGAGACGCAGTTCGAAAATTTTCATATTTTTCGCCTTGGCGAGGCTATACTAAATGGAATGTAATATTTCTCAAGTTCATCGGTTAGATCTCATTGATATCTATCATTATGCCAAATATTGTTTAAATATTCCAAGCAGTTAAGTCACTATCACCAATTTTCACAAACTGGTTACGGATTTTTCGCCTCGGCAAGGCTATACTAAATGAAATGTAATATTTCGCAAGTTCATTGGTTAGATCTCATTGATATCTATCAGTATGCCAAAAATTGTTTAAATATTTCAAGCTGTTAAGTCACTGTCACCAATTTTCACAAACGGGTAACGGACGGTAGGACAGACCATATATGGCTTGGCGGCCATTTTATTCATGTGACCTGGACCCCATGAACAAAGTTTGGTTTCCCCCATCACATAGAGGCTCCATATGAAATTTGAATTCGATCGGCCCAATGGATTCCGAGGAGAAGCAGTTCGAAAATGTTCACATTTTTCGCCTGGGCGAGGCTATACTAAATGGAATGTAATATTTCGCAAGTTCATTGGTTAGATCTCATTGATATCTATCAGTATGCCAAAAATTGTTTAAATATTCCGAGCGGATAAGTAACTATCACCAATTTTCAAAAACGGGTTATGGACGGACAGACAGACAGACCATATATGGCTTGGCGGCCATTTTGGTCATGTGACCTGGACCCCATGAACAAATTTTGATTTCCTCCATCCCTTAGAGGCTCCATATGAAATTTGACTTAAATCGGCCCAACGGTTTCCGAGGAGAAGCAGTTCGAAAATTTTCACATTTTTCGCCTCGGCGAGGCTATACTAAATGGAATGTAATATTTCGCAAGTTCATTGGTTAGATCTCATTGATATCTATCAGTATGCCAATTTTTTTTTAAATATTCCAGGCGGTTAAGTCACAATCACCAAGTTTCACAAACGGGTTACGGACGGACAGACAGACTGACAGACTGACAGAATGACCGAATGACAGAATGACACGGTGATTTTAGGGCACTCTTAGAAAATCAACCGACTTCAGTCGGTCGCTTTTTCTGCGGGTTGTGCAATTCGGTCGCTTTTTCTGCAGGTCGTGCAATTATGATTTTTGACCTCAGTGTTAATACGGATGGCATCCGAACAATACAGGATAGTCAATCAATATTGTTTTTGTATCGCAGATGTCAACCTTATTATCGCAATGTATTATCCAAATGTATTCTAAGCTGGTATAGATGGATTGCGTTTTTTTTGCAAACTTAGATCTGGACAATCAACATTGACGACGAAAACAAATTCTTACATTTTTACGAAATCTGGTACCAGTTGTTCAAAGCATCATTAGCTTAATGAGTTCGTTAGCAGTCAAATCGTTAACTGTCCTATCTAGTCCAATATCTAATATAGTGTTATTTTTGCTGAAAAAATTAGAGCAGCTTTTGCATTTGCAAAGTCTGCTCTCATTTTGTCATTAAAAATATAAGTATTTTTGCCATATTAAATGATAAAAATTTTACCGATATGTTAACTAACGACATCGTTTAAATGACTAAATTCACTATGTGCAAAAAGTGGAATAAAATATTCCGAGAATTGTGTCCAAACCACATGCACATCTTCATACCATGGTCAAAGCACATGCAAAGTTTCAAAGTGATTGGTATTAAACTGTAAGAGGAGTTGCGATGACAAGAGGTACCTATGGTATATCAATTGAAACTCAAAAATGACTAAGTTCACAATGCACCGAAAACAACAAAAAAAAATATCTGAGAATTATGTTGAAATCACATGCACATCCTCATACCATGGCAAAAGAACACGCAAAGTTTCAAAATGATTGGTATAAAACTGTAAGAGGATATGCGATGACAAGAGGTACCTATCATATATCAATTGACGGTTAAAAAGGACTAAGTTCACAATGTGGAAAAAGTGATAAAAACTGATCCGAAGATAATGCCCAAACCACATGCACATCCTCATACCATAGCAAAAACACACACAAAGTTTCAAAATGATCGATATAAAACTGTAAGAGGAGTTGCGATGACAAGAGGTACCTATTGTATATCAACTGAAGCCTTAAAATGGCTAAGTTCAAAATGTGCAAAAAGTGAAAAAAATATTCTGAAAATTATGTCGAAACCCCATGCCTAAAAATGACTAAGTTCACAATGTTAAAAAAGTGACAAAAATTAATCGGAAGATAAAGTCCAAACCACATGCACATCCTCATACCATGGCAAAAACACACGCAAAGTCTCAAAATAATCGGTATGAAACCGTAGGAGAAGTTGCGATGACAAGACAAACAGTGTAAAATGTTGATGGAAAGACGGACGGACAACCTGACAGACGGACGGCCGGACGGAAACTTGAACGCCTATGTCTTCCTGCTAAACCTTATTTTTTTAATTTAAAATAGAGATTATGGGTACTCGTTAGAACCGCTTCATCGAGGCGGTTCTAACGGGTGTCCACAATATATATTTTGAGCGGAAATAAGGAAAATATCATAATTTTTCACCTGAAAATTTTCATTTTTTCGGCGGTAAAGTTTACAATACATTTGTATAGGAGTATTTTCGTAATGCATAATTTAATTGCCTTCACTACAAAAAGATGGTCTTTATAATTATGGCCCCATCAACCCCACTTTTATAGTAAAACTGGGGTTTATATTATTTTTCTTATATTTCTGCCCAAAGACATAGATTAGTTTAAACTTTTAATTTATTTGAATACTTTAAACACTACAATTCATAAGAATGCATATAGAAACTGTACACACAAGAATGTCGGTTCTCGTTAGAACTGATGCAGAAAACCTGTATTTATTCCAATCGTTTAATTACAAAATGTATATCTTTATAATTTTCATTCATGATCAACCACAAATGTCCTTGGACAAATGACATCTGGGACTCACCAGAATTTCTAATACTCTATCGCATGTATTGCGACGTTTGACTGGACAACACAAAAAAAAAAAAAAAAAACACTTGCAAAGGTTATTCTGCGATATACTGTTGGCAAATAACGTAGCTTATCTATTGGCTGGGGTTTGGTGTCACGTAGCACAAAACGCTTCTGGCATTTAGCTCAGAATAGTATAATTTTAACGAAATAACCAAAAACCAGAACATTGCATTAGAATGGGGATAACTTTTTTAAAAATTGTCATTTCGAGAGATTAATCGTCGGTTTTACAGTCTTAAATTACGTTTTATAGCTCCCATGATGCGACTACGTTAAACGAAATTTCAGACATCAAAACCGCGGTTAACCACCCCAAATGACGGGTTTTGATACAGTTATCTCCTAACCGTGTCATACTGAACGAAACGTGTAATAAAGAAATGTGTACCTTCTGAACAGTCGTCCCCTTTGTATTGTCGTTCACAGTCACACATGTAGGATCCTTTAGTATTAGTACAATTGCCATGATCGAAACAAGCATCAACAACGAATACGCGCACGTCACATTCATCTACATCTAAAATTAGCAACAAACAATAAAATATTATGTCTAAAATAGATTAAGAGACCGATGGCCAGATTCATTGTTAATGGCCTCTCTGAAGCCTCTATGGTGTAGTGGTTAAGCTACTCGCATCTCAAACCAGAAGTCTTGGGTTCGATTCCTTTTGGACGAGTCTTTATCCCGAGGTCCTGTTTCCGTATGACGTTTGCCGTTTATGGGACATAAAGCTCTAAAACACACGCAATTGACCTCTCTCCTTTGCATTCCTGGGTCATCTGATGAATCGTAAGAATTAATTTCAAATTAAAATTTGATTTTCTTTTTTGTTTTACAGCCCTTTCTAGATTATTTCAGTTATATCGAGCCGATCGTTAATCAGAGGTGGGCGAAAACCGGATTATCCGAAGAAAAAACACCTGACCCCCAATTGGCAGAAATTTGAAACATTTTGATCATTTTAAAATTGAATAATGGACATCATTTGATATGATTGAGACATAACGGCATTATTGGCGTTGACGTATCTTAGTGGCCATTTTCTGATCGGCTTACTGCGTTAATCGTTTTGCCAACGTTGAACATATCTACGGTCTGGCTGCGCTGATCGTTATTTAACGAGGCATGCTGCTAAAAGCAAAAAATCTTTTGTGGATTTCTTAAAAACAAAACATTAGAAATCGCTTAAACAGCAAAAGAATTGTCGATTCATTTACGTGGCGTATATTGTTTCATTAGGCCAAATTCCACACAGTAACAACATCTGCAAACAAGAAAATATAGCGCTACAAATATTTTGGTGTACGTTTTAACATCAGGACCATAGTTAACTATTTGAGTAAGGAAAGTGGATACTTTTTTTTCCTGGGTATATACACACGTAAAGATTTCCCTGTAAAACAAACTGGTTAACGCAACAGGTGTTTCTATGTAAACTACTTTATTCTGCTTATTCGATGAGGCGGTTCTAACGAGCACCCTCAATCTATATTTTGAGCAAAAATAAGAAAAAAGTATCACAATTTTTCATCTTAAAAGTTTCTTTTTGTCAGCGATAAAGGTTATAATGTATTAGTAAAGGCGTGTTTTCGTAATGGAAAATATAACAAACCTTCATCACAATCTTTTCCTGTCCACCCATCCGTACATTCACACCCATAGCCTCCATTTAGGTTTCTACACGTAGCTCCGTTCATACATGGTGGGCTGATTAGCTTGCATTCATTTATATCTTAAAGAAAGATAAAAATCATAGTCCACAAATGGAAAAAAAAAGATCCTAAATATTTCACGCTTATGTTATGAAAATGCACATGTGCAACCTGGTGAAGGGACTAGGCGCAATACTTCTTGCTTAAAGCTATTTCACAGTTTCTACTATATGCCTAAGAGAAGCACAGGCTCTGGCTAGACCGTGCTTATGCTTAATAGAATATTAATTCATGCATGCTATTACCCAGTATTTATAATTGCATCCTATGTACCCATGGCAGGCGTTTCTTTGCAGCTGCTTACATATGATTTGGCTTCATACATGTGGTGTACGTACTGTTTTGGTTTTCTGTGTGTTTTGATGTCACTATGTCATTTTGTCTCATTCGGTGTCTTGTTGACTCTAAAGGACGCATATTATCAAATTAACAATTGCGATATTATCAGTTATAGTTATTCATTGTAAATAATTTTTGTGCCAAGGAGCACAACAGTCCACGTTGTGAGTCAAAACATATTCCATATCTCTTTAAAGCCCAGTTTGGTTTTCAATTGTAAGGTTAAAACGGCTTTATTGCAACGACGTGTTAATACCTCGATAATACAGCACAGGTTAACTTTAACAGGTTTACTAAAATCACGAACAACATCCCCAGCAGGCACACGTCGATGAGGCAACGTCAAATTAACGTCGGTGCAACGTCACGACGTACATATGACGTGGTTTAAACTTCATGACGTCGCACCGACGTTGATGTGACGTCACAATTACGTCATGTGCCTTCTGGGTATGAACAAACCTTCATCACAGTCTTTTCCTGTTCTTCCATTAGCACACTCACACTCATAATCACCATCAACATTTTTACAGGTAGCTCCATATTTACATGGCGGAACGGCCAACTTGCACTCGTTCAAAGTAGAAGTAAAACAAAGATCAGGAATTGATACAATTAACTTACTCCACCCATAAAAGACACCAAAGGGAAAGAAATACAAACATTAAGCGACCAGACCATAATGGAAACCTAAACAAAGGAAGGCCATAAGGACAGTTACTTTCCCACAAAATGACCATATGTCCATCCAAAACCAAAAGACACAAGTGATACACACAGCAAGTAACAAACAACAACATAAATAAATCGTCACAGAAGAGCCGCCTTGGAACGGTCAGTGGAAGATTTCCACTGGGGTGCTTAAATCGATTTTACGTGGCCTCAAGTCTGAAAGTTCCAATAAAATAGCCAATTTTTATTTTTTGTCACATACCGTCGCTGTGTTTTAGTGAATAAATCCATGTCAAAACAACGATATGCCTACTCGTAAAATAACGCCATGGTTATTGTTGAGTACTGGCGAGTAATGTTATGAAATATGTTCTATAAAGGGGCTATCCTTCGGATGCAAGGAATGCACCACAGAACAAGAAAATATGAAGTGTTCATGTTCTAAAACCCTGTTTCATCTTCTGCAAAACATTCGATTTAAAATCGGAATATGATAAACAGAATCTCCACACTCGTAGTCATTTTATATGAAACTCGCCGGAGGCATGTTTTATAAATTTAATATCAAACCACAACGAATTTATAATCCGCTGTATTTTTTAAGCACTAGAATATTTCGTATCAAAATGCCCAATGAATGATATTTTCCTACTTTATCAATGATAAAGCGAAAAAAAAAAAAAAAGGAAACGAACGCGTATTAAGCCGGTCTGCGCTAGGGAGTGTATGGAGCCTTCATCACGAAAACAAGCCTATATAATTTGACCCCCTTGAACCCCACTTTTAAATAGTAAAACTGGGGTTTGCAGGGGTAAACCTAATTTTTCTTATTTCTGCATAAATTTCAGAGAATGGGTACTCGTTAGAACCGCCTCGATGAGGTGGTTCTAACGTGTACCCACAATCTATATTTTGAGCAGAAATAAGTAAAATATCACAATTTTTCATAAAAAATTTTCGTTTTTTTTTAAGTTGTAAAATTCACAATGTATTTGTAAAGGCGTGTTTTCGTAATGGTATTATCATGACCTTCACGTCACGTGCAATGAACACTTCTGTAAACCCCACTTTATATAAAGAAAACTGGTGTTAAACATGTCGAACTTTAACGGACATCCAGGTAACTGCAGTCGGTTGAAGTAAATACATAGATTTATATAGGAAATTGATAATTTTTTCCCTATAAAATAAACAGTAATAGCAATATCTTTTCTGTGCCAGCGGTTTATGATTCTGCATTCTTTTACGAATGCACACATGTATTTTTCATGAAGTTTCATCAACAACATTTTGGTCCTTTTCACATATAATTGGAGGCCTCTAAATGTATAGAATATATAGTAAAACTACAGGATGAAGCGACAAAAACTGATGAATATAGTGTCATAACTTTTTTGTAAGTTGTTATTTTTATTCTGTGCAAGCGAGAGTATGTTGGCAAATGTATTGCGAACACGTCCATATAAATTTTGTAAAATAGAAATGAGAACAATTTGGTCCTTTTTGAAAATGAAATACACTACCCTCCTTTTCTATTTCCAGTTTACCTTGGTAACCAGCAGTCAGCGGTTGTTACTAAGGTAAACAATAACAAAGAATATATTACGCATACGACGTGCTTCTTGAACTGTATGGTTCGGGATTTTTATTTATTTATTTATTTATTTATTATTTATTTATTTAGATGTATTCTCAAATGTAAATGTTTTCGAAAACAAAGACTTTATTACGCCTACGATATGCTTAATTATCAGTTTGAAATGGAATAATGTGTTTGTTACTTTGGTTTGACCATCATAAAACACGCTGCATAATTTTGACCCCCTTAAACCCCACTTTTATGTAGTAAAACAGGGTTTACAGTTGTACACATTTTTTTCTGCTTAAAAACATAGATTGTGGGTACCCGTTTGCAACGCCGAGAGGGTTCTAACGAGTACCCACAAACTATGTTTTGTGCCCGTTTGACCGCCTCGTCGAGGCGGTTCTGGTGAGTATCCATAAACTTTGTTTTGAGCAGAAAATAGAAAGTAACGTATTTTTAACTGATGATTTTCATTTATAATGATTTTGTTTGTTTGTTTGACTCTTTGTTTGTGATGGATTTCACGGCCCAGTCAACACTATTTAGATCATTTTTAGTTAACCTATCTACACTTATCCTGGGCATGCTTTTACGTAGGCGGTTAACCAGTAGAGTGAACATTCTTCCTCCAGAAACTGTCAACTGCCTTTCTTGAATCATTTTAGTGATAAAATTTTCAATGTACATGTGTATCTGAATAGGCCTGGTTTTGTAATTGTTTAGTTTCATTAAGTGACGTTCTGTTCTAAAATTGGCTCCAAATTGTATTAAATTATATTGAAGTAGATTTGCCGACAGGGGCCAGAAAAGACAGATAATTTTATTGTTCTGAAAACTGTGAAGATTATGCAATGTTTTACAGACCTGTCACTTACTGCTCAAAACATTATCTCGTTTACACCTCGACAAACTGAAATCTAGTCAGAATGCTGTACAGATCATGATATTAACATTAAAACCGCGCCAACCTAAAGACTACTAAAGGCTAGATTCTGGTAGGACTTTACATTTGGAGAAATGGACCTTAAAAACCTGTCCTGGAGTGGATAGATATTTATTAATAAAGGACAAAGATCTCTCTCATGCACGTTATTGTAAGACAAACAGCTTTTTCTGGATCTATTTTGACCACCTTTAACCCTCTTTTATATAGTAAAACTGGGATAGATATGTTCTTATTTCTGCTCAAAAACCTTGATTGTGATTACTCGCTAGAACCACCTCGCCGAGGTGGTTCTACTATGTAGCCCAAATCTATGCTTTGAGCAGAAATATAAAAAATATCAGATTTTTCCGCAAATTTTCATGATTTGGTGGTAAAATGTTTATCGTATTTTTGCTCGTGTTGCAAAAAACGTTTGAGTCCAGGATTATTCCCTGCAATCGTTCATTGTCCATTTATTGCCCTGTTGAGTAGAGCGACGCGCAGATTGGCGCGTGTCAAGGCTTGAAGCGGGCGCCTGTTAACAGTTTTTGTTCACGACTATGCATACGTATTGGATGAATCATCACGAAAACACGCCTATATAATTTTTACCTTATTAAACCCCACTTTTATTTAGTAAAACTTGGTTTTACAGGGGTAAACATTATTTTTTCTTATTTCTGCTCAAAAACATAGATTGTGGGTACTCGTTAAAACCGCCGAAATATGAAGAATACCATTTTTTTTCTGTGGAAAATTTTAGTGGATTTTTTTTTCAATATATTTGAATAGGCGTGTTTTCGAATTTTTCTAATACTATTTCTAAGTCAAAAAATGAAGGTAATGATAATGATAATAATAATAATAAAAATAATAATAGCAAGAATAATAATTCAGTCTGTTTTTTTTTTTTTTTTTGTAATCGCCTCCCTCTCTGTCTCACTTTAAGCTCGGACCCATCAGATTTACTTAAGACTGTGATTTGATAATAAAGAGATAAAGGCAAAATCAATAGTGTTTTTCGAGAAAATGACCTTGGCGTAACAAACCAATAATTATATTAATCCCTGTTAACCCTTTTTGTACCAAATGGAATGTTCCTCCATATATATAGTACCAGTCCATTTCATGATTTAGGGGTGTCAGGTTGTGTTTTCTTCAAAATTCATTTGGAAAATGGCTGAACTTTTAGCAAACAGTGTAGGCCCTGATCAGGCGCCGCGTTCTGTGGCGTCTGATCTGGGCCTGCACTGTTTGCCAGGGTACCTGTTTTGGGGTTTCTGGTACTAAATGGGTTAAACACCGCGTAACATCGCGAAGTCACGGGTGAACATCATTGGAAAGGTAGACTGAGGACCGCCCGAGGCATTAAGTATATAAGAATATTACCTTTTAAATGAATAGACAGCAATCAACTAGGTTGTTTTTCTAGCATTGATTTATATTATCCTGGTGCTCTTGCCAAACGCGAATCGGATAGAGGAATACGAACGAGTGCAGTCTGATCTGAGTCATTGGACTGTCAAAGCAAGCAAAAACTAAATCATGGGCTCCGGCTCAATATTATGACCTTATTGTGTGCAATAAACAAAGACTGTGATCAGTTTGCGATACGCACATTCTGGTCCGAGTCTGTTCAATTCGCCCGAGGGGAGATGAGATTCTGCTACATACAGAGACCCGATGAATAATTTCACACAGATTGCGTCTTCGATTGATCGGCTAAATATGATTTAATGTAATAGCAACATGAACAATAGATTCCAGGACAAAATCCCCCCGGACATAATCCCCCCCCCCCCACATTTGTTCAGGTGGACAAAATCCCCCCACGGACATAGTCCCCCCTGCTGTTTATAAAGGTGGTCAGTATCCCGCACACCTCCACATGCACAATTACTGGTTTTTGAAAATCAGTCTGTCGTTTTGAAAACTGCAGATTCCATATCCGATTTGGTGCAGTACTACCATAGCTATGCTGGTGCTCATGGAGAAATTATTGCCCGTCAACACTGTATAGGTCATTTTGGAGGCGTTGCTTGTAAGATCAAAGTAAAAAGGACATACTTGTATTAACTTTTTGTAATTGTACATGTGTGCTTTGGGGTTTTATGGACCTCTTAACCCATTAGGATTATGTCGGGCATGATCAGTTAAATTGACATATTCCAATAACAGATTCCAATATTTTTCATATTTCTGCTCAAAAACATAGATTGTGGGTAGTGGAAGGCTAATTAACTAGAACAATTTAGAGCAAGGGTGATTTTTTCCGGGGGGATTTTGTCCAACCTGACATACAGCGAGGGGGATTTTGTTCGGGGGGATTTTGTCCGAGGGGATTTTGTCCGCCTTTACAAAAAAAAGGGGATTTTGTCCGGCTACCGAACAAAACTATCTTCCAAGCTCTCGGAATCAGTAGCAGAAGACACTTTCAAATATTTTTTTTTCTTAATTTCCAACGCGAATAAGGCTTGACATTTCACTTGAATCGTTTGCTGCAGACGATTCACAAGTGATAGGAAACATCATTTGGGCTTAGAATTTACATCAAAAATATTTTGAAAAAAAAAAAAAAAACTTGATAATTAGATCATTTTCGTCGGACTAGTCATGTTGTGTTTAACAACTTTGCGTTTCTTGAGCATACGCTACTGATCGTTTTATTTTTTATTTTATTTTATCTTATTTTGTATAATATTTCATTTCAGCAATTCTTGAAAGTTTATGTTGCACATTATAAAACGTTCAAAACCTTGTTGCTTTTTACACTGTTGGCTTGTACATTTATGTATTTCAGACTGATTTATGTCGCTAAATACAATTGATATATTTGACAATGGAAGATACTATTGGTAATCATATATAATACATCATCTATGTTTATTCTTTTTCATTCAATTGTTTTTTTTTTTTTTCAAGATACACCATAACACAACCTCCACTTTCTTAAATTAAAACAGTCACCTATATAGTATATAAAAAGCGGTCCTAAAAATGTACGATTTACAATTTGCCTGAGGCAATTTGCACAGGAGGTAGTCGAGTCCTTGGGGAGATAACCATTTATTTTCTGTCTTGTTCGCGTATATTCCCTTGATTTTCAGCACAGCTGAGAAAGGTGATGTCCGTATAAGTCCGGTATGAGGAGTATGGTTTTGCTCCAAATGATAGACTGAGCCCCGCCAAGCGAATTTGTGTCTTCGAGCATTCCGTCATGACAAATTTTAACTGCGCATGCCCAGCCATTCAGATGGGCCAGGGATATGGCTTTCTGCCTGAAGGTTCCTCTTGATTCACTGTTTGTATGAGCTAGCAGCGAAGGTTCTGGCAAGACTGCGAGGATGGGCATGCTCGCCTGAACCTTCGCTGCTCGCATAGACGATAAGTACCAAAATCGCTTGACGGGGCCCAGTCTGTTGGTAAGCAATGAGGCAGTTCTAAAAGCCACTACAATTTATGCTTGGCGGAGAAATATATGAATAACACAAACTACACGATAAACTTGTGGCGATTCGAAAAATAGAAGTAAAGGCAATGATCAGTTATCAATACAATTAACCCACAGCTCGCATCAGTGACACCAAAGGGAAAGAAACATGAAATAACTAAACCATAATGGAAACATCAATAGCGAAAGCCAAAAGGACAGTTACTTTCCCACGAAATGGCCAATTGGCTATCCAAAACAAAAAATGCAATGCATTATGTCGCACGGGTGTGTTGTCCTAATTTCAAGAAACTGAATAAAATTATGTTCGTCATTTGATGTTTATTTCAGTATTTTTTAAAAAAAAAACAAAAAAAACAACCTTTTTTCAACATGAAAAAAACTCATAGTATTAAATATCGCAGTGGTTATTATTTTTAATCAGATATGGATTTGCTAACAAAAATATAGGCATAGATGTCCAGGAAAAGCCAGAATTATCACAGCCTACTAATGACATTAAGATGAAGAGCAACTAACAACGAGGAAAACAAAAAATAAAAAATAAAAAAATAAAAAAAAAATAAACGAAAATAAACAGCACAGCAACGAGCTTCCTACAACATCACGAAAACACGCCTATATAATTTTGACCACCTTGAACCCCACTTTTATGTAGTAAAACTTGGGTTTCCGGGGGTATACCTGATTTTTCTAGTTTCTGCTCAAAAATATAGATTGTGGGTACTCGTTAGAACCGCCTCGATGAGGCGGTTCTAACGAGTGCCCACAATCTATATTTTGAGCAGAAATAAGAAAAATATCACAATTTTTCAGCATAAAATGTTCATTTTTTCGGCGATTAAGGTGGCAATGTATTTGAAAAGGCGTGTTTGCGTAATGAGAGGTGATGAAGGTGCAACAGGCACAATTAATGAAAATTAAATTATTAATAGTAATATATAGCCTTCAGCACATACAACATAAGGAGCCCCGTCGGAAAATCCGACAACGATACATTAACAATAAATAACTTTAGAACCGCCTTAGGATGGTCAGTAGCGAGAACAACTCGGGAGCTTAAACCGATTCCATGGGCCAACGTACACTCTAGGTTCTAATATTATTGACACCACACATAATAGTTTGTCCACCTGAAGATAACTAACTCAATCAATAAACCATCACAAAATAACATACATATCAGAGCAAACTGAAATACCAATAAAATTAACTGTGATGAACTAAAGATGAGGGCTCGTAGCATGTTCCACACACTGTAAGCTTGAGCTAAAATAGCAGGTAGACCATGAAGAGAAAATAAGACCTCATTCCGAATTGAGAAATTGATATTCTGTTAATTTATGTGCCCAACATGGATCGCTAGTGCTCAAGGGATCAAAGATCTAAATTTGGTCCAGAAATCAGAAAAAAGTCACAAATTTTCACCTTTAGACCCATGAAAGCGACAATCATAACCACAAGGATATATACATGTATTTCATAATGTCATAAATGTTATACCAAATGCTTTATCATGTTTGATCTGTTGATAAATAACAGCTTACCTTCACCACAGTCATTCCCTGTCCAGCCATTAGTACACTCACATTCATAGCTGCCATTGAGATTTTTACAAGTAGCTCCATTCAAGCAAGGTGGGTTGATTAACTCGCATTCATTTAGATCTTGAATTAGAACAGGGTACGCATAAGGTTGATACATTTGTGGTGTTATAAGATTGATTTTTATGGTCCTTTTCACAAATTGTTATGTCATATATAGAGGATCTTACATGAGTGTTCATATATTATTGAATTTATTTAACAAGTTGAGGAAAAGGGATAAAATGCGAGGCTTTGTCCAGTATTTTATCTCTTTTCCTCAACGAGTTTAATAAATTCAATAGTACATGAACACGAATACAAGATTCTATTTATCGGATGACATTTTAAACGCATTTTATTTCCGATTTTATAAGAAGATGTCATTATTCCTTCATTAGTAAACGCGTCGTCGTTAATGTCGCCGTACATGTAACGTTAAGGAGCGTATTTTTCTAATTTGCATATTTACTTCACTAGTGGATTATCTAATTTATTACATGGCGTTATTACACTCTCAGACGCGACGTCATATGATAAATAATTTATCAAAATACTTTTGCCGTTTATTATGCTTTTGTTCCTTTTGTATTTCAGCCTCTGAAATTTACTATAAGATGACCACTGGTCAGATCTTATGGGACACAGTTGGTAAGCACACCCGTGGGACATACCATTTCATCCATGGTTCCAACAATGTTTTTTTTTTCCTCTGATAAACATTAATGACATTTGTTTTTAGTTCACTAGCAAACATAAACTGTGGGTGGTCGTTAGAACAGTTTCAATATTGTGTACGATATAATACATGTATTAAACAAAAATGATGAAAATAATGTAATGCATTATGCATATCCCTGTAAACCTCACTTTTCTCCATGTGGCGCTTCTTCATGCAGAATGCTGTTTTCTTAATATGTTCTTTAAAAGGGTTAAAATGCATCGAAAAACCAAAAAGTATGGAGTGCGCAAGTTTCTTTTCTGGACCAGACTAGCCAAGCCTCATCAATGACTATCAAATATTAAAAACAAGAGCTGTCACTATAAGTGAGCAATGCCCCCGTGGGAGCCAATTTGAAGAAAGGGCCGTAACTCCTCCGAAAATGATAGGACCAACGTGCATCGCTTCACCTCAAAAGGAATGCATGTGCAAAATTTCCGCTCAATCGTTGAAGAAATTTGGAAGAATTTCGCATCACAAAAACGTGCGAACTTACAAGCGCACACACCCACAAACGGACAGTGCACAAACTATATGGATTCCTATGGGGGCATAAAAATCCAAAACGGAATCAGTGATCTAAAGGGCAAGAAAATACAAACTACACTATGCTGAAGGTTTTACGGCCGCCACACATTCCCTGAACACCAGGTTTAGTGACGTAAAATATGTTTTATGTTTGTGTACAAGGTGATTTGAGACTTACCTGAGCGCAGACGCTAGTATATGCCTTTTTATGTGTAACTGCCCATCACGTGAACAAGTCCGTAAAAGGAACACCCCATTACACCCCACTATGTATAGCGAAAACTGGGGTTTACGGGGGTAAACATTATTTTTCTTATTTTTACTCCATGATCTAGGTTGTGGATACTCCTTAAATGAGGCGGTTCTAACGGGTACCTACAACCTATATTTGCAGTATAAATAAGAAAAATATCATTGATTTTTATCCGAAAAGTTGCCGTTTTGGAGATGTGAAAAATGCACTATGTCGCACGGGTGTGTTAGTGTTATGCTAAATAACGTCCGTACTAACCTTCATCACAGTCTTTTCCTGTCCATCCAAAAGCACAATCACATTCATAATCACCATCAACGTTTTTACAGGTAGCTCCATTTTTACATGGTGGAACGGTCAACTTACACTCGTTCAAGTCTGAAAATATAAACCGCAATAATAACATTAGTAAACAAGAGACTGGTACCTATCATGGGTATAACTTTACAATCTATTGTCTTAGAACCACAGTTTGATATCTCTCTTATTTCCCGTATCTATACTCCACATGCCAGCCTCGATGAGACTATTCGAATACATATTCATAATATGTGGCTTTACGAACACAATTATCCCCCGATCAGCAAAGCCCTCCTTCTTCATTTAAAGTTTTGTCTAACAGAATATTCATTGCAATGATTTGGCTACCTGTGATCTCTAACATACGTTTTCTTTTGTTCTTAAATAAGACTGTGGGAGGCTTCTGTTCATACCAATTGTTATTGCTATTTTGTTTGCAAGTGATAGCGAGACTTAAACATTCTAAAATCCATTACATCGAAAATAATACAGTATGAAGGGGTACAACGTTAGTGTAATGCGACTCACAGCATGCATATTTTTTAACCAAGTCATGGTTGATGACCATACTTCCCTCTTTTATTGCACGACAGGGGGTAATGTCTCTGACTCGATGACGACCCCAAGTTAAAACTTTATTTTTTTTATATTATATAAGTGGTTGATGCCTGATGATTTGTCTTTGGTTTGACTCTTCGTGGTCTACCTGGAGATTTTTTTCTTTAGCTCCAGCTTACAGTATATGGAAGAAAGCTACGAGTCCCCATCTTTAATTCATCACAGCTATTCAATTTGATTTGTGTTTCAGTTTGCTCTAATGTGTGTGTTATTATTTGATGGTCTATTGATCGAGTTAGTTGCCTCCAGATGGACCAACTATTATGTGTTGTGTAAATAATAATAGAACCTAGAGTGAAGGTTGGGCCCAAAGAATCGATTTAAACTCCCAAATGATTCTCGCTACTGACCGTCCTAAGGCGGTGGTCCTAATGTTGTTTATGTTAAATGTAGTTTGTCAGATTTTCCGATGGGGCTCTTCATGATGTATGTGCTTATGGTTGTGTTTTATTTATTTATTTATTTATTTATTTATTTATTTATTTTTTATTAATTATGCCTTTTTCACCTTGATCACCATTACGATAACACACCCGTGCGACATATATAGTGCATCTTTTCACAACTCTAAAATGACTACTTTTCTGATGAAAATCTGTGATATTATTGTTTTTTTTAGTTCAAACATAGGTTGTGGGTGCTCGTTAGAACCGCCTCATTGAGGCGGTTCTAACGAGTACCAACAACTTAAGTCTTGGGGCAGAAATAAGAAAAATAATGAATACCCTCACAAACCCCAGTTTTCTCTATATATGAAGTGTGGTTTAAGGGGGTGTTCATTTCACGGACATGTTACGTGTTTACCACTTTTGGGGCAGAGGATGCTGGTTGTTATGCTGTTTGTAATTCGTTTTTTTTTCCTTTTGTTTTCCTTATTGTTAGTTACTCTTCCTCTTGGTGCCATTGGATGTGCTGTAATCTTGAATTGAGGTTTTTCCTTGGCATCTATCTCTGTATCTTTATAAAACTAATTAATAAACTCCTATGTCTTTACGTCACCTTGAACTAGGTATTCAAAAATGTATAGGAGGTATGTTTAAGCTCCGACAGACAAGGCCGTAAACATGTCGTCATTGTTTGACGCCTCCACTATGTTAACACTCTTCAGCAAGAACTTGGTGATGCAAACGCCTGTGAACTAAAGCCTTAGGCTGTTTAGAGATTTGTGGTTAATGATCATATCTGTCATTCAACCAACAAGTTTGCCGTATGAGATAAGGAAGGCAAAAATAGGCTTCTCACGCTATATTGGTTACCTAAATTTTATAAAAGACCGTACAAATCATGTTTATTGCAAATTCAAGTTCTTGTACCACTACAGAACAAAAACATGTGTTTAATTATTGCATTAAACAGAAAAGAAAATCATTTAAGAGCAACAAAACGATAACATTTTGCAACGTACGTTTAGTTTTACTATGTGCCTAAACTTCATATTTGGTTTACATTTGCGATTAAAAGTCACACAAAATTAATAAAAGGATTAATTACAACGGCAAATTAATGTATGAAAATGTTTTATTTGCTAATGTTTTGAATTCTGAGTAATAATAGGTACCAAGATATGCCATATAAAACAAGATATATTTAAGTACAAGCTACAATACAAAAAAAAAATAAATAAACGGATTGCTGGTAAAACTATTTAGGCTGATGTAATACACCTGTAAGCTCCCGAGTTCTGGCGAATGCTATCCGATCAGCTGCTGAGAGTGGAATTATTGAGTTTACTCAGAAACGCAGATTTTATTTGAATTACAGTCAGTGGCAACAGGTGCGAAATGAATAAAAAATCAAGAACAAGGAAAAAGAAATTTGTTGCTAGAACGCTTTGGGACAGCATACTATGCGAGACACTGTCGAAAACCCGATGTTGTCACGAAATGTTACTTTTCCTCGGTTGACATGGTTTTATGCATTTGGCAATACATACTGCCTTTTAGTGAAAAAGAAGTGGAGGCAATGATCAGGAATCGATACAATCAACCCACAGCTCCCATCAGAGACACCAAAGGGAAAGAAACACAAACATGAAACAACAGATCTAATGGAAACATCAATAGCGGAAAGCCAAAAGGACAGTTGTTTTCCCACAAAATGGCCAATAGGCTTACCAAAATAAAATAAAATAAAATAAGCGACACAAACACCAAAAGACAAACATTACAAAAATAAACCGCGACAGAAGAACCGCCTTGGAACGGTCAGCGGAAACGTATTCCACTGGGGGGCTTATATTCTTTTTTTCGTGGCCACAATCCTCGCCCGTACTTCCGTTGCGATTTAGACAAATAATTTGTTCATTCCGCATGAAGGCCTCCTAACTCATCAGTGCAACATCTCCGTGAACACAAAAAATCAAAGAACCACAGAGGTGAGACAACGGTGAGGACTCGACAGCAAGAAACCACTGAAATGCTGGAGCAAAAGAAAACCAACAGTTAGACTCCGATGGGCCTGGACAGAGCATCAGGCACCAACCAACATTACCTTGAATTAGATCTCTCTAATTCTCAATAAGCCTTTACATTGGAGCCGTCATAGAATCTGAGGCCTGACCCACTGGCGTGCAATTAAAGAGGGAAGCAAAGTGGCCAACCGTGACTGGGTTAACTACCATGCATGCAGACTGTCGTTTAACATCCATGTTGTACCCAATCTTTTTATATCTTTTTTAAAACCTACAAAAACATACAATTGCATTATAAATGGGGATAAGTGCACTGAATACGTCGCCGTATAACAAACTTCCAGACAGTAACTCCAACGAATTATCTCCGCAAATGATCATTTTGAATACATTTACTTGTACTCACTAAATGTCTTACCTCTCCCCCAAATAGTTTACTGCTAACCATCTCAAGCCGATCATTCCCTTGCTTTTTCAATATAAAACGAATACCTTTGGGACCACGAAAGTTTGTTCAAACTATCGATAGTTAATCCATGACGCATAATGGGGATGACTAAAAGAGCAATTACAAAGAAGTTTTAAATTTTTTCAGTATGAAACAGGGTGAAACAGACACAAAGAGGGTCATTTTATTGAAAACCGCTTGAAAAAATTCCCATTCGTTCTACAGATATGCTCGTTTATATTTGATACAAAGTAGAAGTAAAACAAAGATCAGGAATCGATACAATTAACTTACTCCACCCATCAAAGACACCAAAGGGAAAGAAATACAAACATTAAGCGACCAGACCATAATGGAAACCTAAACAAAGGAAGGCCATAAGGACAGTTACTTTCCCACAAAATGGCCATATGGCCATCCAAAATTAAAAGACACAAGTGATACACACAGTAAGTAACAAACAACATCATAAATAAATCGCCACAGAAGAACCTTAAACTTATTTTCCTCTAAGAGTAACATCCCTTGAATAGGTATTTCATATTTAAAAAGTTTAAAAATTTTAATGTGCATCTATGACATCATAGAATACCTCATGGATATTAATAAGGTAGCCTAAAGTTGCTCTGTTTCCATGATATATTTCATAATTCAAATTGTAAAAGCTTTGTAACTAATAAAGATAATTTGATGCCGTTTTCGCCCTTCGATTCCTTAAATCAATATCTTTCTAAACTTAATGGATTTTTATACCTTTGTATATGACCTTTAATGATGTCTTTACAACCTTCTTTAAAATAAAGGAATGCTGTATGTACTCATTATAGATAATTACATACATCATACCCTTTCCAGATGAAAACCGACAAATCTCCATTAATATAATGGTATCTGGAGCAGTGGGGAGAGTTTTCTGGGGACTCAAGAATAAGTTCGATTTAGTCAATGTTAAGGAGTCATCCGCCTTCGAAGTATCGAAGTTAAACTGTATGTTCTTCTGTTGGTGTTTAAAATGCAGCATTATTCGTTTCCTTGATCTGGTTAATACACGATTTGCAAATCTATGTACTTTAAATTTTAAGATGCTCTAAGTAGTGCTCTAAGTTTTAAATATACTCAAGTTCGTGGTAGACTGAGAAAGAAATGTCTCACGTATTTCTGTCCCTATTTGTATTCATCTTCACCTGCTTGAGCGATTGGGACTGACACAAAGTCGGTATAAAACTGCTATCGGAAAGAATAAATTGGAAAATGAAATAGTAGTTCTCGATTTTAATTAAGACATCGGCATCGGCAGTACAGCAGTTTGCATGATTTTAACTGTCCTCTAGTGTGCTTATGAGCGCTAGTCCATTTTCAGAAATACTCAAAAAATGGCTCTTTGATTCGATGGAATATGGGGGTGGGTGTGTACCAACACCAAACGGCAACTTACATGGCAGTCTGGTTAGATAAATGTCACTATTTCTTAATTATGATGCCAGTACTTTCAAGAATGAGGCGGTTCTTACAAGTATCCATAATGCAGGTGTACATGAAGAAATATGAAAAAAAGAATATCCTTGAAGTATACGTACTATCATATGAAACTATGACAAGTACTACAAACCTTCGTCACAGTCCTTCCCTTTCCATCCTTTAGTACATTCACACTCATAATCTCCGTAGCTGTTATTACACGTAGCTCCGTTCATACATGGTGGCGTGTCCAACTCGCATTCATTTTTATCTGAAAATGCCTAAACCTGATATATCATTACGATAACAGGCCTATACAAATACATTGTAAATTTTACAGTCGAAAAATCGGAATTTTCAAGATAAAAAATTGTGATATTTTTGTGATTTCTGCTCAAATCATAGTTTGTGGGTACTCGTTAGAACCGCCAAAGGACAAGAAAATATAAACTACACTATGATGTAGGGCAGGGAGACACATTCCAAGGCACCAGCTGTAGTGACGTTAATTATATTCTAGAAAGGTTTATCCTTTGGACGCAATGAATGCACCAAAGAACTCGAAAATATGGAGTGTTCATGTTTTCTGGGCCAGACTAGCTAGTTTCGGCCAATTAGGCCTCATCAGTGACCCTCAAATCTTTTCAAAATTCAACAATGGAATCAATGATCCCAAAGGACAGCAAAATATGAATTACACTACCTGACTACAAAGCCTGTCAAAGAGTTACAACAGTTTTTGAAGAAATCACACAGAGTTATTTTCAGTGACCAAAGGAAGATAGATCTGACAGAAATGTGAAAGAACTGTGTCACACTTAACATTTAGGTAGACCCTGACGGTTTGTTTGATGTAAATGTCAACCAATTTATCAATAACTTGTGCATTGCTTAACTAAACCCATTTATCATCTTCATCCCTAATGTTCCATAAAAAAGAGACTAGATCAGAATATTAACTGTTTGTTTAAATTTCAGTCAGAGTGTTGCATAAGATGGTTATCTACAGATTCTTGGCTGGAATCATGTGATGGAGTTGGAAATCACTGTAGATAGACCCAGATCAGACGCAGAAGAAATTTTCTTTCCATCACGAAAACACGCCTATGTAATTCTGACACCCTCGAACCCCACTTTTATAGAGTAAAACTGAGGTTTACAGGGGGTAAACCTTATTTTTCTTATTTCTGCTCTAAAATATACAACAATGTTTCATCTAAAAAATTTCATTTTTTCGGCGATAAAAGTTACAATGTATCTGTATAGGTGTGTTTCCGTAATGTCAACATTCTGTGCCTGCTTGGATGTAGTTGGAATATTATAGACCAAATATTTAACAGTAGTGCTAGACAGACTCATCGAAGATATTTATAAATATGCAAATATGTATTGGTATATCATAAAAGTTTTATTGTCTCGCAATAATGACGCATTGACATATAATATTGAGCTGGAAACGCAGCTATTTATGCCCAACAGTGACTTCAATCAGACTGCATATAAACACAGTCGGATCAGCATTCTTTGTGTCGCTTACAATTGATAACGATCCGTACAAATTCTCAATGTGACCAGTAAACACTGTAATCAGACTTTGCAAATGTGCTTGCTGATCCGAGTCTTTTCAAGGTGCGCATGTAAATTGTAGGAAATGCTGTTCTTCACCGCATTAAGACTTACTAACGAGCATACGTAATGATGATGACCTATCATATATGCGTTCATTTGTTCATGGGGTTCATTACGCAGGCTTTGAGCCATGATCTACATCTATCAAGATTCAGTTATGGCCCTGGAAATAGGAAAACAATTCACTCCCTCCGTGTATGACTTGTGACTCTATCGACTATCACTGCACATTCAACAAATAGCTAGATGTTTAATCAAAATAATAAATCCTTCTGATGCTATCAAATCACACTTTCATAAATGAAATATATCTACTATTAGGTCACTATTAACAAAAGCAAAGAAAGAAATTTGACAGACTTCTCCTTGTCAGCTATAATAAGTCTTACTGGTCGGCTTGCACGCGACCAAAATGGTGGTGAGTTTTCTGATCCATTACATGTGTCTAACGGAGTCATGCAAGGATGTGTACTAGCCCCAACACGTTCAGCATGATGTTCTCTTCCATGCTCACAGATGCCTTCTAGGATGGTGACAATGATATTTCTATTAAAAAATAGAAGTAGAGGCAATGATCAGGAATCGATACAATGAACCCACAACTCCCATCAGAGACACCGAAGGGAAATAATTACAAACATGAAGCAACAGACCCCAACGGAAACACCAACAGCAGAAAATAATATAAGCGACACAAACACCCAAAGACAAACTATAACAAAAATAAACCGCGACAGAAGAACCGCTTTTGAATCGCTTTGATTTGAAGCTTTTCAACCTTCGACGGTAGCAAGCCAAATACAAGGTGCAGACTGAGGTGCCAGACGATTTCCTCATTGTTAATGACATGGCAAAGGGTGCTCCAACAGAAGCGATAATGCAAAAAAGTGTAGATCAAGTATATGACTCATGTGAGATCTTTGGCCTCATAACCAGCATAAAAATCAGAGGTGGTCTATTGTTCTGTCCCTGACAAGCCTTACAAGTTTTTTCTGTCCCTTACAAGCCTTACAAGGGGCCTACTATCATAGTGAAAGGTCAAAGAGTGAACGTGGTAGACTAGTTCACCTACCTTGGGAGCACACTGTCTAGAGTCGTGTACACTGATGATAGAGTCCATGCCAGGATTGCCAAAGCATTTGGTTGACCACGTGATAGTGTATGAGATAGAAGTGGATTCAGGATGGTCACAAAGCAGAAATTCTACTGAGCTGGGATGCTGCCAACACTTCTATATGCATGTGAAACGTAGACAATTTACCAACGGCACATGAAAGACTGAACCACCCCCATACACGCTGTCTTAGATTGTTTTTAAAGATTAAATGGTAAGACACGATTCCAGACACTAAAATCCTAAAAGTGCAGGTATGCAGAGTGTGCATTCTCTTCTGAAACAGGCACAGTCAAGATGGACAGGCCATGTTACCAGAATGCCTGAGGAACGTTTGTCAAATACAGTCCTTTATTGAAAACTAGAAACGGACTAAAGCTCCCCTGGTGAAAAGAAACCATCAAAGCTTCCCCCAGGGACTCCAATATATCAACAAAGTCCTGGGAACAAATGCACAGGACCAAACAAAGTGGCGCGGCCTCATCAGAAGGGTGCTAGCAACGAAAATGAGACTGAAAAAACCAGCGAAGCCGAAGAGAATAGTACACAACGCAAGTCAGAGCTAAGGCATGACCAACAACACTGTCCTCCTCTAACCTCCTCTGCTCTATCTGCAGCAGACAGTTCAGAGCTAGAATTGGCCTCAACATTTATCTTAAAACACACAAACATTAGCATTTTGGCATATGATTAGGATTGGTCGTTGTCAGTAATGACAGACGAACTAGTAGTTCCTGAAAAACAGATGTAAAATTGTGGTTCTAAACAAATAAAGCTTCCCAGGCAGTCTAAATATTATGTTCTACAATACAAACGGGCACGCCATTATTTGTACCAAATTATAAGAATTTAAGTCTAGAGTTCCTAAGAAATCTTTGAAAAGAAATATATAAAAAAAAAATAACTGTAAAATACCTGGCTCCACAGTAGAGCTAGCCACACTAAATATTGTCAAAAATGTACGTCTAGTTGTTCCTTAAACAACCTTGACGGAAACAAATACAGACACACGGACACACAGACTGTCAAACACAGGGCAAAGATTACATACAACTATATACACCATTAGCTTCCTATGTATGCGGGGTTATATTAAGAAGTTTTGGTTGGTTGATTTGAGGTTTAACGTCCCCGTCAACATTGTAAAGGTCATTTTGGAGACGTTGCTTCCAATTTTGTGGGACTTTTACCCGGCATTGAGATGAAATGACATCTCAAGCCCTGTCGCCCAATGAAACCAATAGGGTTTATTAGCATGGACGGTCCGCCTCGCACCGCGGTTCCTGGACAGGCTTAGATCCTCTAAGGGGTTTACTAGTACTAGTGTGTGGGCGGGATTCAGCTCTGTGTGGAAGCATCATGCAGCCCATATATTTCTTCAAGCCCCTATGGGCGGGGGCACTATATTAAGAAGTAGTTGATTATCTAATTGACCTTACCCACATCACAATTTTCTCCAATGAAATTATCTGTACAGCGACAAGTGTATCCTCCATTGCTGTTCGCGCACGTTGCTCCGTTCTTACATGGCCGATCCTGTACAGGCAACTGACACTCGTCCACATCTATAATCATTAGAATAATACAATACATAAGCAGCAACATGACAAAGTCAAAACGTAACCTACGCGATAAGCTAAGAACGGAGATCAGCATGCGCATCCGCGCTGTCTGATCAATGTCTTTCCTTTTCTCATGAGCCTGGCATCTCATGTTAATTAAGAAATGAAATTTATTTTTCTGCAGTTCATGGAAGTATGAACGCAGTGGGTCGCGTGCAAAGTAAATGAACCCCGAACTTCATGTAAACTTTGCTAGCGACCCAATGTCGTTCATACTTTCATGAAAAGCAGAAAAATTAAGTTTATTTTTTATATTTACATTATTTGCTCCTCATCACTGGGCGAAAAAATGTTTGTAGGGCAAACTTTTAAAGCTGAAAAACATTAACACGCTGTTTTTCTACAAAGAGCGGAGCAGCGTTGACGTCATCAACGTCCGTAGAAAACAATGGTTCAGAATGACGTCACTTAACGTCACTGAAAATCATGTGATTCGATGCGTTCATGGAAGTATGAACGCAATTGTTTTCTATAGGTTTACATTAGACTTTACACTGGAAACGTAAATATCATGCAATGAACACCCTCTAAACAAAAGTGAAGGCAATGATCAGGAATCGATACAATTAACCCAAAGCTCCCATCAGAGACACCAAGGGAAAGAAACACAAACATGAAACAACTAGACCCTAATGGAAACATCAATAGCAGAAAGCCAAACGGACAGTTACTTTCCGACAACATGGTCAATTGGCTATCCAAAGCAAAATAATATAAGCGATACATACACTCAAAGACAAGTCATAACAAAAGTTAAACCACGACAGAATAACCGCCTTGGAACGGTCAGTGAAACGAATACCATTGGGTAGGGGTGGGGGGCTTAAATCGATTTTTAGTGGCCACAATCATCGCCCTTACTTGCGAACCGATTTAGACAAATAATTTGTTCAGTCCACATGAAGGCCTCCTAACTCATCAGTGAAACATCTCCGTGCACACAAAAATCAATCAACCACAGAGATGAAATATTGTTGAGGACTCGACAGCAAGAAACCACTGAAATGCTGGAGCAAAAGACGACCAACAGTTAGACTCCTTATATAGAGAAAACTGGGGTTTACGGGTGTAAAAAAATATATTTTTCCTATTTCTGCTCCGAGACATATGTTTTGCGTACTCGTTAGAACCGCCTCATGACGAACACCCAAAACTTTTGTTTGGAGTTCAAATTAGAAAAAAATATCAGAAACTTTCATTAAGAAAAGTACCTTTTTGGAGGCATGAAAGAATGCCCTAGTATATCACACGGAGGGGTTATCGTAATGGAAGAGAATGAAAGCAGTATTGGCATTACGAAAACACGCCTATACAGATACATTGTACACTGTAACGCCGAAAACAGAAAATTTTAAGATGAAAAATTGTGATATTTTTCTTATTTCTGCTCAAAATATAGACTGTGGGTACTCGTTAGAACCGCCGCATCAACGAATACTCAAAATCTATATTTTAGAGCAGAAATAATAGTAAGGTTCACCCCTGTAAACCCCAGTTTTACTATATAAACGTGGGGTTCAAGGGGTTCAAGATGGCTATGAAGAGTTTCAACATGACTGAGACACCTATTCTTTATCTATAATGTTTTCTGATCTCTTAATAGATAATACCAGGTTCGTGTCTTGTTATCAAGTTTATCAGACAAGGCTTCGAGAACATTTGTGGAATCGCGTTCTCGAAGCCGAGCCTGATAAACTTGATATCAAATAACAGGAATATGGTATTCTATTTATCAGTTTATCCCCTTGTACACTCTTCATATGCAATTTACGATGTTATGTTAACAATTGTTCAAAGTGCGTTCCAAGATTCTGGCGTGCAATAATCAGTCCATATAATATTATTAATGCATGGTAGTTAACCCAATCACGGTTGGCAACTTTGCTTCCCTCTTTAATTGCACGCTGGTGGGTCAGGCCTCAGATTCTATGACGGCTCCAACGTAAAGGCTTATTGAAAATTAAAGAGATAATGTTGATTGGTGCCTGATGCTCTGTCTCTGGTCGGGCTCATCGGAGTCTAAATGTTGGTTTTCTTTTGCTCCAGCATTTCAGTGGTTTCTTGCTGTCGAGTCCTCACCGTTGTCTCACCTCTGTGGTTCTTTGATTTCTGTGTTCACGGAGATGTTGCACTGATGAGTTAGGAGGCCTTCATGCGGACTGAACAAATTATTTGTCTAAATCGCGACGGAAGTAAGGGCGAGGATTGTGGCCACGTAAAATCGATTTAAGCCCCCCAGTGGAAATCTTCCACTGGCCATTCCAAGGCGGCTCTTCTGTGGCGATTTATTTATGTTTTTGTTTGTTACTTACTGTGTGTATCACTTGTGTCTTTTAATTTTGGATGGCCATATGGCCATTTTGTGGGAAAGTAACTGTCCATATGGCCTTCCTTTGTTTAGGTTTCCATTATGGTCTGGTCGCTTAATGTTTGTATTTCTTTCCCTTTGGTGTCTTTTATGGATGGAGTAAGTTAATTGTATCAATTCCTGATCTTTGTTTTACTTCTACTTAGTATAAACTGACCGTATTTTTTCCAATGATCTGTTTTTTTCATGTAATTTTCCATTTTAATGATAATAATAATATTTTTGCCAAGTTTCCCATTAGTCGAGTCCGTTCATAAAAGTGCGATGTTATGTTGACCTGATAAAGCTCATTTGTCATGAAACAGCATGTCTTTATCAGGTCAAGTTGTTTAATGCAACAGATAGAGGGAGTAACTGACAAAGCTTTTTTCAACAGCATCTCGGTATTTAAATAAGCATGAGTATAATATACGTACATTGAACTATCAACAACATAGGGTCAGGAGCTACGTTTAAGTTTACTTAGGGTTCATTTACTTTTCTCGTGACCTGACGTTGTTCATACTTCAATGAACGTTAAATAAATAATATGTATCACTTACATTTGAGCCAGCGCATGAAAAAACCTGCAATAAGACATGTGGGCCCAACGAAGACTCAGATCAGTCTGCGCATCCGCGCAGTCTGATCAGAGTCATCGTTGTGCGCTCTCATGATTACTAAAGGGCCCAATGCTCCTTCATGCAGCAAGAGAAGTCTCTGGTTAGACAATATTGATGCGCAGGCTGATCTAACTCTTCGATGGGCGTTCATGTCTTATTGTAGGTTTTGCTGTGCGCTGGCTCATTTATATAATTTTGGACGTGTGTGTGTGTGTGTGTGTGTGTGTGTGTGTGTGTGTGTGTGTGTGAATTCGGGTTTAACGTAGCTTTCAACAATTTTTCAGTCATATCACGACGGTGTCTGGTTGCGACAGGGAGCTCAATGCTCACTTTCATAGTGCTGCCTCACTGAAGTATCATGTCCCAAACACATTACATGATACCACACCCAGTCACATTATCCTGACACTGGGTCGACCAGTCCTAGCTCTACCCCGTAAATCTGAGTGCCAAGCGAGGAGCAACTAGTACCATTTTTAACGACTTTGGTATGTCGCGGCCCGGGATCGAACCCGTGACCTCCCGTTCCCCGGAGCGGACACTCTACCAACTGAGCTATCGGGGCCGGTATAATTTTGGACGTAAACTTCTGGTTGGGGCTTAAATTTAAACAGGAATAGGACTACACACAATTTTACTATTATCGGCGAAAGTGCGTCGTTGACGGCATATCGCCACCTAACATTACGAAAGCATGCCTATACAAATGCATTGTAAACTTTACTGCCAAAAAAGACAAAAGTTGTGAGATGCAAAATTGTGAAAATTTTCTTATTGCTGCTCAAAATATAGTTTGTGAGTACTCGATATAATATTTTTTTCTATTGGAATCTATTGTATTTTTCGGCAATAAAATAGAAGCACTGATCAGGAATCTATACAATTTTCTCACACCTCCCATCCAAGATACCAAGGGGAAAGAATCGTTAACATATGTTAACTTTCACACACAGAAAACGTCACAAACAGAAACTCAAAGGCTAGTTACTTCTACTTTCCTAAAAACGGCTATCCAAAATATCTCTGTATCAGCAATTATTATACATACCATCACGAAAAATGCCTATATGATTCTGACCCCCTTGAACCCCACTTTTATATAGTAAAACTGGGGTTGACAGGGGTAAACCTTATTTTTCTTATTTCTGCTCTAAAATATAGATTGTGGGTACTCGTTAGAACCGCCTCGATGAGGCGGTTCTAACGTGTACCCACAATTTATATTTTGAGAAGAAATAAGAAAAATATCACAATTTTTCATCTTAAAATTTTCATTTTTTTAGGGAAAATTTACAATGTATTAGTAAAGGCGCGCTTTCGTAATGCACACTGTACATACAAAAAAACTATATCAATAAAAAACAACAACAGAAGAACCGCCTTGGAACGGTCAGTAAAATGATGGGTTGTGTACAAATAATTTGTTCAACAAACAGCTGGACTCCGATGGGCCCGACCAAGACAGAGCATCAGGCACCAACGATATTTCTTAGAAAGTTTATGTAAGTCTTTAGAGACGTCACTGAGACTGCGGTCTAACCCGCCGGCGCGCATTAGAAGAGGGAAGCAAAGCGTTGGAACAGAAATAAGCTAAATAAACCCCAGTTTTCTCCATATAAAGTGGGGTTTATGGAATGTTCATTTCACGGACTTGTTCACGTGGTGTCAAGATCCTTTGTTTACTGGCCTTATCAAAAATACAGATTAAGTATGCACATGTATTATAAAAATGCATCACGTTTATCCATTAGCCGTAAGACACTTACCAGTCTGACAGAAGACATCGGTCCATTCAGGTGGGCAGGTACAGTTCCATGTTCCAGGGTAATTATTGCAGGTGCCGCCATTCATGCACCCTAGGGTGAGACATTCGTCCACATCTAGAAAATTATGTTACAAAATGTATGGTCAAGAAACTAGACGCTAACGGGATTGATAATTTTCACACATAGACATAACGAACACTCTGCTGAACTACAGTGTCCATAGATCAGCTCTGGTGGTGATTTATTGAGTGATATATCACTGTTTGGAGGTTAGTTGTAACAGTGGTTTATCACTCAATGAATCACGGCTTTAGCGCTGATCTATTTCGATTCTAACACTAAAAGTCGACGTAAATGCTATTGGTTCCTTCAGATTCTCCCTATCTTCCGCCATTGGTTAAAGGAATCCCGTCAATATACCTGACTGTATCAGATGTGTTTATGTTTTCATAACATATCTGATACAAGAAAACAGCATTACACCAATTAACGCCAAGGTAACAATGAATGCCACCATGAAACGGGATAAAATGGTGGCTCGTCGCGTCGCGCTTTTCCGCCCATTGAGTTTTCAGTCAATATATCACTATATTTTACTATTGACTACATAGGCGTACAGTATTAGAATGTATCGTGTGTTCACTCTTGTGTGTTAATCGCGATTCTATACCATTGAAGAAAACAGTATGGAACAAACATTAGCATAACGTGTGTATCTAAACGGTTTATTTTTGTTATGGTTTGTCTTTGGGTGTTTGTGTTGCTTATGTTATTTTATTTTGGATAGCCTATTGGCCATTTTGTGGGAAAGTAACTGTCCTTTTGGCTTTCCGCTGTTGGTGTTTCCATTAGGGTCTGCTGTTTCATGTTTGTGTGTCTATTCCTTTGGTGTCTCTGATGGGAGCTGTGGGTTGATTGTATCGATTCCTGATCATTGTCTCCACTTCTATTTAGGAGCAGGGTTGGGTAAGGCCGATAATATATGAAAGCATTATGCTGTCAGACAAGGCTCTGGTCAAGCTGATCTGGACATTTCCTAGCTGACCGTGCTCTAAAGCACATGTCTCGCAGTCTATTTCAGAAGCAATATAAAATGTTTTATAATTTTGACCCCCTTGAACCCCACTTTTAATAATAGTAAAACTGGGGTTTACAGGGGTAAACCTTATTTTTCTTATTTCTGCTCCAAAATATACTTTGTCGGTACTCGTTAGAATCGCGGTTTAGAACCGCGGTTCTAACGAGTACCAACAATTTTTAATTTAGCAGAAATAAGAAATATATCATCGAGGCGTTCCTAAAGAGTACCCACAATCTATATTTTGGAGCAGAAATAAGAAAAATATCACATTTTTCATCTTAATTGTTTGTTGTTCGTTGTTTCGGCCGCAAAGTTTACAATGTATTTGTATAGGTGTGTTTTCGTAATGTATACCATTTCGTGACAGCGAATGTGCAGATCAGCTTGCAAATCCGCGCAGTTCGATAAATAATTTGAATTTCATGCAGCATTACGAAAACACGCCTTTACAAATACATGCACATGTACATTGTAAACTTTACCGCCGAAAAAACGAAAATTTTAAGATGAGAAATCAGGTTGTTTTTCTTATTTATGCTCGAAATATAGATTTTGGGTGCTCGTGAGAACCGTCTCATCGAGGCGGTTGAAACGATTACCAACAATCGATGTTTTAGAGCAGAAATAAGAAAAATAATGTATATCCCTGCAAACCTCAGTTTTACTATATAAAAGTGGGGTCCAATGGGGTCAAAATTGGATAGGTGTGTTTACATGATGCGATAATCATTTCGTTTAAATGCAATACGTCTAGACCAATATCCTATGTTTGCAAGCGGAAAATTTTAAGTTCTGCATAGTGCAGCAACAACAATCTTTGTTTAGCCCTTTTCCTGCTTAATGAGTAAATTTTGCCACACCCAGTTTTGACTACCAGCAAATCAAATCGTTTGATGTAATACATTCCTAATATTCACCAATTAAATGATAAACACTGACGATCGAGCTTAGAATGATTGGACTGCATTTACACTAATTGCAAAGAAAGCGCATACCCTGGTTCAGCAAGGATGAAAACAAATGTTCTTATTTGATAAATAGCTCATGTGAACTTGTCAATGCGATGGCTAGCCAAAACAGTATATCATATAACGTACTTCTAAAAGATGTTTGCGACATACTAACATCCAGATTGTTGTCGGCCACGGCTCTAGCATTTAGAGTATTACACTTTGCGTAAGAACAAACAGAAGAACGACGTTGACAAAATCAAATTACTGTCAAATTATTGAAAAATCTGTTATACACATTTTAACTTCCTTTCGTTCCATAAATTGCATACGACTTTATTACTTGAAATAAAGTAAATATAGAATTCTAACAAATACTTGCAATGTCATATAATTTTGGGAAACTTCGTGGGGTTCAACCCGAGGTTATCCTCTTTGCGCATGTCCCTTTCTTTTCTGTTACTTACTTGAGATAGCTGTTTTTACTCATCTTTTCTTTCTCTGAGTAACGTTGCTTTCTTATTGTACTATACTGCCATCATAGCTACTGATAAGACGGCGTAACCAACATAACTGCTGTATATATCACAATAACACACCCGTGCAACATAATGAATTTTTTCACATCTCCAAAATGGCTCCTTTTCTGATGAAATCCCTAATTATTTTTCTTATTCATACTGCAAACATAGGTTGTGGGTGGTCGTTAGAACCACCTAATTGAGTACCCACAAACTATGTCTTGGAGCAGAAATAAGTAAAATAATGCATATCCCCGTAAACCCTAGTTTTCTCTTTATAAAGTGGGTTTTGAAGGGTGATCATTTCAGGTACTTTTTCACGTGATGGTTTTCTAACATTTAAGTCAAGATACCGTTTGAATCCAGCATATAATATTATGCAAATGATTCCATTTGCGCTTATGTTCGGAACAAGTACATGTGTAGCATCCTCAAGGTATTTGAAGGCGGTAAGCTCAATTTTGTTGCTGATGGAAAGGAACTTAAGTAGAGTATTAGGCCCTTACAGCTTTTAAACTCTCGCTGCTCAAGAAACATCATTCGCTTTCCAGTTAACTGATCCAAAAATGATAAATACTTGCTGCTTCTTATGGTTAGGAGTAGAAACTTTTCACAAGGGAATTAAAGCATTGCAGTCCCTGAAATGCATCAATTTATCTAACCTATAAACCTATATATTTGTTCTGGTGAAAGAATGTGCACTGTACTGGGTAACCGCGTACGCATAATCCTGCCCAGGAAAAGTGTGGGTAAGTAAACTGACCGGCTCAAAAATGACCTAATAGTGTTGACTGGGTGATTAAACCCCAATTTAACCAAACACGAGTAATTGCATTTAACTAGAGTTGTCAGAGTATCTGACTATTGTAGCCCCGCTGCAGCATTATTAGAGTAGAAAGACCCATAGTGTTGAAATATTTTGAATTGATGCTTACCAGATAGCATCACTGTAGGACATGGTACATGACAACGTGGTGGGATTTAACTCCATAAGTCCTGATTCCGGTATACACAATACATCAACCAGGTTCCGATTTTGTAACCCCTTATAGTTCTTGGCAAATTGTTACACTTATCAAGGGATATAACTCCAAGAGTTATAGGCTCCTGGCCCTGATTCTGGGATACACGATTCATCAGCCCACTGTTTGTTTGTTCACTAAGTTTAAGCTTTACAGCAATAATAGTTATTGGGGAAACTAACCAACGTTTTAATAATTAAAACTATCAAGGGATGATTTAACAACAAGAGTAACGGACCCTTGGCCCTGATTTCTTTATACACAGTATATCAACCCACTGTCCATTTGTGTGCCAGATTTCAAATTTGCAGCCCTTGCAGTTCTTGAAAAAGTGTGAAAACAATCTTTGACTAGAATTTGTTTTTCTACAAAAACACAGATGTCTCCCCCGTTTTTGACTGCTAAGTATAACCTTGACATTGGAGGTATTGAGCTGGGTCTTGTGTGCAACACATCATCTAATGAAGATGAACATTTCTGCATAGTAACTTTAAAAATGTTCATAGAAAAATAAAAAAGTTATTGGCCGTAAACAAAAAAGCACTTTTTTACCTTTGACCTCTAAGTATGGCCTTGACCTTTGCGGTACAACACATCGTCTCATGATGGTTAACATTTCTGCCAAGTAATTTCATAATCCGTCAAAGAATAAGGAAGTTATTGACTGTCCTTTTTTTACCTTTGATCACTAGGTATGACCTTGACATTGGAGGTATGGACCTTGGTCTTGCACATGACTCATGGTCCAACTTTCAAGCCTCTAGCTCCAACATGAGATATCTTGCTGACAAGATTTTATTAAAAAAAATTCAAAGGGCAATAACTCTTGATTTGTTTGATTTGAGGTTTAACGTCCCCGTCAACACTGTAAAGGTCATTTTGGAGACGTTGCTTCCAATTCTGTGGGACTTTTACCCGACATTGAGATGAAATGACATCTCAAGCCCTGTCGCCCAATGAAACAAATAGGGTTTATTAGCATGGACGGTCCGCCTCGCACCGCGGTTCCTGGACAGGCTTAGATCCTCTAAGCGGTTTACCAGTACTAGTGTGCGGGTCGGATTCAGCTCTGCGTGGAAGCATCATGCAGCCCATATATTTCTTCAAGCCCCTATGGGCGGGGGCTTCAATAACTCTTGAAAGGGGCATAATCCGGATGAGAAAAAAATACGTGTCAGCTTATTTTCCATTAGGAATGCATATATGAAATTTCAAAACCATAGCATACACAGTTCTAAAGTTCTGCTATGCATCACTTTTAGGATTCATTACCATGGGCACAAATTACCAAAATGACAAAGGGCCATAACTCGCAAAGTATTTTTCGGAATTTTGTTAAAAGTTAATCAGTTCATATACTCATCACCACCAATATACTCAACAACTTTCAAGGCTCTAGCTCCAATAGTGTTTGAGATATTTGGCTGACAAGATTTTATTAAAAAAATTTCAAAGGGCAATAACTCTTGAAAGGGGCATAATCCGGACGAGAAAAAAAATATGCGTCAGCTAATTTTTGATGAGGAACCCATATATGAAATTTCAAAACCCTAGCATACACGGTTCTAAAGTTATGCTATGCATCACTTTTAGCATACATTACAATGGGCACAAATTACCAAAATGACAAAGGGCCATAACTCACAAAGTATTTTTTGGAATTTTGTCAAAAGTTAATCAGTTCATCTACTCATCACCACCAATATACTCACCAACTTTCAAGGCTCTAGCTCCAATAGTTTTTGAGATATCTTGCTGACAAGATTTTATTAACAAAAAAAAAATTCAAAGGGCTATAACTCTTGAAAGGGGCATAATCCTGACGAGAAAAAAATACGTGTCAGCTTATTTTCCATCAGAAATGCATATATGAAATTTCAAAATTATAGCATACACCGTTCTAAAGTTATGCTATGCACCACTTTTAGCATACATTACAATGGGCACAAATTACCAAAATGACAAAGGGCCATAACTCACAAAGTATTTTTCGGAATTTTGTCATAAGTTAATCAGTTCATCTACTCATCACCAACAATGTATTCACCAACTTTCAAGGCTCTTGCTCCAATAGTTTTTGAGATATCTTGCTGACAAGATTTTATTAAAAAAATTTCAAAGGGCAATAACTCTTGAAAGGGGCATATTCCGGACGAGAAAAAAAATACGCGTCAGCTAATTTTCCATGAGGAATCCATATATGAAATTTCAAAACCCTAGCATACATGGTTCTAAAGTTATGCTATGCATCACTTTTAGCATACATTACAATTGGCACAAATTACCAAAATGACAAAGGGCCATAACTCACAAAGTATTTTTCGGAATTTTGTCAAAATTTAATCAGTTCATCTACTCATCACCATCAATATAATCACCAACTTTCAAGGCTCTAGCTCCAATAGTTTTTGAGATATCTTGCTGACAAGATTTTATTAACAAAAAAAAATTCAAAGGGCAATAACTCTTGAAGGGGGCATAATCCGGACGAGAAAAAAAATACGCGTCAGCTAATTTTCCATGAGGAATCCATATATGAAATTTCAAAACCCTAGCATACATGGTCCTTTAGTTATGCTATGCATCAAAAGCGTAATGGACGGACGAACGAACCAGAACCAATATGCTCCTCAAGTTTTTTCAAAGTTAGGGGCATAATAAGAAAGTTATTGACAGAACACAAAAAAGGCCCCTTTTTACCTTTAACCTCTATGTATGACCTTGACCTTCCAGGTATTAAACTGGGTCATGCGTGCAACAGATCATCTCATGGTGGTTAACATTTCTGCCTAGCAATTTCAAAATCCATCTAAAAATAAGAAAGTTATTGACCAAACACGAAAAAAGGCCCTTTTTTTACCTTTGACCTCTATGTATGACCTTGACATTTTAGGTACCTAACTGAATCATGCATGCAACACATCGTCCCATGATAGTTAACATGTTTGCCAAGTAACTTCAAATTCTATTTAAAAATAGGCAAGTTATTGACAAAACCCGAAAAAAAGGCCCCTTTTTTACCTTTGACCTCTAAGTATGACCTTGACCTTTGAGGTACCAACCTGGGTCATGCGCGCAACACATCGCCTTATATTGGTTCACATTTCTGCCATGTGATTTCAAAATCCATCTCAAAATAAGAAAGTTATTGACCAAATACGAAAAAAAGGCCCACTTTTTGACCTTTGACCTCTAAGTATGACCTTGACCTTTGAGGTACCGACCTGCCTCATGTGCACCACACATCATCTCATGATTGTTAATAATTATGCCAAGTAATTTTAAAATCCATCTCAAAATTAGAAAGTTATTGACCAAGTACGAAAAAAAGGCCCCTTTTTTGACCTTTGACCTCTAAGTATGACCTTGACCTTTGAGGAACCGACCTGCCTCATGCGCACCGCACATCGTCTTATGGTTGTTAATAATTAAGCCAAGTAATTTTAAAATCCATCAAAAAATAAGAAAGTTATTGACCAAATACGAAAAAAAGGCCCCTTTTTTGACCTTTGACCTCTAAGTATGACCTTGACCTTTGAGGTACCGACCTGCCTCATGCGCACCACACATCGTCTTATGGTTGTTAATAATTATGCCAAGTAATTTTAAAATCCATCTCAAAATAAGAAAGTTATTGACCAAATACGAAAAAAAGGCCCCTTTTTTTACCTTTGACCTCTAAGTATGACCTTGACCTTTGAGGTACCGACCTGCCTCATGCGCACCGCACATCGTCTTATGGTTGTTAATATTTCTGCCGAGTAATTTTAAAATCCATCAAAAAATAAGAAAGTTATTGACCGGACACGATTTGCCCATACATATATACATACCAACAAACTTCCAAGGAAGATAATTCAAAAAGTATAAATGCGAGAGTTATGGTTCTTGCGCACTGCACGTCGTCTAATGCTGATTAATATTTATACGAAGTTTCGTGACGATAGCTCTAACGGTTTAGAAGTTACAGAGCGGACACGAAAGTGTGACAGACGGACAGACGGACAGACAGACAGACAGACAGACAGACAGACGCCCAGGGGAAAAACAATATGTCTCTCCGAAAAAAAATTTTTCGGGGGAGACATAATTAGGTTAAATTGAAATTTATCAAGGAATGTTACTCCAAGAGTTATAGGCATGTGGCCCTGATTCTGTTATACATGTTACATCATCCCACACCTAATTTCAACTTTATAGCTTTCATAGTTTGTGAGTAGTCTGTTACGAAATTTAGCCATTAATGGTAAATTGAAGGGGTTAGAGCAAGAAGGGGCCTAAGTCACATTTTTATAATTTCAAGAAAAACGCGAAAAAGAAAATATTTTGGAAAATTTTCATATTTTTTATACTTGAATTTAAATAAATTCTTCTGATGTGTTATCGTGTCATCTTAAATGGTGCAGAAATCGTATAAATAGTTCTGAGTATATCGCAGATATTCATTTGTTACAATAATGGTTTAGTGCAAGAAGGGGCGTAAGTCTAGGATTTATTGGACTTAGGCACCTTCTTGCTCTAAACAAATACAGCAAAGTTTTCTCAATTAAAAACAGAAACCTATGTCATTTAGTTGAACATGTATATTTTATCGTATCGTGACTCTTTATTAGATTATTGTAACAAAAATCTGAAACAAATCAACAATACATACAATGGAAACTCAAAGCTTTATGTGGTAAAAAGGACTTAGACACCTTCTTGCACCAAAGATACGACATTTGACTTAGGACCCTACCAAATTTTTTATTAACCCTCATTTTTAATGGCACTACAGAAATAAGATATAACAAGCTATATATCAGATTGTATGTCTTGATATGATGTATCTGAAAATGATAATATCCCAGATTTTTTCAAAAATGGACTTGGGTCCCTTCTTGCACTAACCCCTTCAATTGCAGAACCTATAACTCTTAGAGTTATGGACCGTTCGCCCTAATTCCGGTGATCATACCCGCTTCCAATGTATTCGATTTTGTGACATTAAAAGTTGTTAAGAAAAGTGTGACAAAGATTTTGTCTGAGAAACTTTTTCAATAAAATGTAATTCTAATACTTGAAAACATGTACACTTCATATTTTCCAGTTCTGTGGTGTATTCCTTGCTCCCAAAGGATAACCCTTTTATAGCACATTGTTAAGGAATGTAACTCCAAGAGGAATGGGACATTGGGACTAATTCTGATATTCAAGATATATCAACCTCCTGCCAATACGTGTACAAAATTTTAACTTTGTAAACATTACAAGGTGTTGTGAAAAGAGAGATGAAAATGTTTCATTAATGGCAAATTGTAAAACCTATCATTGTATGTAATTCCTAGAGTTATAGGCCCTTGGCCCTGATTCTGGTATACACGATATACATGTGCGTTGCAAGTTTTAACTTTTATGGTTCCTGAGAAATATGTAACATTTCTTTCATTAATGGTAAATTGTAAAACATATCAAGGGCTGTAAGTCTGAAGTTATGGGTCCTCCTTGTCCCCGATTTCGGAATACACAATACATTAGCCTACTATCAACGTGTGTACCAAGTTTAAACTTTACAGCATAGTTCATGAGAAAACCCGTAACAAATTTTTTCATCAATGGTAAATTGTAAAAAAATCTATCAATGGGGTGTAAATAAGAGTACCAGGCCTGTGACTGGCAATCCAATATACAAGATAGGGTGTAAATAAGAGTACCAGGCCTGTGAATGGCAATCAAATATACAAGATAGGGTGTAAATAAGAGCACCAGACCTGTGACTGGCAATCCAATATACAAAATAGGGTGTAAATAAGAGTACCAGGCCTGTGACTGGCAATCCAATATACAAGATAAGGTGAAAATAAGAGTACCAGGCCTGTGACTGGCAATCCAATATACAAGATACAACAACACACTTCCCATGTGTGTACCAATTTTCTCCTTTTTAACCCTTAAAGTTGTTGAGAAAAGAGAAATGTTTCATTAATGGTAAATTGTAAAACTTATCAAGGGATAGCACACCAAAGAGTTATTGATCAGTGGCCCTGAATCCGGTGTATTCGATACATCAACCCGCCGCCAAAGTGTGTACCAAATTTTAATTTTAATTTGTAAGCAAGGATTTGCAAGTTCGAGTCTGTTTCTGGTCGCATTTTTTTCAACTTCATTTCTTAAAAAATATATGTATCTGTATCCCTAACAGTTGTTGAGATAAATGTGACGAAAAGTGTATCTGATGAGGCCGGCCGGGCGTACTGAAGGAAGAAATGATGGAAGGACAGGGCCAATCCAGGATAGTCCCATTTTTCAAAGCGGGGCTATAAATAAAAATGATACACTACCCAACGTCGGCGAGTTTCTCAAAGATGGGTCTCTACACCAACAACGTAAGTGTATAAATAGAAGAATAGTGAACCCAAAGACTCGGCATACAATAAAAAATGAGGGAAAATTTTTAATGATAAATACCCATATTGCAATACGTTCCAGTCCAACCAACATAACAGTCACAACGATAGCTTCCTGGCAATTCATAACACGTCCCATAGCCACAAGCAGATGGCAGTGTGTCACATTCTGGGATATCTGGAATAAGAAAACGTCGTGTACAAATTAATAAGGACATGCTTTGCCTCTCCTCAAAGGTATTTAATTATTTAATTTATGCTTAAATCGATTTAAGCCCCCTAGTGTAATTCGTTTCCGCTGACTGATCCAAGGCCACGTAAAATCGATTTAAGCACCCCCCCCAGTGGAATTCGTTTCCGCTGACCGTTCAAAGGCGGTTCTTCTGTCGCCGTTTATTTTTGTTATGGTTTGTCTTTGGGTGTTTGTGTCGTTTATGTCATTTTATTTTGGATAGCCTATTGGCCATTTTGTGGGAAAGTAACTGTCCTTTTGGCTTTCCGCTGTTGGTGTTTTCATTAGGGTCTGTTGTTTCATGTTTGTGTGTCTTTCCCTTTGGTGTCTCTGTTGGGAGCTGTGTGTTGATTGTATCGATTCCTGATCATTGCCTCCACTTCTATTTTACTTGTATCACATTTTAATAAGACATTGCATGTCATGGCTACTTAACCGTAATGCAGATACGCAGTCATCCTTACAAACCAGATGTAACAATGACTTTCATCAAAATAGCCCACCTATCATCTGCAGACAACGGTAAGCGCTTTATATATTGGATCCATTGTTAAATTATAACCAATTGAATCATTATTATAGTTTAAGCTATAAATATTTAAACATTAGAAATACAACGATAAAGTTCGAGGCACAATCGTGTTCATATAACTCGATTTATCACATGACGCCTCGTCTCAGAATGTAATAACGTATTGTATTCAATTTGGTTATCCACTATTAGATTAAATATGCAAATTAGTTAGATACGCCCCGTAACGTTACACGTTCTGCGTCCTTAATGACGGCGCATTTACTAATGGAAGCGTATTGACATTTCCGTTAGAAATCGTGAATAAAATGAGTTTTAAATGTCACATGATAAATAGAACATTTTATTCATGTTCATGTATTATTGAATTTAGTACACGCCTCGCATTTTATCACTTTTCCTCAACTCGTTTATTAATTTAATAATACATGGACGCGAATGCAATATTCTATTTATGATAAAACTCGATATAAGCACATGATATTGCACGCTTACTTGGATGCCTTCGAATTTTATCGTTTAGCGTTGTTGCATCCGATCCCATCTTTTAGCAATGGCGTCATGCGAACGCGTGCATAGACTAATACGATTCTTAATATTGAGGCTAAAACTGCTGGTAATGACGCAAAGTATGCATACCCATATGATACTGGTAATAGTGTCCCTTGTTTTGATATCGATAGACACCCGCAAGTTCATGACCTTGAGCTTGATATCCCATTACGAAAGTACGCCTATACAAATACATTGTAAGCTTTATCGCCGAAAAAATGAAAATTTTAAGATGAAAAATTGTGATATATTTCTTACTTCTGCTCGTGGGCGGTCCAGACAAGTACCCACAATCTTTATTTTAGAGCAGTAATAAGAAAATTAAAGTTTACTTCTTTAAACACAAGTTTTATTATATAAAGTGGGGTTCAAAAGTGGCCACGTAAAATCGATTTAAGCCCCAAAGTGGAAATCTTTCCACTGACCGTTCCAAGGCGGTTCTTCTGTGGCGATTTATTTATGCTGTTGTTTGTTGCTTACTGTGTGTATCACTTGTCTTTTAATTTTGGATGGCCATATGGCCATTCTGTGGGAAAGTGACTGTCCTTATGGCCTTCCTTTGTTTAGGTTTCCATTATGGTCTGGTCGCTTAATGTTTGTATTTCTTTCCCTTTGGTGTCTTTGATGTGTGGAGTAAGTTAATTGTATCGATTCCTGATCTTTGTTTTACTTCTACTTTCAAGGTGGTCAAAATTATATTTCGACTGAAAACGGGTTCTTAAGTTGCACTTAGTGTAAATCATCAGCAGTCAGTATAGCAAACAGAGTTGGTGGACGAAAGGAAAGAAACAAGGCGAGCAGATCATAAAGAGCATTTTGCTCGAAATAAGCATTAGCGCATTAAATTTGTTTAAATAAACATGTAGGAATTTTGACTTATTACCATAATCCATGTCATCACGAAAACACGCCTGTATAATTTTGACCCCCTTGAACCCCACTTTCATATAGTACTACTGGGGTTTCCGGGGGTATACCTTATTTTTTTTATTTCTGCTCTAAAATATAGTTTTTGGGTACTCGTTAGACCGCCTCGATGAGGCGGTTCTAACGAGTGCCACAATCTATATTTGGAGCAGAAATAAGAAAAATATCACAATTTTTCATCATAAAATTTTCATTTTTTCGGCGATAAAGGTGGCAATGTATTTGTATAGGCGTGTTTGCGTAATGTGAGATATAATATCACCAGCAGTCAATGACACATCACCTGGTTGTTCATTATTTATTTTACATGGTTTCGTGTATATAATAATTTCATTTTTTCAAAAGCATCAGCAAGTGTTGTGTGCAAAAGGTGGTTGATATCCTTTCGCCAAAAGCCTAAAGTGCCTTCTTGGATGATTTTTGAGACTCTGAATCTTCTGCATTAGCAAGATCATAAATAGATACTGGTTAATTATGCATTCGCGGAATTTTGATGGTTTTTGCACAATACTTCATGTGCAAACAATCGGCCAATTTAGCAGTAGTTGAGCAATTAATTTGGATTTATCTATAATTTTCGTTTGTCATACGATGTCACGTCTGACAGTGTAATATCGCCATGTAATAAATTCTGTGATCCAATAGTGGATTAAATATGCAAATTAGTTAGATACGTCCCGTAACGTTACACACACGACGTCAATAACGTCGCGTTTAAAAATGGCGTAATATTAACATTTTTGTACTATAATCATGAATTATGTGTGTTCTAAATAGCATATGACAAACAGAATCTTGCATTCGTGCTAATGTATTATTGAATTTATTAAACTCTTTGAAGAAAAAGGATAAAATGCTCGTCGAATCCTCGCATTTTATCTCTTTTCCTGAAGTCGTTTAATAAATTCAATAATTCATGAACACTCGTGTAAGATCCTCTATATATAGAATCCGTGGCCGCAGTGAAAGAAGAATTACTAAGAGCCCGAACTGATGTTGGGATATTAAGGTTGGAGTAAAGTCTGTTATGCTCTTTCAGCCAACGAAATGCAGAAGTCAACATGTGTAAACATACGAATTTCCATTGAAAATGGATTCAATTGTTAAATTGTTTCAATTTATAGCCATAACCTTCAAATATATTACCCCGAAATTGTCCAACGACCGAGAATGAACGGGTTGGCAAATGAATAGGAAAAGTTAAATGTACAGAAGCAAACAACTATCGCCACGGTTTGCAAGTGCACCTTGGTGTGTGTTACCAAGAACAAATCTGCTGGCAAACATGATGTGAACAGTTTTCTCTCTGACAATTGCAGGGGCTTTATGAGGGATAGGTGATGGCCATTCCATGTAGATAGTTTTTAAATTATAAATACCAGAATTTTAACTGTGCTTGGTTATGTTTGTCTCTACCTAAAAACGGTCAATTTAAAAGACTAAGGAAAATTCCTGACCTTTTCCGGGAAGAATTTTTTGTTTGAATTGAGGTTTAATGTACACGTCAAGACTATTGTGGTTATTTTGAATGCGTTGATCCCAATTTTGTGTGACTTTTACCCGACAATGAAATTACATCTCAAGCATTGCCGCTTTATAACACCAATTGGGTTTACGGGTGGAGTAAGTTAATTGTATCAATTCCTGATCAGGTTTATGGGTGGAGTAAGTTAATTGTATCAATTCCTGATCTTTGTTTTACTTCTACTTTACATGCATGTAAGGTCCGACTCGCACCACTTTGCCTGGGCACACTTAGACCTTCTGAGCGGTTTACCAGTACTCATGTATGGTCGGTTTGAGCTCTGCGTGGAAGCACCTGGCAGACCAAATATTTTTCAAAGCACTGATGGACAGGGCCAAAGAAGGAGAAATATTGGTGGAAAGGGTTTTGGTAGGATACCGCGAAATGTCACAAGACAAAAAATACACTTGAAAATGTCGCATACTTTGTGACAAATTATGATAATATATAGGTGATTGCATTGTTTTATTTCGGAAGGAAAATGCAAAGATATTTCAGTTATTTCAAATCGTAAATCGTTCTTCATGCGGACTGAACAAAGTATTTGTCTAAATCGCGACGGAAATAAGGGCGAGGATTGTGGCCACGTAAAATCGATTTAATTCCCCTCCCCGACCCCCAGTGGAATTCATTTCATTGACCGTCCCAATGCGGTTATTCTGTCGCCGTTTATTTTTGTTATGGTTTGTCTTTGAGTGTGTGTATCGCTTATATTATTTTGTCTTGGATAGCCAATTGGCCAATAACAAGTTGGATTAGACAAAGATTGATCATGGGGGCACAGCCTTAGCGAAAAAAAAAAAAAAAACTAGCATGCTCTATCAGCGAACTGGTAATCTTTATTCTTTGCACCTAACATTTACCCTCTTTTTCAACACCAAGAACAACACAAGTCCATAAACGTCTTGTTAATTTATTATTATTATTATTATTATCATTTAACAATTGCCTGCTTCAAACCCCCTGGCTGGTTAACCGCCATCAGCTGGAATCCTATTTAGCGGTCGAACAGAAAGGAGCATAAAGATGATACCCTTTTTTCAACATCAAGAACCACATAAGTTCATAAACGTCGTGTTTATACATTATCATTATTTAACTACTGCCTGCTTCAAAACCCCTGGCTGGTTAACCGCCATCAGCGGGGATCCCATTTAGCGGTCGAACAGAAAGGAAAATAAAGATGATACCCTTAACTATCGGCGCATGGAATGCCCGCAACGCAAAGTACAGTGCTGGTTCAGGCAGACCAGAACGGAAAACAGCTCTAGTTGGTAGAGAACCTCAGTGCTACAAAGTCGGGATTGCAGCTCTGAAGGGGACGCCTTGCAGGGGAAGGGGGCTTTTATTCTCACCAGTTATGTGATGCTGCTGTTTTACCTAAAGGTTTTAATCAGCATGTTCTTCGTCCATTCATCTATTCCGTAATTAATCACAAACGACATTGAATCAAATATCTTTCATTAATAAGGGTTTGGATTTTATATATTTGCCTAGTATCTTCCGGGACAGTTCGTTGATATCATCTATTCCTACTTATTTTCAAAATACTGAAACGCCCATAATTTGCTATAAATACAACAAACCTGTTAGATCTATCATTTAAGTTTAAAAAAAAAACTTGTTTCAGATCTTGATATTGATTGTAACACTCCTGATACCTGCGATTGTAAAAACTCAGTGTACTGTTATACTGCTGCTGGTCATACAATCTGGCAATTTTAAAACTTACTCATGATTCTACGATACGAAATATAATTTCTAAACGACAGAAATATAGATTTCCTTCTCAAACTGATTTCAGTAAGTGTAGAGAAGAAATCGCTGCTGCCTTGAATGGATTAGATATTCGATGGTGTCAATGAGAGTATGTTAAGCATAAAGCCCTTACCGAATGGAAACCTAGTACTCTGAAACTAGTGAACAAAACGCATTTCTTATTACTCTCAAAATACTAACTAATTACCTCCTGAACCTAAGACGTCTTTACGTCACCCTAAACTAGGTAAACAAGTCTTTTATAAGAAAATAGAAGTGAAGGCTATGATCAGGAATTGCTACATATAAACCAACAGCTCCCATCAGAGACACCAAAGGGAAAGAAACACAAACATAAAATTACTAGACCCTAATGGAAACATCAACAAAAATATAAGCGATGCGCACACCTAAAGACAAACCGAAACAAAAATAAACCGTGACAGAAGAGCCGCCTTGGAACGGTCAGTGTGACGAATTCCACTTGGGGCTTAAATCGATTTTACGCGGCCACAATCGTCGCCCTTACTTCCGTTGCGATTTAGACAAAAAAAATATTCAGTCCGCATGAAGGCCTCCTAACTCATCAGTGTAACTCATCTTTGGTGTCTCTGATGGGAGCTGTGGGTTAATTGTATCGATTCCCGATCATTACCTTCACTTCTATTTTGCACGGGTCAAAAATGATGGTGAGTTTTTCTGATCCATTCCCTGTGAAAAATGCAGTCGAGCAAGGAATAGTAGCCCCAACACTGTTCAGCATGATGATCTCTGCCATGCTCACATATGTCTTCCAGGATGGTGACAACAGCATCCCTATTAGATATCGTTTAGATCGGAAGTTTTTCAACCTAAGAAGGTCGCAAATCCAAGATGCAATGAGAGGTGCCATAGTTTCTCTTTACTGATGACATGGCGATGGGTGTTACAGGAGATGACTCCTCTGACAGCTATGAACTCACGATGAAAGGTCAAAGACTGTAAGTGGAGAATCAGTTCACTTACTTGTTAGCACACTGTCAATAGCTGTGCATATTGATGATACAGTCTATGCTATGATTGCCAAAACTAGTGAAGCATTTTGCCGACTACGGGGTAGTATTTGGGATCGAAGTGGAACAAGGCCCTCTGTGGTTGTTATATTTCGTGTTCTCGGAGATGTTGCACTGATGAGTTACTGCGGACTGAACAAATTTTTTGTCTAAATCGCGACAGAAGAAAGGGCGAGAATTACGGCCGCGTAAAATCGATTTAAGCCCCCTAATGAATATATTTCACTGACCGTTCCAAGGCGGTTCATCTGTCGCGGTTTATTTTTGTCATGGGTTGTCTTTGAGTATGTGAATCACTTATATATTTTAGTTTTTGCTTTCCTCTGTGTTTCACGCCGGTGGTTGGGGCCTCGGGTTCTGTGACAGTTCCAGCGTGGGGGCTTATGTTGGTTGGTGCCTTGTCGGACCCGTCGGGGTCTTACTGTTGGTTTTCTTTTGCGCCGGCATTTCGGTGGTTTCTTGCTGTCGGGTCCTCACCGTTGTTTCAGCTCTGTGGTTGTTTGGTTTTTGTGTTCACGGATATGTTGCACTGATTAGTTAGGAGGCCTTCATGCGGACTGAACAAATTATTTGTCTTAATCGCGACGGAAGAAAGGGAGAGGATTGTGGCCACGTAAAATCGATTTAAGCATCCAAGTTGAATTCGTATCCGCTGACCGTTCAAAGGCGGTTCTTCTGATGCGGTTTATTTTTGTTATGGTTTGTCTTTGGGTGTTTGTGCCGCTTATATTATTTTATTTTGGATAGCCTGTTGGCCATTTTGTGCGAAAGTAACTGTCTTTTTGGCTTTCCGCTATTGATGTTTCCATTAGGTTCTGTTGTTTCATGTTTGTGTCTCTTTCCTTTTGGTGTCTCTGAAGGGAGCTGTGGGTAATTGTATCGATTCCTTATCATTGCCTCCACTTCTATTTTGGATAGCAAATTGTCCATTTTGTGGGACAGTAAATGTCCATTTGGCTTTCCGCTTTTGATGTTTCCATCATGGTCTAGTTATTTCATGTTTGTGTTTCTGCCCCTTTGTTGTCTCTGATGGGAACTGTTGATCGATTGTATCGATTCCCGGTCATTACCTTCACTTCTATTTTGACACAAATCTGAAAATCTACACAGCTGTGGTGTTGCCAACACTATTATATGCACGTGAAACATGTCAGTTTACCAACGCACGCCAAGAGACTGAACCACTTTCATACTCGCTGTCTTTGAAAACTCTTAAAGATTAAGTTGCAGGACCGGATTCCAGACACAGAAGTCCTGAAAAGGACAGGGATGCAAAGTGTACATACTCTTCTGGAACTGGCACAGTTAAGACTGACAGGCCATGTGTGAGGAACGGTTGCCAAAGAAAATCCTCCTTGGAGAATTATGAATCGGCAAACGCATCATTGGTGGTCAGACGAAGTGTTACAAGGACACCCTCAAAGCCTCTCTCAAATACTTCAACATACCAACAGAGATATGGGAAAACATTTGACAAGACCCAGTAAAGTGGCGACGCCTCATCAGAAGGGATGCTAGTGAATGAAAAGTACAAAATCAGCGAAGTCAAACAGAAGCGTGCACAACGCAAAGCCAGAGTTAAGGCAGCAGCATCCTCTAATCTTTTTTGCTCTATCTGCAGTATAAGGCACAGAGCTAGAATTGGTCTCATCAGCCATCTTAGAACACATACACATTGGCATATCTCGCATTGGATTAAGATTGGTCATTCTCAGTAATGACACACAAACCATTATTATAATTATAATTTCAACAAACAAAACTGGCTAGAGTTTATTCAATTTCGTTTGATCATGTCAAAAACTTTGTGTAATAATACCCTTGAAAATCCGGTTTTATTAGCCGAAACTACGTAGTATGGCCCATCTTCTTTCTTTTGAATGTTTTCATTGCTCTTAAAGGAACTCATTTTTTATTTTTATTTGCCTTCACTGCAGCTGGTGATGTGCCGTGTGGCGGCCGTAAAACGTCTCCCCGTACATCAACCATAGTGCAGTTTTTATTTTACTTTTGGTCCTTTGAGATCAGCGTGAATATTCTGAGAAATCAGAAATAAATTACTGGTTTAGACTCATATTCTAGACAGGTTTTAAATTATTTGGACCCCATTTTGATTTATATCAGTCTTTGAATCGACTGCCTATTCGAAATTCGCCAAATTGCAGTATGTTTCCTCTGGCTTTCATTGCCGGATCATTACAGGGTCACTGACGAGGCTCAATTAGCCGAAACTACGTAGTATGGCCCATCTTCTTTCTTATGAATGTTTTCATTGCTCTTAAAGGAACTCATTTTTGATTTATATTTATGTAATTTAAAGTCGGGAAAAAGATGAGGTTGAAGGTATGGGACCCGTAAAGTAGAAGTAAAACAAAGATCAGGAATTGATACAATTAACTTACTCCATCCATAAAAGACACCAAAGGGAAAGAAATACAAACATTAAGCGACCAGACCATAATGGAAACCTAAACAAAGGAAGGCCATATGGACAGTTACTTTCCCACAAAATGGCCATATGGCCATCCAAAATTAAAAGACACAAGTGATACACACAGTAAGTAACAAACAACAACATAAATAAATCGCCACAGAAGAGCCGCCTTGGAACGGTCAGTGGAAGATTTCCACTGGGGGGCTTAAATCGATTTTACGTGGCCACAATCCTAGCCCTTACTTCCGTCGCGATTTAGACAAATAATTTGTTCAGTCCGCATGAAGGCCTCCTAACTCATCAGTGCAACATCTCCGTGAACACAGAAATCAAAGAACCACAGATGTGAGACAACGGTGAGGACTCGACAGCAAGAAACCACTGAAATGCTGGAGCAAAAGAAAACCAACAGTTAGACTCCGATGAGCCCGACCAGAGACAGAGCATCAGGCACCAACCAACATTATCTCTTTAATTTTCAATAAGCCTTTACGTTGGAGCCGTCATAGAATCTGAGGCCTGACCCACCGGCGTGCAATTAAAGAGGGAAGCAAAGTTGCCAACCGTGATTGGGTTAACTACCATGCATGCAGTCTGTCGTATAATATCCATGTTGTACCCAATCTTTTTATATCGAAGAATGATTTTACGAAATTGGGTGCTGAAGTCATTGCGGTTATATATTTTTCTGAATTTATATACTAAGTCACCATAAAAATCGGGTTCCGATAGACCTTGTTGCAGAAGAGATTTAAGTCCAATATTGAATTTTGAAATTAAATCAGAATGGCGTCTTTAAAATTTTGAAAAGGCTTTGCGTAGTTTATGGTACCGATAACCCTGATTAAGAAGTTTAGCCGTTAATAATTTATTACGAGTGTTGAAGTCAGTTACATGACTACACACTCTAGCAAATCGAATTAATTGCGAAATATAAACGCCATAGGATGGCGCACGAGGAACATCACCATCCAAAAAAGGAAAATTTACAATCTCAAAATCAAAGTCATCGCGTTTATCATAAATTTTGCACGAAACAAATCCATCTACAATAGATAGATGTAAATCCAAAAACGGGGCCTCGGTATCAGAAGAATTTGCTTTATTTAACTGAAGTTCTGGGGGGTAAATCTGACTGATCAAACCATCAAAATAGGTATTATCAATATTTAATAAATCATCTAAATATCTAGAAGTAGAGCTAAAAGCTTCAATAATTTCAGATTGGTTATCAATGGAAAGCGACAAAATGAAGTCTCTTTCATAACAATACAAGAACAGATCAGCCACAAGAGGTGCGCAATTAGTACCCATCGGAATACCCACAACTTGTCTAAATAACTTAGTACCGAATCTAATATAAATATTGTCAAGTAGAAAGGTGAGGGCATCACAACCTTTCTGACATGACCAAAGTGTATAATTCTTATGCTCTTTAGAAGTGAAAAATGCATTTCTGACATTACATGCAAGATAGAGAGAATCTTCTCTGTGAAAAGCCCATTCAATTAAATCATTAAGCTTTTCTTTTATAAGATTATGAGGAAGTGTAGTGTAAAGAGTGGAAAAATCGTAGGTAGACAGACTAGAAGCACGAAACTGTCTAGATTTCAATTTATTTAAAACCTCATTCGAATTTTTTATAGACCAAAACAGATTTCTTCCTGATCTTTCAAAGACTTTATCACAATATTTAATTACATGCGTTTTAATAGCAGTAAGACAGGAAGTTAATAATTTAGAAAGTTCAGTGGTAGTGCAAGAACTAGAATTTGCAATAAACCGTGCTTTGTAAGGTTTTTTATGAAGTTTTGGTAACCAGTATAGCGTAGGAAGCTTGTCTTGGCCTTCGTTAACACACACAGCAAACTTGGTGGCTGAAAGACAAACATGTTTATCTACTATAGCTCTCTCTTCAGCCAAAGGCTGAAGTTCATAGGCCTTAGTACCACCAAGCTCCTGCTTAAGCGTGTTAACATAGTGGAGCCGTCACACAACGACGACGTTGTTAGCGGCCTTGTCTGCAGGGGCCAAAACAAACTTCTTATGAAATTCTTGAATACCTAGTTTAAGATGACGTAAAGACGTCTTGGGCTTAGGAGGTAATAAGTTAGTATTTTGAGAATAGAAAGAAATGCGTTTATTCACTAGTCTTAAAATGCTAAGTTTCCAGTCCTTTAGGGCTTTATACTCAACATACTCTTGCTTACACCATCGATTACCGAATTCATTCAAGGAAGCAGCGATTTCATCTCTACATTTACTGAAATCAATTTTAGAAGGAAACCGATATTTCGGTCCTTTAGAAATTATATTCCTTATCCTAGAATCAGGAATAATTTTCAAATTGCCAGTAATTACATGACCAGCAGCAGGATAGCAATACTTTGAGTTTTTACAATCACATGAATCAGGAGTATTAGTATGAATATCAAGATCTGAAACAAGTTTATTGAAATTAAAAATGATAGATCTAACAGGTTTGTTATATTTATAGCAAATTATAGGTGTTTCAGTATTTTGAAAATAAGCAGGAATGGAAGAAAGCACCGATCTCTCACGGAAGATACTGGGCAAATCTATAAAATCCATACCCTTATTAATGAAGGATAGTTTGAAGAAATGACGTTTATGATTAATTTCAGAATCAATGTAAGGACGGAGAGTATGCTGAGTATAGCCTCTAGTTAAGAGAGCCGCATCATATAACTGATGAGAACTATCGTAGAATTTATTCGCCTCGGTGTCCAGAAGACGTAAAACAGAAACGGGTAATGAACTTAAAAATGAAAGCATAGAGTGGCGTCCATGATTTAATAATATAATTGACAGTCACTTCAGTCTAGTATTGTTTCGTTTAAACGCACGTGATTTACGTTTAAAGTTACCATTTTTCCTGGTGCCGTGAGATCTAGTTCTGCGTTTTCGACATTCCAGGAGTGAGAAAATATCAAAGTCCGGCATTCTGGAAATATTACCCTCATGATAAATGTTGTCATTAAATCCCAGTGGAAAAGGGGTCTGTAAATTTAATCCATTTCAGTTCAGCTTCATGTCTTTTGATTATTTTGAATCTAGATGTTGAATTTGCATCGTAATAAAGTTTTTCCACTGGTTGTATAATATTGTTATTTACAGAATGACCTGTACGTCGAAAGTGACGGTACAAGAAAGTGTCAGTTTTCTTGGGCTTACTCATTCTACGATAATGCTCGTTCAATCTAGTTTTAAGCATGCGGTTAGTTTGACCGACGTACTGCATATTACAGTTTGCAGCACGTCAAGTAATTAGATAAATTAAATCTGTAGACTGTCATGTCAAATCAGACATGTTAACTACAGAGAAGCGTCTACCGTTTACAGATGAAGTAACGGTAGACGCAGTGCTTAAATGCGAACAACATCTGCACCTCTTGGCATTGCACTTAGAAATACTAGGATACATTCCACTTCTTTTCCACGGATTAGTATATTTTCGAAGGATGGGTGATTTGAGAGGAGATAGTCTTATACGAAGACTACTCCCAAAAACATTGGTATTGCCTGCTCCTTTGAGATTAACTGAAGTTACAGAAGACAAATTTAAGGGTCTAACCAATACCAAAGGCAACATAGTATTAAAGTTCTTAATAGAATGGGGAATCCGTACAGAAGAAGCAGAGTGTAACCTAAGGGGTGATATTGATATTTTAAATGTATTTGTAATACTCATTTTGGATAATAAGGTTGTGATACCGTCAAAACTAAAGCGATGTTCATACCGGTTATTAAATAAATAAAACTACTGAAGAAGATTCCTTCGAATAGAAGGAAGGTACAACAAAAGCCCACAAAACATCCTAGTCTCCTTAAAGTACAGGGATGTCAAACAAGCAGTTGTTATACAACGAGGAACGAACATCGGTTTAATAATGACCTTCAACAGGTATCTAAAGGATGTCAATTGATGGAACAGTGAAAAGCAATTGCATAAGCAATCCCTGAGGATTGGAAAAATAAGAGCATTAAATGCATGTACGGGGAGACCTTTTTTGCCACCGAACAAGGTTATTTTTGCTGGCCGTCCAAAGGCAATACTTTCGTTGCGGTTTCATTTGTTTTATTTTAGGGGCTTTGTATTTTTTAAATATTAACACTTGTGGGTGTCCAAGTTGTCCAGTTCAGTAAAGATCATCACGAAAACACGCCTATATAATTTTGATCCCTCGAACCCCACTTTTATATAGTAAAACTAGGGTTTACAGGGGTAAACCTTATTTTTCGCCGAGGCGGTTCTAACGAGTACCCACAATCTATATTTGAGAGCAGAAATAAGAAAAATTTGACAAGTTTTCACCTGAAAATTTTCAATTTTCTGCCCGTAAAATTTACAATGTATTTGAATAGGCGTGTTTTCGTAATGTAAACCGAGCTTCCATCTGTTAGGGAACGAGCTGCTAGCTCGGATTTTCGCCTGTGTAATTATTGTTTGTCAAAACATGTTTATCAATCTTTCCCTTTTATAGCTCGAACAAATTCACCTGAGACTGATGAACTCTATTAACATAATTTCACACCCGACTGAATGCATGTATTTATCTTCGTCGTTTTCCGAAGATGGTGATATTGTTACAAAACCTAAATGGTAAATGGGTCGCTTTTCACGAGATGCCGACAATTCACGAGAGGTTTACGACAGCCGATATACAGGCGATATCATTTACTAATTTATTCCTTGCATAAAGGTCAGTCTCATGTCAATTTGTTCGAACTTTATGTTTTGGATAGGTTTTGGGTTCTGATTCGATTAGTTCCTGAAGTATCTTAATAGAGGATCTTACATGAGTGTTCATGTATTATTGAATTTATTAAACGAGTTGAGGAAAAGGGATAAAATGCGAGGCTCTTCCGAGCATTTTATCCCTTTTCCTCAACGAGTTTAATAAATTCAATAATACATGAGCACGAATGCAAGATTCTATTTATCATATGACATTAGAACGCATTTTATTCACAACCGTTTACGAAAATACCAAAATTCCACCATTAGTAAACGCGACGTCGTTTAGGACGTCGTACATGTGACGTTACGGGACGTATCTAGCTAATTGGCATATTTAATCCACGAGTGGATTATCGAAAATAATACATGGCGTTATTACACTCTCAGACGCGACGTCTTAAGATAAACTCATGTAATATACATACTGTTGATGATTTTGGAGCCCACAACCTACTTTTGGATAAAAAAATGGAAATCTTACTGTAAAGAAAGACACCATTATCAAAGGCATATTTCATTGTGAAATATGATTTATACATTTTTATGTCCTTTTCCATAAAGTGTTTTATCTTTTCTAAACAAAATGACGAGGAATATTACAAGAAAATAAGAAAATAATTATATGATATCTTGTGGCCAGCGATATATTTTGAAGGACGAATTTCCACTGTTGCTGCAAACAACAGTGCTAAAGAAACAAAATATCTCTAAAGGAATCAGTATTGTCTAAGCAGGAAGGTGTTTATTATTTCAATAGATAACTGTGTCTATGATAAAATATGCACAGGCTTTAAATGATATCAATCAAAATATGACAGGTAAATCGTTTTCTTACTAAACTGCGTGTGTTCACAAAAGACCAAAACCTATGAAAGGTTAATTTTATTGAGTTGCTTCCCCTGTCGAACACAGTGGATATATGACAAGAAATTTATAAGAATGTGGTGGAAACCTTGCATCCATTTGCACCAATATTTGCCTCTAAAGTCAATCCAAACGTTTAGCAATAAACATTCAAATACTGTAACACATCATGCAAACAATTCAAAGATTCAAATTCGTGACCTTCAACTGTAACCTTGACCTTGAGTCTGCACTTTTATTTACGCATTCTGCATATCAGCTCACTGAGGGGGTATTTAACCAAAGTATAGTGAAAATCCTTCCAGGGGTAAAAAAGATATAGAACGGCCACAAAATTCAAAGTTTCAAACGCATAGCCTTTAACTTTGACCGTGAACTTGAGTTGGCATGACTTATTAATGGATTCTGCACATCAGCTCACTGAGGGGGTTATTTGACCAAAGTTTAATGAAATTCCTTCCAGGGGTAATGGAGATATGGAACGGACACAAAGTTTCCAACTTGTGACCTTCAACTGTGACCTTGACCTTGAGTCAGCATGGTTTAATTATGGGTTCTGCACATCAGCTCACTGAGGGGGATATCTGACCAAAGTTTAATGAAATCCTTCCAGGGGTAAAGAAGATATGGAAAGGACACAAAATTAAAAGCTTCAACTGTGACATTGACCTTGAGTCGGCATGTTGTATTTATGGATTCTGCACATCAGCTCACTGACAGGAATATTTGACAAAATATTCACGAAAATCTACAAAGGGTTCAGGAGATAGGGAGCAGTGAAGTAAGTGTAATGGACAGACGGACAGATGGACAGACAGACAGAAGAAGGCCATTCCTATAATCCTCGCTCCGTGTCCCGGCGGGGATTAAAAAGTCGGCCCATAACAAGAATAAGCTTTCATTTAAAAAGAGACCCCCGGACAGAGCTCTGGTACAGAATTGCTATCACATTTGTACAAGCCGATATTTGCTGTCATATTTGTACAGGCTAATACAAAATATACATCTACAAACTTTCGACCACGACGGACCACTACCTCTCCTAAAAGCTCCCCAAGCGCCTTCGACTCTGGTGAGCAAAACCTTGCCTCGCCGATGGCAAACATTGGATTAATCTTCAGTAAGTCTTCTGTAATGTGTAGGTGAGTTGTCTACTTAACGTTTCCAACAGTTTTCAAGCATTCCATTTGATAATATGCCACAAACATATTGAAGTTGCACATGTGCCTTTTTAAAGATGAACAAGTAGTTTTTAACAAAATAACATCATTTGCAATTTTTTTCATTTTACTTAAGTCGGCAAATGGCAATTATTGCCAAAGGCAATTAAATGTATAAAACACATTTTCGGGATATAACTCTAGACATTTACATTTCATATGTGCTAAGCATAGACCTAGCTTTTTTGTAAAAGCTATACTCGTAACATAAAATGTTCGAGATATAAAAATAAGCGATAAACAGTATGCATAAATATTACGAACACTTAACGTGGCTTCAATTGCAAAACTATGGATGTGAATTTCCTATTAGTTCGACATTCCTTACCTTCACCACAGTACTTCCCCGTCCATCCATTTGTGCAGTTGCACATGAAAGAGCCTATGGTGTTCTGACATACTCCGTCGTTTTCGCATGGGCTAGGATCACATTCATTAATATCTGTCAAAAACAAAAACGACCATACATGCCAACATATGGGAAAGGGCCCAACCTATTTTCCAATTAGTGGTCTGAAAATGCGCACGTAAGTCAATTTATGGCTTAAAACGTGGCATTTTATCTGAAGCTAGCACAAGGTCTGCATTCCTACGGAGAGTAAAAGCTATTGCGATACTGCGTTTATGCACGGGTTCCCCTGCACTTTGCTGCGCCGCCAATTTGATATGGTATTGGAGATGATCATGTTCTCATATGGAGCGCAAAACAGTCAAACTTTATTCTAATGCACTTGCGTATGTAAGCGACGTCTGATTAGACAACGTCAAACATTTATGACAGTTTATTCTACAACCATGTAACCTCGCAATTCACTGTCTGAGATTTGGGTTTTACGTAGCTCACAGAGCCTGCCACTTTGTGCAAAATAATAGAATTCAAAACAAAAACAAAACAAACAAAAAATACAAACAAACGAAAACAGTGCATTAGAATGTCGATTACTGAATTGAAAATTGTCATTTGGGGAGGTAAATCTTCGGTTTTAATCTTCTGCGGTGTATTCCTCGCTTCCAAAGGATAACCCTTTTAAAGAATATATTTACGGTCGGAAATTCCGAATTGGGGCTCCGCTAACGAGTCGCCGTAAATCCAGCGATTTACCTCCAAAAATGATAATTTTCGATAAAGTTATCCTCTAAATGGCTCGAAAACATTTAGGCCTATAGAATTTTCTTTTAAAGAGGATTAGCCATCGCAACAGGCCATAAGAATAATTAAGGAATATCCTGTCATCACGTGAACAAGTCCGTGAAATGAACACCACCCTTAACCCCACTTTATATAGAGCAAGCTGGGATTTATGGGGGTATACCTTATATTTCTTATTTCTGCTCCAAGACATAGGTTGTGGGTACTCGTGAGAACCGCCGTTCTAACGAGCACCCACAACCTATGTTTGCCGTATAAATAAGAAAAATATCACGGATTTTCTTCAGAAAAGTAGCCATTTTGGAGATGCGAAAAAATGCACTATGTCTCACGGGTGTACTTTCGTAATGTCGCTTTTGGTCAAACATAGATATGAGGCGCATGTACTTCGTGAGCATGAACAAGGTATGTTTGAGATAAAATAAGAAATATTCCTTAAATTACTTACAGCAGCTTATAAACTGAAAAGAATTGGTTAAAAAAGTATACACTATTTTCCTTAACTGTGTTCAAAAGCTCAGCCTGTGGAACTTGTTAGATCCGAAATAATGAGGCGGTTCTAACGAACACCAATCTATGTTTTGAGCATAAAATCTTACCTGTTGTGTTTCGCTTATATCTGTTTTCTTTTGGATAGCCAATTGGCCATTTTGTGGGGAAGTAACAGTCCTTTTAGTTTTCTGCTATTGGTGTTTCTTTTAGGGTCTAGTTGTTTCATGTTTGTGTTTCTTTCCCTTTGGTGTATCTGATGATAGGTGTGAGTTAATTGTATTGATTCCTGATCACGGCCTTCACTTCTATTTTAACTAGAAGTTTATTGTTAAATTTAGTTTTTCAAATCATAATAAATAATGGCCATTCAAACCAATCGTTATATCGAATGTCGGATATGAGAGTTTTGACAATATTAGAAATTGCGTATTTTCATCGAATGAACAAATCCGTGAAAAGAACACCCCTAAACCCCACTTTATATAAAGAAAACTGGGGTTTACGGGGGTATATATTACTTATCTTATTTCTGCTCCAAGACATAGGGTGTTGGTACTTGTTAGAATCGACTCAATGAGGCAGTTCTAACCAGCATCCAAAACCTATATTTACAGCATAAATTAGAAAAAAATCACGGATTTTCATGAGAAAAATACCCTTTTTGGTGATATGAAAAAATGCACTATGTCGCACCGATGTGTGTTTAAGGAAAAGTAGTTCTTCCAATACTCCTATCTCTCTTACCAGTTATAATCCATGTGTATTAGGAAATAATGATACCCATACGTATCTCCTACATCACGTTAACAAGTCCGTAAAATGAACATTCCCTTAAACCCCATATTATATAGAGAAAACTGGGATTCACAGGGGTAAATATTATTTTTCTTATTTCTGTTCCAAGACATAGGTTGTGGCTACTGGTTAGAACCGCGCACCCACAACCAATGTTTGCAGTATAAATAAGACAAATATCACGGATTTTCATCAGAAAATATCCATTTCGGAGATATGAAAAAATGCACTATGTTGCACAGATGTATTATCGTAATTAGCTGTTACGAACGCTCTTGTACATTTTACATATTTTTATATTTACCATATTGACATCGGTAACCATTAAATCCCGCTGGGCACACGCAGTAAAACGAACCCATCAGATTATGGCAGGTGCCACCATTTTCACAGACAGGATCTGCTGAATCACATTCATTTACATCTGAAAAAATATGACTTATTACAGTTAATAAATTAAGTCTGGAATAGAAATTTATACCGCCATCAGGCATTCTAGTAACCTACTAAAGGGGGTTGAATAACTGCACGCTATAATCGTTAGTGACAAATAATAATTTCTACTGACCTATAATACGTCTAGGGACCGTTTAAAGACCGGACTTACTTTTCAGGTCCCTAATTTCCAAGTTTAAACAATACAATGCAACAGCTTATATACGGGAAAACAACGAAACAATAAGTTAAAACCTTTGCAATATTTATTTAAACAGATATTCAGAAATTTAAGCTAAATTCGTACCTTCTCAGGCTTTCCTGGTTCGAATGATCCGTTGAAATAATTACGCACTGCTACTGCGGTTGCGTATCAACCTCGAAAATAATTGCTAAAGCTAACATTAGTCATTTTATTGCATATTTTCATACAGAATGTAAAGCACTGAGAAACTTTTATTCGAGAGTCCATGTTGTTTACTACGTCTCTGTGGTCCGGTGACGTCAGAAGCTTTGCACTATTTGACGTATTATACTACGTGTGCGCGCCATTGCACTGAATGTCTTTTAACATGCCACACTGTGTCTTATTTGCTTAAATTGGTTAACTTACTGAAATAGCCCTTGATTGTTTTGAGTTGCGGTTTTAATTAACTACATGATTAGTGTCTTTAATAATAAGATATAATCGGTTCGCAACGACAATTTCATAGGGGCTCGTTGAAGCTCGCCATTATAAAATTTTCTCATCACGTGAACAAGTTCGTGAAATGAACACCCCCTTACACCCCACTTTATATAGAGAAAACTGGGGTTTACGGGGGTAAACAATATTTTTCTTATTTCTTCTCCTAGACATGGGTTGTGGGTACTCGTTAGAACCGCCTCAATGAGGCGGTTCTAACGAGTACCCACAACCTATGTTTGCAGTACAAATAAGAAAAATATCACAGATTTTCGTCAGAAAAGTAGCCATTTTGGAGATGTAAAAATTGCACTATGTCGCACGGGTGTGTTATCGTAATGTTAAGTTTGAGTTGCGGTTTATATACGGGAAAAACAACACTCCTAAATTTTTATTATGCTGCAGTTTTACGGAAAGTCAACCTTTGTTGGTTATTTTAATACTCCTTCCAGTTTTCAGTTCTAAAAGGCAAAGACGATATATTGCAATGCAGTATATCTTTTTTTATATGTTGCTATACTGATATTTTAGTCATGGTTGTTCTCTATTCTAGCACAACACGATTTATAGGCAATGCTAAGGGACTGTGTTTTAGCCTGCAGCTAAACAATGAGTAGAAGAATTTAACGCAAACAGCAGTCGTTTCATGGCGTCACTTGCATCGAAACATTGCAAATCGACTTAAGTACATGTGATACACCAAATATTGTGGGCTGGATGTCTTCAAACAATGGCGAAATGGTGCGAGAATTTGAAGGAAACAACACAGCTCTTGTTGATTTTGGTGTGTTAGAATCGAAATAGATAGCCTTAATATGTGAATTGATGAGTAATACCTTACAGTCCAGAGGCCAGCTGTAATGCATGTCAAATCACGAGCGCGTAAGGCGACTGATATGTCTTCTTACAACTGATCAACAATATATAATGAATACCCTCTCTGTAATGTCTTTTGCCTTCCCCTTCAGAATGAGGCCCTCTGCGAATGGGCTTTACTCGAAAACGAAATAGTTTGTTTCTTTCCTTTATGGTTGATTCATTTCATAAGGGATGCAAACCTTTTCAAAAGAATGATCTCCACTGAGTGTGTATTCGTTCCCCTTTAAAGTGCACTAAATAGAAGATCTTACATGAGTGTTCATGTATTATTGAATTTATTAAACGAGTTGAGGAAAAGGGATAAAATGCGAGGCCGGGTCGAGCATTTTATCGCTTTTCCTCAACGAGTTTTATAAATCCAATAAAACATGAGCACGAATGTAAGCTTCTATTTATCATATGCCATTTAGACGCATTTTATTCGCGATTGTTTCACAAAAATGTCAATATGCCGCCATTAGTAAACGCGACGTCGCTAAGGACGCCGTACGTGTAACGTTACGGGACGTATCTCACTTATTTGCATATTTAATTCACTAGTGGATTATTACATTTATTACATGGCGTTATTACATTCTCAGAGGTGACGTCATATGATAAACTCCATTACCCGTTCAGTATCGTTCTTATTTTGGTACAGGGACTATCTCCAGTAAAAAAAAACTTTATTGGACTGAGAAACTCCTGACTGACAGGTCTTATCGTGCAATGCCTGGTTATTAAAGGTGAAACAGTTTAGCAACTAGTAAGAACGTGTCACTCAGTAAAGGCCACAATCAAAGAACACATCCATCTCAAGTCACCTAAGAAAGCTAACGACATGGAGGCAACATCGGACAAAACATGAACCAAAGGCACAAAGCAAATAAACAAATAAGACACTTGAAAAGAACGACCGCCTTGGGACGGCCGGTAATAAAACTACTGTGTGTGTGTGTGTGTGTTGGGGGGGGGGGGTCATCAACTCCGGTGTTAAAGATATTTCATCCCTCGCTCTCAGTACCAGTGCAGTATCCAATCGTATTAGGATAACTCCTTTTAGGTAACCATACAAACGCTAAGTGTGGCGGATCTAAAGGGTAACCACTACGTGTTTTGAGCAATAGTTATAGCACAATTTATAGCAGAAGCAATGGCAAGGACATTATGTATAGGCCTGTAGCAAGGGCGAGAGCATTATTTATAGCCCTGCAAAGCTGACTTTATAAGAATGTTCAAAACATGGATTTGTTAACTTGATAGGTAGCCAAAATACACATTGATACACAGCTAAACTAAATGAGAGTTTTTTGCATCCTGACTTACAAGCTGTACTTAAATGTCAGGCTTGGCAGAGAAGAGTTTAAAGGCAGGTTTTTATAATATCCAGTCATGATAGAAAGACAACAAGAGCACCACAAGTGGGTGCCAACGCTCGGCTGCAGTTTCTTTTAGTTAAACAAAAATTCTAAGTAGAAGTAAAACAAAGGTAAGGAATCGATACAATAAACTTACTCCACCCATCAAAGACACTAAAGGGAAAGGAACACAAACATTAAGCGACCAGACCATAATGGAAACCTAAACAAAGGAAGGCCATAAGTACAGTTACTTTCCCACAAAATGGCCATATGGCCATCCAAAATAAAAAGACACAAGTGATACACACAGTTTTTTTGTTTTTTTGCACGACGCAGACGACGCCAGAGCTATGACAATACCTCGTCGTTTTCTTCGAAAACAGCCGAGCTAAAAATGGCAAATTATGGTAACAGTGCAAAGCAAAATCGCAGAGATAAAGGCACAACTTCTCTGCATCAGCAAACGTGTTTAATAGTATTTAACTGTGGGTGGGGCATGAAACACATAAGAACAACACTTTCAAGGGAGAAAATCCCGAAACCCTATGTCCGCCTTATCAGTCGGTGTTGTTGTTGAGGGGCAAATTTTCACCTTTAAAATTAGACCCATTTTTAGGAACTATTTACAGGAAGACATCATAGTTGCCTAATTTATAAACTGGCAGAACCATAGCTATTATTATTTATTTCTCTTAAAACACATATAAGCCTAGAAATACTGCAGTATACTGTTGCTTTTTTGCGCTTACACTTTCAGTGGATGCAACTTTTATAAATTATGTTTCCGTTGTCAATAGGTGTGAATTTTCAAAACAAGAATTTGCTACTCTAGACATACACAATTCCCTGTAGGAGTACAACCTTTTTCATCAAAGCTTTGGTTATGGGAAAGCAAACAAAAACAAACAAAAACGTCTCCAAAGTTGCCTCACTTCTTCTAGTAGCAGAAATTTTGTTGTTTTAACCAATCCATATTAGCTTAAGTACTGTACCTAGTTCACATCTGGGCCCGGTTCTTGTCGGTGGACATGTGCAGGAACCAACCCCATTGACTACATTACATACTCCTCCATGCAGACATCTAAGATTGCCACAAAGTTCGGAATCTGTGGATTATAAAAACAGGCAAATGATCGAGTGAATTAAAACTACAGATTTACACGATTGCATTATACATAACATATTTTAGTGTTCTTAGACTGTTGCTTATTAGTAGCATACGGTATGTTTGATAACGTTAATGGGGTTTCTATGGAAGGAGGAGGGAGCAGGTGACTTTGATTGAAGTATGCTTGAATATTTATGGGTAGGTGTATGTAATATTATTATTTTACGTTGCGTTTGTATTGAGATACTTGTCTATTGTGAAGGACAGTCTAGGATGAGAATGTGTTATAGCAAAACAATTTTTATTTATTAAATATAATTAGATTCGGTTTAATAAAAAGACTTGAAAATATACAGATTTGTGACTGATATCCTTTTAATTTCAATAATTACGAAACAAAATATATTCAAATTCACTTGGATAACCGAAGGGGTGGTGTAATGCAGTGGCAATCAAATTGTGTTTGATTTTATAAATTGTTAAAAACTTCAAACTTTCTTTAGCTCATTGGCATGATTATCACCTCGTGGGGGCGGGAAGAGATCCTGATGCATAAAGTTCCTTTAGTTCTGTTGCAATATGAATTGCAAGTGATTGTCTACATCCTGAGGAAAACATGGCCGTGTTGGATATCTTGTACTGTTTTAGGGTATACATTTTCTTCTTATTTCTGCTCAAAGATATAGGTTTTGAATATTCGCTAGAACCGCCTTAATTAGGCGGTTCTAACGAGCACCCACAACCTATGTTTGCAGAATAAATAAGAAAAATATCACGAATATTCATCAGAAATGTAGCCATTTTTGAGATGTAAAATTGCACGGTGTCGCATGGGTATGTTATCGTGATGGTTAAGTGTTCTTCGTATCCAAAGGCAATAGCTATGATTTGAGCCGAGACACAGCATATCCTACTCTTTACAAGTGCTCCCAGTGAAGAATCATATCAGCCTGTGCACCCATATAGCATGACCAGAGACTTCTCTTGCTGCATGAAAGAGCATTTGGGCCCTTAGCTATCCTTAAAGTGCACAACGAAGACGCTGTTCTTAGTTTTCGCTTGGCGCGCATGAAAATTGTAGGAAAAGTTGTGGCCTGCTCATCCATGTATCTTTTTCAAGCAAAAGTTCCCTGAATATTTCTTTCGTAGATTCCTTACCTAAAGGTCGGATTACTTACATATTTCACAGCGTTTTCCACTCCATTCCTCCGTGCAATGGCACTCATAATCCCCCTCCTTATTCTCACAAGTGCCGCCATTCTGACATTTAAAAGGATCTTCTTCACACTCGTTCACATCTGCAAAAAAAACAGAATAAAACATACACATAAACGGGGCTCTGAGATTATAAAACTTTTGACCGTCCGTCTATTTAAGGATTAAAGGAAGCTTAACGTTCACTGAAGTAAGAACACCATGGGGCGAACCCAAAAGGAGTTCGTACACTTTGCTTGTCACCCGATTTTGTACATTCTTCAAGTAAATTCATAACCTTTATTACATACATTTACACTAGTTTCCAGCCAATACTCGACGCCAAGTTCTGGTATGAGGACTAAAACTGAAAGAAGGAAACAGTTGTCCATAGTTTTTAGCTCGGCTGTTTGCAAAGAAAATGACGAGATTTTGTCATAGCTCTGGCGTCGTCTGCGTCGCCTGCGTCGTCGTGCAAAAACTTTGACATTTTTTAATATCTCTGTCATTACTGAACATATTTACTTGAAACTCGGACTGGTTGTTCATTATGAAAAGGGGAGCTCATACCAATAGGTGAGGTAACCCTCAAAATATTTTGGCACAGTTATGTCCCTTTTTCGACTTAGAATTTTTGTTTTCTAAAAAAAACTGCAGCCGAGCGTTGGCACCCATGCGGTGCTCTTGTTTCAATTTGCAGCTAAACAGCGTCGTTAATGCCATAAGGTCGCCATAGTCCAGTCATATTAAAGAGAACGGCGCTTTAATGATCATGCGGTGTCACGTCAGTCAATGTCTTCGATGAAGTATGAACAAAGATTACCCCTCAATAGCTTTCTCTAGTTTTTTGTGTAAATGCGCTGAGAATTTACATACCCCGACGTACTGTCAACAACTGCCTTTTCCATGCTCTGTTTGGTAGATTTTATCATTTGACCTGCTCTATCAATATTCTAGCGTCTTACCAGATGCTTTGGAAGTATAGTTTAATACAACGAAACAATTTCTGATCTTTTGATTAACAAGTCTTACTAGCTGACGAGTCCTCACCGTTGTCTCACCTCTGTGGTTCTTTGAATATTTGTGTTCAAGGAGATGTTGCACTGATGAGTTAGGAGGCTATCATGCGGACTGCACAAATTATTTGTCTAAATCGCGACAGAAGTAAGGGCGAGGATTGTGGCCACGTAAAATCTTTCCACTGGCCGTCCCAAGGCGGTTCTTCTGTGACGGTTTATTTATGTTGTTGTTTGTTACTTACTGTGTGTATCACTTGTGTCTTTATATTTTGGATGGTCATATGGCCATTTTGTGGGAAAGTGACTGTCCTTATGGCCTTCCTTTGTTTAGGTTTCCATTATGGTCTGGTCGCTTAATGTTTGTGTTTCTTTCCCTTTGGTGTTTTTGATGGGTGGAGTAAGTTAATTGTATCGATTCCTGATCTTTATTTTACTTCTACTTACTAGGATTGGTCACGACAGCAAATAGAACCATGTTGCTAAAATGGAATAAGAAGGGGTAATCATATTTCGCAGCTGCATCCATACACTTGTCTTATTCTTAAAACATATATTTTTGTACCCAGTGTAACAACTCCGTTGTCGCAGTTCTAACGTAAATTTAGAATCTTGAAAAGAAGAAAACAAGGCGTGTTTTGAGCTCAGTGAAGGCACATATCAGTCAGATGCTTGAAGAAATATATGGGCTGCATGATGCTTCCACGCAGAGCTGAATCCGGCCCGCACACTAGTACTGGTAAACCGCTTAGAGGATCTAAGCCTGTCCAGGAACCGCGGTGCGAGGCGGACCGTCCATGCTAATAAACCCTATTAGTTTCATTGGGCGACAGGGCTTGAGATGTCATTTCATCTCAATGTCGGGTAAAAGTCCCACAAAATTGGAAGCAACGTCTCCAAAATGACCTTTACAGTGTTGACGGGGACGTTAAACCTCAATTCAAACAAACAAACAAACAGTCTGCTATCTGACTCTGTTAGATGTCTATCTTTCATAAAATTTGGGTCCCGGGGCAACCGTATAGTGCACAGTAAAAAGTCTGATCAGCCTGCGAAGATTCGCAGGCTGATTTGAATCTTTAATGGGCACACATGATATAACACATCTTTCAGCTTGGTGCAGCCCTTATAGCATAAATAGGCGAGTGAGATCACCTTCGTTACAATATTGTCCCTTCCACTCTGGACGACAATCACACTTGAATGAGCCAAAACCATTTACACAACTCCCATCATGGTCACAAGGTCCTGGTTGTGGATCACATTCATCCACATCTGAAAATAATCAATTCATCACATTAAAAAAGTTTTCAAGAATATCTTGTAAACCTGATATTATATAAAGAACTATTGGTGAAGATTATGGTGTAGATTATTCTCTCTTGTCCTTCAGGATCACGGATTCCATTTTGGAATGTTTTAAATATTTAAAATATCTTTTTTTCATATGGCGTTCCTTGTATCTGCGACCTAGCTGAAGCCTAAACCCAATGCATACCATTACGAAAGCACGCATTTACAAATACATTGAAGATGAAAACTTGTGACATTTTCCTTATTTCTGCTCAAAATATAAATTGTGGCTACACGTTAGAACCACCTCATTGAGGCTGTTATAACGAGTACCCACAATCTATATTTTAGAGCAGAAATAAGAAAAAATAATGTTTACCCCTGTAAACCCCAGTTTCACTATATTAAAGTGGGGTTAAAGGGGGTCAAAATAATAAAGGTATGTTTTCGTGATGGGGAAACCCCTAAAGGAATACCTTGGCAAACAGTGCAGCCCCAGATCAGACCAGGACCTGCACTATTTGCTTACAGAATTTTCCTTTAAAAATAGAAGGAAAAAAAAACGAAACAATAGGCCTGACACCCCTTATATGGCAAATGGACTTGCCCAACATATAGCAATGAACGAGTCCACAAGTATACAATGGATTAATAATAAAGCACTGCGCGACGTAACCTACAATAACACCTAAGCGACCTACAAAAGACTCACACCAGCCTGCGCAAACAGCATTTCGGTTATCTCTCTTTGGATAGCCCCAAGGATATACAGTCAACCCTCGTTACACTGACATTCGTTTTAACGACAGAACTCGTTATAACGACAATCTCAATAAAATTAGGTTAAGCCTTGGCTCCCATTGGCTATGGTCTCCCTCGGATTGAAAAAAAAAATAACATATCGAATCCATAATCATGAAAGATTCATGCAATCTATTACACGACGAAACAAAAATGTTATAAACTTCGGTGAGAATCACCTCACTGAGGCGATTCTAACAATTGTCTATTCAATTTGTTTCTTGGAGCTATCAAATTGAATGGCATTTTGTTAACGTTCACACACCTAATTGGGGTTCTTTATAAGGGCAAATTCTTTATAATGGCACAATATCAGGGAAAAAATACCGTCGTTATAACGAGGCTCCTCTTTAGAATACTCATGCGATCATGGAAAGGCTAAAACTTTGATTCGCTTTATACGCAGATTGATATGAGTCTGCGCAGGTTGCAAGTCGTATAATAGGCTTTTTCATGTGCTGACTCATATGTCTGTATTGCATCAGGAGCTTCTAAGACTCTGAAATAGAATGCTACTTCAAGCATTAATGAGTTCACTTACCGGCTCCGCATTTCGGTCCCGTATAGCCGTCGGCGCATCTGCACCTATAGGAGCCATAACTATTCTCACACGTCCCACCATACAGGCACGGGGATGATAAACACTCGTCCACATCTGGAAATATTGTCAAAAGTAAATGAGCCTGCGCATGACAAAACCTACAATAAGACCGGTGTGACCAGCAGAGGCTCAAATCATATAAACCTGGGCACCTATCTACTATGACAGCACCTTTTGCTTATGTCTCTTTGCATAGATATTAACATATAGTATGTAAATGCGATCAGCGAAGACTCAGATCAGACTGCGCGTAAGCGCAGACTGATCTGAGTCTTCGCTGGTCGCTCAAGCCTTCTGGTAAATTTTGTCATGCGAATTTAATTCTAATTCAACTGAAAATTCAATGGAGATGATGAGAATGTGAATGTAAAATAAACATCCTTTGTCACTTGAATACAAATGTAGTCTGATGGCACAGCATTGTATAAGCTACGGAAAGCGAAAGTATATCTTCGCACATGTGCCTCATTGAGGAGTTTCCAGTGAGGGCACACAACATACCATTTCAAGATAAATGCCCATCGGGGCTTTAAGAAATAAATGGGCTGCATGATGCTTCCACGCAGAGCTGAATCCGGCTGCACATGAGTACTGGTAAAACTGCTAAGAGCATCTAAGCCTGTCCGGGCAAAGCGGTGCGAGTCGGACCCTCCATCCTATTGGTTTCATTGGGCAACAGGGCTTGAGATGTCATTTAATCTCAGTGTCGGGTAAAAGTCCCACAAAATTGGAAGCAACGTCTCCGAAATGATCTATATAGTGTTGACGGGGACGTTTAACATCAAATCAAACAAACAAACAAATCAAGATAAATGAGACAACCCACCCTACATTATCAATTTTTATATGCAGTTCTACGAAATATGTCGTAGTGGCTTGAGAGCGAGATCGAAAAAAAAGTTGAACAAGCGATGAGTGTTCTAGCCACAGGAGTTTAACTGTATTTGAAACAGAGCACCTATATAGCCAATGGGAAAAACGATGATTTATTATACAACAAATCACGGGGCGTGCCGAATGGCGTCATTAAAAGCTGCCATTTTATGGCGTCACTCGTAGATTCCTTGACGTTGGACGATGTAACGCCACTTTCTCGCACTGAAAACGTTACTATAGCACATACATGCATGTTAAAGAGTCAATAATTTGTGCGGGATTTCTTCTTACACTGGCGAAAGGTTGTGAGAATTTGACAGAAACAACAACATTATTGCCGATTTTCAACATGTTAGAATCGAAAGAGATCAGCTCTTGTCTGTGATATGTTGAGTAATAACAATTGACGGTCAGTTGTACGGAGACAAATCACGCTCTACGCGCTCGTGATTTGATCTTCTTAAGAATTGACCTTCAAAATGTGTAATAAAATTCAGTTTGTCAATCAGTTGTAAATAGACAAATCAAGCGCTATGCGCTCGTGATTTAATCTACTTTACAACTGATTTCCAAACTGAGATTAATTACTCAACAAATCACAGCTAGAGCTGTTTTATTTCTTAAACAGACATATGATCAACTACGATATAGCGGTCTTGTAAATTAAAACAGTGCAAATTGATAGTCTCAATAAAACCAAGTCTCCTTCTTGCTGTCTTCCGTGCATTACTGGTTTCCTTTTGGTTTCCTTTTGCTGCAAATTGGATCACAGGGAGCAAAAAACCTTCCAACTGATCTTGACCAGATAGGATACAGGACATAAGCTAAGAAACAGGCCTTCAAAAGAAAAGTCATGCTGAAACTTTTACAAAAGCCGATGCAGGATTAAACCTAAGATCAGCACTCGCATTCGCGATATCTGGTCAGGGGCTTCGCTGTTCGCACGACCAATAATTTTTTGGAACAGTGAAACTCTTCCCAACCCAACAGGACCAATAAATAAAAAGAGGATCTTACAAGATTGGTCATGTCATATGATATTTATGAAACGAACCTTTGGCGAGTTTCACTAACTTCATATGAAATGACTACGAGTGTAGGATTCAGTTTATCATATGACCACTTTAAATTGTGAATTTGACATTTTTCCACAAAGACTGTTGACATGGACGTCGTCATTACGTTACTAATCCCCGCAAAAGTGTTATGACAAGTGTGGTGATACGATGTTTATAACACGACGTTATCCACTGTTTATCAATGACGTCGTATGATAAATAACGTTCTGACACAGCATGTCAATATAGACAATGAGCTGTGATTTATTCTGTAATAAATCACAGGGAAGAAAAGCGTGACACCAGTAGCTGCCGTTTTATGACGTCAGTTCTAGATTTCGTGACGTTAGATGGCGTAACGCCATTTTTTCGCATCGAAGACATTACAAAAGTACATAAATGCGTGTGTTACTGTCAATGATTTCGGCGGAACTTATTCTAACACTGGCGAACGTTTGGATGAATTTGAAGGAAACAACAATATTATTGCCGATTTTCAGTGTGTTGGAATCGGAATATATCAGCTCTAGGGTGTGAACTGTTGAGTAATAAATCACGGTTTGTTCGCAAGTTGTAGTTTTACTTTACTGCGATAACACACCGTGCGTGCGACATAGTTCATTTTTCACTTCTCCAAAATGGCTACTTTTTCTGGAACCGTGAAGTTTTTCTCATTTATACTGCAAAAATAGGTTGTGTGTGCTCGTTAGTAGAACCGCCTCATTGAGGGGGTTCTAACGAGTACCCAAATACAATGTATTGGAGCAGAAATAAGAAAAATGTTGTATGCCCCTCCCCGCCATAAACCAAGTTTTCACTGTTTAAAGTGGGTTAAGGTGGGTGTTCATTTCACGGACTTGTGATGTTACAACTGACCTCAAACCTTAGAATTATTACTCAACAAACCACATGTGAATCAAACGTAAAGCTGATCTATTTCTTAATTTAAAACCTACGAGAAGACAGATGCACCAAGCAAACTCAGATAAATGTTTTATGATAAAATTAAGAAATAGATCAGCTCTAGTAGTGATTTATTGAATAATAATTCACTGTTTGGAGGTCAGTTGTAAAGTAGATTTGTCATTCAATGAATCGCGGGTCTAGAGCTGATCTATTTCGATTCTAACGCTAGAAGTTGACGAAAATGAAAATAATGTTACAAAACATACGGTCATTTAAAAGATACAAAGAGACGAGACGCTTAAGGGATTGACAATTTGCACATGTCGACTTTACGAATACTCTGAATTAAATTACACTATTAATACTGAAGAAAAAGAGCTGCTCTAGCAGAGATTTATTGAGTGATAAAATCACTAAAATCAATGTTTGGAGATCTGTTGTAAAGTAGAACAAATCACTTGCGCATGGCGCACGTGATTTAACTGCTAACAACTGACCAACAAACAGTGATTTATCACTCAATAAATCAAGGAAATAGAGCTGATTTATTTCGATTCTAACACACTAAAAGCCGATGAAAATGCTATTGACTGGTTCAGATTCGCCATTGTTTAAAGGAATACCGCCGATATAACTGCCTGTATCACATGCATTTACATATCGGATACCAGAAAACGACGTTACACCATCTCACGTCAAAATAACAATGAATGACGTCATAAAACGTCGTAAAACGTCATACACACGAGGGTCTTCGAGTCGCACTATTCCGCCCAGTGATTTATCTCTCAATGTATCATTAATTATTTACTTTTGGCTATATAGACGACCAGTGTTAGAATTCAAAGTAGATTATTAGTATCAGATTATCGTTTAGATAGAACATTATGAAAACCCGCCTATACAAATGCATTGTAAACTTTACTGCCGGAAAAACAAAAATTTAAAGATGAAAAATTGTGATATTTTTCTTATTTCTTTTCAAAATATAGATTATGGGTGCTCGATAGAACCGCTTCATCGAGGCGGTTTTAACGAGTACCCACAATCTATAGTATAGAGCAGATATAAGAAAAATAAGGCTTACCCCGTAAAAAAACAGTTTTACTATTTAAAAGTGGGGTTCAATGGGATCAAAATTATATAGGCATGTTTTCGTGATGATGTGATACTCCTATCTTTGGTTGTCTTACCTTCAGAACAATTTGCTCCCTTGAAGTTGGGTGGGCATATGCACGCATATCCTCCTTGTTGATTAACGCATTCTCCATTGGCACAGAGCTGTACACTTAGCTTGCATTCATCCACATCTTGACAGAAACAAAGTTATAATGCAAAACTATATATTTCTTGCAATAAAAATACTGCCAGACCGACTTTCTTAATGTTTTATGATGGAATTCAAAGTAAAGGACGTTATTTTTTCATTCATGTCAATACATAACATTCAATCTCGGCAAGTTCGTCCATCATGTATGAACAAACAAGATATAATGTATCACAACTTGGCTTGTGAATGAGAATATTATTAATTTGTCAAATGGTGCTGTTCGCTTTTAAATTAACGTCTTACGGTTTATCAAGAATAATTCATACTTCACTTACAAGTCAACATTTAAGACTGAGATGGTAAATCCCCGAAGTTACCGGTAATCAATATCCGAATTTGGTCTCTGCCGTTTTACACACGCAAAGCTCCAATGCATAGCAGTGAAATATCTTGACATTTTGTGTCGGTACGCTTATTCACTGGGCACGAAGGCCCTAAATTCATGTTAAGAGACTTTAACATTTGACGTTTCTAAATACGCAACGTAAATAATCGAACAGATTATGCAAATATTCAAGTCACGAATTTAACAGTCTATATCAGAAAGATAAAAGGAAGGCTTAATTGACCGAACATAGCTAGTCTGCCACAGAAATAACTTGAACACTCTATAGTTTTCAGTTCTGTTCCGTAGTACTTACTTCCAAAGGATTACCCTTTCATAGAACCTATTTAACTTCACCACAGCTGGTGTAAAGGTAATGTGTGGCGGTCTTAACCGTCTCCATGCCCTTCATCATAGTGTGGATCATACTTACTCGTCCTTTGGGTTCATTGATTCCACTGCAGAGTTTAAAAATAAATGAGGGTCACTGATGAGGCTTAATATGCCGAAACTAGCTAACCTCGCCACGAAACAACTTTAACACTCTACAGTTTCCAGTTCTGTTCTGTAGTCCTTGCATCAAAAGATTACCCTTTTATAGAACATATTTAATTCTGAAACTTTCCATTCTTATTATACTTGCATAGAATCATAGTTTGTTGGAACTAGCTGGGCCAACCTATATAGGCCGTTCGACCGAACACCACAACCTTTATTTGGAGAAAAAATTAGAAACTATCGTTACAATAACACATCCGTGCGATATAGGTCTAGAACATGGTGGTTTCTGATGAAAATGTGTGATAAGTTTTTATTTATACACTAAACACAGTTTGTAAGTGCTCTAACGAGAACAAACAATCTATGTCTTGGAGCATAAATAAGAAAAATGAAGTATACCCCTGTAAACACCAGTTGTCTCTATAAAAGTGAGGTTTGGAGTGGTGTTCATTTCACTGACTTGTTAACGTGATGTCAATTCATATCAGGTGTATTATCCTAACACGTGTTTCATTACCTAACTCGCATCTGTCTCCTGTCCACAAGGCACCGTATGAAGCGGTGTAACAGTTGCAGGCATATCCACCTTCTTCATTAACACACAGTCCATTACCGTTGCATGCATCTGGGTCAATATCACACTCATTCACATCTAATAACAAACCATGGTAATTACAAATATTCGATAGACAAAATTAAACCAAACTCAACATGTCTTAAAAGAAAGTGGGTATTCAGCAAATAAAAATTCTTTGATGAATTCAGTCTTTAACACGCAACAGTAATCTGTATGAATCAGAATTCAGAGCAAGCACTCTGTTTTTCTTGAACTCGAGCGTATACACTCTTGAATTATTGCGGTTTTCATTGCAGAAACTTTAATAATCATTAAATGTCTTCATTTATTATAATAGTAGTTCGCCTATTAGCTATAATGGCGTCGTCCATATCTCTAGAAATAGCATTTAAGATGGTGTTTTTTATATTTTACTTATTTCAGCTCCAAACATGGATTATTGGTGCCAATAATCTTCGCTTTTTAGCAAAAGGATACTAATTGTCCCTGACAACTTCCACATTTCCCTTGTGCGAAATGGGTCGTACAAGGATATTTATTACCTGGTTGTGATAAAGTAATGTTTGTATGTTGATACACGTCTTGTTTTGTGCATGGCTTTGTGCTACTGTTCCGGTGACTTTCGATAGCTGTTTTCATTCTGGGTATCTCTGTCTTTGTATGTTACGCCGGACTATACCAATAAAACTTTGACCCCCTTGAACCCCACTTGTGTATAGTTAAACTGGGGTTCAGGCCTCAGATTCTATGACGGTTCCAGTGTAAAAACTTTTTGAGAATTAGAGAGATCTAATTCAAGGTAATGTTAGCTGGTGCCTGATGCTCTATCTCTGGTCGGAACCATCGGAGTCTAACTGTTGGTGTTCTTTTGTTCCAGCATTTCAGTGGTTTCTTGCTGTTGAGTCCCCACCGTTGTTTCATCTCTGTGGTTGGTTGATTATTTGTATTCACGGAGATGTTGCACTTATGAGCTAGGAGGCCTTCATGCGGACTGAACAAACTTTTGTCTAAATCGCGACAAAAGTAAGGGCGAGGATTGTGGCCACGTAAAATCGAATTAAGCCCCCCCCCCCACCCCCCAGTGAAATTTGTTTCCACTGACCGTTCCCAGGCGGTTCTTCTGTCGCGCTTTATTTTTGCTATGGTTTGTCTTTGGGTGTTTGTGATGCTTATATTATTTTATTTTGGATAGCCTATTGGTCATTTTGTGGGAAAGTAACTGTCCTTTTGGCTTTCCGCTATTGGTGTTTCCATTGGGTCTGTTGTTTCGTGTTTTTGCTTCTTTCCCTCTGGTGTCTCTGATGGGATCTGTGGATTGATTGTATCGATTACTGATCATTGCTTTCACTTCTATTTGACAGGGGTAATCTTAATTTTCTTATTTCTGCTCTAAAACATGATGAGGCGGTCCTAATGAGTACCCGCGATCTATGTTTGAGCAGAAATAAGAACAATATCGCAATTTTTTCATCTTTAAATTTTCGTGTGTCTTTTTCGTGAACTATTGTAAAGGCGTGCTTCCATAATGTTTTCTTTACTGTTTCTTGAACAATGAAGGGGCTTGTGTTGCCGGCGCGCAGATTTTTTTGGGTTCTGTGCGCCACTGGTTTTCGTGCGTTGGAATAAGAGTGGCTTTTCCTGTCTTTTTCGTTTTGCTAGTTCTCTTCATAAAACGTCTATTATCGCCTTTTTAACAGAAGAACCATTTATTGACTTGGTTTACGATGTAGTAAGTTAACGTATCATTAGACTTTTGACCTAATGATTCGTCTATGAGACTTATATTTTTGCGGAAAAAACTATGAGAAGCTTTACTTCTAACATTTGTAAATTGCTAAACAGTTGACAATTCGACGACCAACGACTTCGTTTTGGTAACGATGCTTTGAACAACCGGGAGCAATATATTACCAATTTGACATAATTCTCCAGTCCACTGGTCCGGACATAAACATCGCGCCATTGTGTTATCATCTATGCAAGCACCTTGGTTTTTGCAGGGGTTAGGCTGGCATACACCTAGATCTGAAATAATCATCATTTATTTAAAACAGTAGCACATTACTATCAAGAAACAAGAAATTTTACCTCCAGATGGTTCCAACTGAAATCTTTATGTTAGATCATCACGAAAACACGCCTATATAATTTTGACCCCCTATTAACCCCACTTTTAAAATGTAAAACTGGGGTTTTCATGGGTAAACAATATTTTTCTTATTTCTGATAAAAAATATAACTTGTTGGTACTCGATAGAACCGCCTCGTCGAGGCGGTTCTATCCAATCCCCGCAATCTATGTTTTGAGCAAAAATAAGAAAAATATCAGGATTTTTTTTATCTGGAATTTTTCAGTTTTGGGTGATAAAATCTTCCAATACATTGGTATAGGCGTGTTTCGTAATGTACTCGAAGTTGTTCGAAAATCTACATTTTCATATAATGGAATTTAAATGGCTGTTGGAAATCTTGATATATTTTCCGGAACGTAAGTTCAAACGTTCATAAAGCAGAGCTTATTTTGGTAAAAAGGGCTTGTTCTTAATTCTTTAAGAAATGGCAAAATACAGTAATACAGTATTATGTTCGAAAGCATATATCAGTTTTAAGAACGGCATAGTCTTCCTTACTTGTTAACCAAATCTCGAGAAATGACAAATGCCGTAGCAATGAAATCATACTATGTTCGCAGCACGATAGGCATGTGCTACTACACAGTTAACTCACATGTTCATATTATACATATTATACCATAGAAAGAAGAGAGAAATTTTGATTATAAAAGTATTACCGTTTTTGCAATAATTAAGTTCTGCACACAGAGAGGTCCAAATAGATAATATTGAAAAAAAACTATTGTAAATATTGGTCAAAATAGAAGTGGTGGCAATGATCAGGAATCGATACAATCGACCCACAGCTCCCATCAGAGACACCAAAGGGAAAATAACACAAACATGAAACAATAGACCTAATGGAAACACCAATAGCGGAAAGCGAAACGGACAGTTACTTTCCCACAAAATGGTGAATAGGCTATCCAAAATAAAATTATATAAGTGACACAAACACCCAAAGACAAACCATAACAAAAATAATCGCGACAGAAGAACCGCGTTGGAACGGTAAGCGGAAACGAATTCCACTTGGGGGCGGGGTGTTGCTTAAATCGATTTTACGTGGCACAATCCTCGTGGCCACAAGTATCAGTGATAAAATAGGGTATCAAGAGTGTACAATTTAGTTACCCTGCTCTGGGGATTTTGGTTCTCGTTAGAAATTTTAAAAAGTATATACCTCACATAGCCAACTTATACACAAGGATTATCCTCAAATATTGACCACAATAAAATAAATCGGAAAGGTTGCCTTTCGAACAAAAACATATCTGGAGTCTCTTTTCAAAAACATACAGAACAGTCCTTTAACCTTCCTGCATGTATGATATTTCTAGAACATCTGTTCTGATTTTAACGCCTCTTTGTTTAATAAGAGCTTGTTACCAGCATCCTAAAATATGTCATGAGGTTAACCATCACGAAAACACGCCTACATAGTTTTGACCCCCCTTAAAATAGAAGTGGAAGCAATGATCAGGAATCGATACAATTTACCCACAGCTCCCATCGGAGACACCAAAGGGAAAGACACACAAACATGAAACAACAGACCCTAATGGAAACATCAATAGCGGAAAGCCAAAAGGACAGTTACTTTCCCACGAAATGGCCAATAGGCTATCCAAAATAAAATAATATAAGCGACACAAACGAGATTCACGCTTTGTAAAGTGTCGAGTATCGAGTCAAAAATGTCGAGTATCGAGTTGAAATTGTCGAGTATCGAGTTGAAATTGTCGAGTATCGAGTCAAAAATGTCGAGTATCGAGTTGAAATTGTCGAGTATCGAGTCAAAAATGTCGAGTATCGAGTTGAAATAGTCGAGTATCGAGTCAAAAATGTCGAGTATCGAGTCGAAAATGTCGAGTATCGAGTCGAAAATGTCGAGTATCGAGTCAAAAATGTCGAGTATCGAGTTGAAATTGTCGAGTATCGAGTTAAAATTGTTGAGTATCGAGTAAAGTTGGTCAAAATCTCAGGAATCTAGATCAAATTTTAAGTTAAATACACTTGTACAAGTCTCCTACTCAGTACTGTTATTATCTTTTTTCTGTTTCTCCTTTTCCCTCTTAGTTCTTTTATATGTTTTTTTTTGGCTTGATTTAGGCGTATTCCGCTTCTATTAAAGAGGGAACAAATATGAGACTGAGCATCAGTCTAAAGCAGATTGAACCACATGAATATTCCCAAGAAAATATAGGTATGGATGTTGATAATTAATTAGTTTGTACCAAATGGAATCTTCCTCCTTTTATATAGGGTGAGTCCATTTCAAAATTAGAGGTGTCAGGTTTTGTTTTCTTCAAAATATATTTGGAAATTGGCTGAACGTTTTACAAACATTGTAGACCTTAATCAGATGCAGCGTTCTGTGGCATCTGATCTGGGCCTGCACTGTTTGCCAACTACCTGTTTTGGGGTTTCAGTACAAAATGGGTTAAATCACCAAAAGCTACAGACTGACCCCAGCTATCTAAATATTAAGCTAAGTTATTTCAGAGAAATATCCATTAATCTGACTTTTATTGTCTGTTAAGGGGTTTATTTATGTTGTTCTCCTGGTCAGGTTGTAACTGATGTCAATGGCATTAATTTTGCAAGATTGTTTGCTTTGAAATCCAAAGAGCCTGCTCCCAACAAAATTAATAAATACCAACACAGGTATCTGGAAAAACAGTGCAGATCCAGATCCAAGAAGATCTGAATTCTATGACATTCACCCGACATATTTTGGACCCTATACGATGCGGTTTGGCAACTAAGTTAAAGTTTTAGGGTAATTTATTTTTTTGTTTTAGTTGTAAGGTCCATCCATTGCAGAACTTGACCTTTCACATGTGACCAAGGCAAGGCTCAAACCATAGCAGTGAGAGACCTGATGATTAAGAGTCAGCACTCTTATCCACTAGGCCATGGAGGCCTATGTTTTAGGGTGATTACAGAAATGATATATAGGAGTCAGTGCAACTGAGTGCATTGTATCCCAATCCCACCGACATTCCCTATTTGGGTCACACTTGTACATTACGATAGCACAACCTTGTCCACAGAGCATTTAACATATCTTGAAAACTGTTGCTTTCCTGGTTAACATTTGTGATACGGTATTTGTCTTATTATACTCAAAACATGGGTTATTGGTGCTCATTAGAACCACCTCAAGGCGGTTCCAACTAGTACCCACAACCTATATCTTGGAACAGAAATAAGAAAATACTGTATACCCCTGTACACTCCAGTTTTCTAATATAAAGTGGGGTTTAGAGGGCTATTCATTACACAGACTTGTTATCACGGTGATAAATGTTGTGCAAAATAGCTAAAACGATGAACAAAATGGCCACCAGAGCTAAAAACAGAAAATACATTGTAAATTTGCATCAAATGCGAACTCCTCCTAAACCCTTGGGTCAAGTGGATTCAAACTTCACAGGAATGTTGCCAAGGTGACTCCCTACCAAAATAGCTAAATTATTCCGCTCTGTCGAACAAGATGGCTACCATCGCTAAAAATAGAAAAAATGACAACTTCTGTTGTACCCTTGGGCCAATTTCATTCAAACTTTGTAGGAATGTTGCTTAGATGACCCTATACCGATATAGTTGCAATGATCTCGCTCCGATGAACAAAATCGCAGCCAGAGCTAAAAATAGAAAAACATTGTAAATTTGCTTCTAACGCAAACTTCTCCTAAAACCTTAGGCCAATTTGAGCCAAACTTCACAGGAATGTTGCCTAGGTGACACCCTGCCAAAATAGCTAAGATTGTTCTGCTCTGACAAACAAGATGGCCACCAGAGCTAGAATATAATTTTCTTGAGACAGTGACACTCAGTCGAGCGAATCAGGGCCCAGAGGGCCCTCTTGTATATATGTAGACTGGGGATGAAAGCTCGGACGAGTTTAAAAACTGGCAAGGTCAGAGCATTAATCATAGTGTTATGTCCCCTTGATTTCTGAAAATGTCTATTTTTGACCTTGTCATAAATTTTGATTGGATCTTCCTGAAACTTATATACAAGTCAGTCAGGTTTAAAAGCTTGGATGAGTTATGACCCCTACTTTACTGAAAATGCTTATCTTTTACCTGGTCACCACTGTAGCCACTTCAGTTTTGATCGGATCTTCTTGAAACTTACAAACAAGTAAGTCAGGGATAAAGGCTCGGACGAGTTCGAAAACTATCTAGGTCGGCCTATCTTTCATAGAGTTACGTCCCCTTGATTATTGAAAATGCCTATTTTTGACCTTGTCATCACCGTAGCCCCTTCAGTTTTCATCGGATCTTTTTTGAAGCATACATGTAAGTAAGTAGGGATAAAAACAAAATGGTGAGGTCAGCCTATATTTCAGAGTGTTATGTCCCCCTTGATTACAGAAAATTCTATATCTTTGACCTTGTCATCACCATAGTCCCTTTCATTTTCTATTCGAACGTCCTTAAACTAACATGTAATTAATTCCGGGATATATGCTTGAATCAATTAGAAAACTGATGAGGCCCCGGCAGAGCCATTTTTGGTCCCAGTGCTATAATTTGAACAATCTTGGTTAAGGTCCACCATATGAAGCTTCATACCAAATATCAAAGAACTGAGCCTTCTGGTTTCAGACAAGAAGGTTTATAAATATTTTCCCTATATAAGTCTATGTAAAACCTGTGGGGCCCCGGTGCGGGGGTATTTTTGGCCCAAGGGCAATAATTTGAACCATCTTGATAGAGGTGTACTAGACAAAGCTTCATATCAAATATCAAGGACCTGAGCCTTCTGGTTTCAGAGAAGAAGATTTATAAAAAATTTCCCTATATAAGTCTATGTAAAACCTGTGGGGCCCCCGGCGCGGGGGCATTTTCGGCCCAAGGGCTATAATTTGAACAATCTTTATAGATGACCCACTAGACAAAGCTTCATATCAAATATCAAAGACCTGGGCCTTCTGGTTTCAGAGAAGAAGATTTTTAAAGATTTTCCCTATTTAGTCTATGTAAAACCAAAGGGCCCAGGGGCGGTGGCCTAATTTTTTTTTGCCCCAGGGCTATAATTTGAACAATCTTGATAGAGGTCCACAAGATGAAGCTTCACACCAATTATTAAAGACCTGGGCCTTGCGGTTTCAGAGAAGATTTTTAAGGTTTTTCCTATATAAGTCAATGTAAAACCAAAGGGCCCTGGGAAGAGCATTTTTGATGCAAGGGCTATAATTTGAACAATCTTGGTAGAGGTACACGTGATGAAGCTACACACCAAATATCAAAGTCCTGGGCCATGCTGTTTCAGAGGAGAAGGTTTTTTAAAGACATTTCCTGTGTAAGTCAATGTCAAACCAAAGGGCCCCGGGGCAGGGGCACTTTTGACCCCAGGGCTATAATTTGAACAAACTTGCTAGAGGTCCATTAGATGAAGCTTCACACAAATTATCAAAGACCTGGGACTTGCGGTTTCAGAGAAGAAGTTTTTAAAGATTTTTCCTATAAAAGTCTATGTAAACTGAACCAAAGGGTCCCTGGGTGGAAACATTTTTTAGCCCCAGGGCTATAATTTGAACAATCTTGGTAGAGGTCCACTAGATGAAGCTTCATACCAAATATCAATGATTTGGGCCATGCAGATTTTTTAGGTTTTCAGTGAAAAAATCCATTTTATTAACCTCAGTAGCACTTCCAAGATGGGAAATCTTCTCTCAACTGATCCTCTGGTCATCTTGTGGTTCCAGCACTCCATTTGGGCTATCAGCAACTCATCATTGTTTTGGCGTAAAAGCTATTAATTATCCAGTAAATGGGCTGCATTTGTTAGGGCAGCATATATAATGTCCATTAACATCAACTTTGGCATCCAGTGTTTTTGTTTTAGTTCATTTTGATGCTAGGCACATCAGTTGGGAATTAATTACAAGATTTAATGTTTCAAGACACCCAAATATTGTTTATCTGTAAGGGGAAAATTGTTGCTTTGCCCATTTTGTACCAAAAGGAATCTTCCACCATATACAGAATAAGTCCATTTCAAAATTTAGGGGTGTCATGTTGTGTTTTCTTCAAAAACTACTTGGAAATTTGCTGGAAATTGTGCAAAGCATTACGAAAACACGCCTATACAAATACATTATAATTCTTACCACCGAAAAATGACAATTTTTAGATCTAACGAGTACCCACAATCTATGTTTTTGAGCAGAAATAAGAAAAATAATTTATACCCCTGAAAACCCTAGTTTTACTATATAAAACTGGGGTTTAAGGGGGTCAAATTTATATAGTTGTGTTTTCGTGATGAGTGAAGGTCGTTCTGCGTTTTCTGATCTGGGCCTGCACTGTTTGCTTACTAATTACTGTTTTGGTGTTTCCTGTACAAAAAGGATTAAATGAACAAGGAAAAATAAAAATGTCAGTGTAGATGTGTTGCATACTAAATTTATAAATATTTGGTATATTAGGGATACACCACTTTAGGACCACTGTTGCCCTAGATCAGCAAAATTAGCTTGTTAATATGATGACATATTTTAGGATAAAACAAACACAAGTCATTATTTTTGAGTCATTGCTTGTTCAAATAAGACGACTCACATACCTGTCAGTCATGCTGCAGAATTATGTTAATGTTAACTCGATACTCGAAAATTTTAACTCGATACTCGACATTTTTGACTTGATACTCGACAATTTCAACTCGATACTCGACAATTTTGACTCGATACTCGACTTTTTTTACTCGATACTCGACAATTTTGACTCGATACTCGACTTTTTTAACTCGATACTCGACAATTTTGACTCGATACTCGACTTTTTTAACTCGATACTCGACAATTTTGACTCGATACTCGACTTTTTTGACTCGATACTCGACAATTTTGACTCGATACTCGACTTTTTTTAACTCGATACTTGACAATTTTGACTCGATACTCGACTTTTTTGACTCGATACTCGACAATTTCAACTCGATACTCGACTTTTTTAACTCGATACTTGACAATTTTGACTCGATACTCGAAATTTTTCACTCGATACTCGACAATTTTGACTCGATACTCGACAATTTTGACTCGATACTTGATACTCGACAAAAAGAAACCCTCGACACAAACACTCAAAGACACACCATAACAAAAATAATCCGCCAATCCGCCACAGAAAAACCGCCTTGGAACGGTCAGTGGAAACGAATTCTACTGGTTGTGTGTGTGTGTGTGTGTGTGTGTTGGGGGGGGGGGGCTTAAATCGATTTTACTTGGCCACAATCCTCGCCCTTACTTCAGTCGCGATTAAGACAAATAATTTGTTCAGTCCGCATGAAGGGCTCCTTTTATATCGTAAAACTGAGGTTTAAAGGGGTATACATATGAAAATTTTAGGTGGTATTTTTTCCAATAAATTTGAATAGACGTGTTTTCGTAATGGTTTCCAATAATGCATTGCTTTTCAAAAAAGAATCCAAAAAAAAAAAAAAAAAAAAAAAAAAAAAAGGTTTCAAGGCTAATTTTATCACTACATTGCTCTTTACTGTCGCTAGCGTTAAGCTCATTGTGATGGAATTTTCGCCGTACTAACTCAAAGAGCAGTTTATATTTAATTTCCTTTGTGATCATTACATTCATTTTAGTGTTCACAAACGCCACTAAGTGCCACGCTAGGGGGCCTACGCATATTACTATAACTAACCCGTTTGTTATATTGGTGTTTTTCTCATCACCACGAAAACACGCCTATATAATTTTGACCCCCTTGAACCCCACTTTTATATAGTAAAATTGGTGTTTACAGGGGTAAACCTTCTTTATCGAGGCGGTTCTAACAAGTACCCACAATCTATATTTTGAGCAGAAATAAGAAAAATATCGCAATTTTTCATCTTAAAATTCTCTTTTTTTCGGTGATAAAGGTTACAATGTATTTGTATAGGCGTGTTTTCGTAATGATTTTTGTAGAACTAATATTTATCAAATGAAAATGTTGAAAAGAGGTTAGTGTTGTAGCCCTTGTTTGGACACATTTAAAAATCCATATGTCAAGTTTTACAACTATAGACCATTTGGTTCGGAATTTATGGCCAAGACTCGACTCCATAAACTATTTAAAGGGGCGTTACTCAAGAAAAAGACATGTTTTGAGAAGTTGAAGAGCAATTACAACAGAATTTGAATATTCTTAGTATTAAGCATGGTCAAAGCAGACGCAAAGTTTATCATTTATTGAAAACCGCATGGAAAATTTACCATTCATTCTAGGGTATGCACATTTATTTTTTATATATACCTAGTTTTCTCTAAGAGTAACATCCCTTGATTTTCATTGATTTAAACCCACAATATTATGTGATGTCATTTTCGTTTTAATTTTTTTTCAAAATAATTTAAATTACCATGTATTCTAGTTTGTAGCAGCCTAATATTTTTCTCGTGCCCTTTGTTTACCGTGTATGTTGTTCATGATTAAAGATAGAACTGAGACATATGATTTCGAAATTCTAACTCAAAATCAACAACTAGAAGGCTCCTCGTAAAAAATCGTTTCGTTACTGGCGGAGTGCGCGCAGAACTGAAATGACGTCGGATGTTACATTTACTTCTATCGACCTCCTCTATAATTACTCTTTTTTTCTTTTGTTTACTGTAAGAATTAAAATAATTGTTTCTTTTCTGTGCTGTATCGTGATTAACGTATGTTGTAAATAGCAATTATGGGTAAACTCAATTCAGTTTACTCCGCTAAGCTGTGGTAATCTAACATTTCTCGGTCTGCCGTTAGAACGAAGTAAATAAAAAATTTTCTTATATAATTGTAGAATGTCCCTCCTAAAAAGTTCTCTTTAACCTACAATCAGCACAGACAGGTCCACTCCATGGTGAATGACAATCACATCGGAACAATCCTGGTCCGGTCTTGTAACAAGTTCCTCCGTTCTCGCACGGCGATGCCGCGCAGCGATCAACCTCTGAAATACAAAATATGTAGTTATTTTTTTCGTATGACGTCATGTCTAGGAATAATATAACGTCATGTGTTAAGGTTGGTATTCCACTAGTGGATTAAATATGCAATTGAGTTAGATACACCCCGTAACATTAAACGTAAGATGTCCTTAACGACGTCGCGTTTACTAATGGCGGATATTGGCATTTTGTAAAAAAAAATCTTGCATGAAATGCATATTTAATGTCATATGGTAAATAGAATATTGCATTCGTGCTCATGTATAATTAAATTTATAATCTATTAACCTCGCTAAGGAAAGGGAATAATTTTTGCACAACTCGTTTAATAATGGTACACGATTTGTTTGTTTGTATCGGAGTTTAAAGGCCCAGTCAACACTGTTTAGGCAATTATTGTGCAGGTCAGTTTACCTATCAACACTTTTCCCGGGCAGGCTTATACATAAGCGTTTAACCAGTACAGGACAAACGCCCTTCATGAACCAGGGGAAGGGAGAGAATTACCATAGAACAGATTTCATCATCAGTCTCCAAGAAAGAATGTTGCCGACCCCGGCAGGTATCGAACCCGCGTCCTCCTGATCACCAGTTGGACGCGCATCCGACTGAGCTAACGAGGCCGGCTAATGATACATGAACACTCATGTAAGGTAGAAACATACAACAATCATAAAAACATAGCAGTTCTAAAAAGTACCCAGTGCACCCCAACATTCCGGCGCGCAATAATCGGTCAATTTATTTAGTATCAGCTCACCGTATTTTTCCTATGATATTTTGTCTCATACTTTTTCCAGAAATAATAACATATTTGCCATTCACCAAGTAGTCTGGATCATTCATAAAAGTGCAATGTCACGTTAACCTGATAAAGCTCACTTCTGCGGAGATACTTGCATATCTTTATCAGATCAAGGTGTTACAATGCAATTAATATAGGGAGTAACTGATTAAGGTAATTTATCTTGTTACTTTAGTTTAACTGGTGGTTAATGTTTGCTATATTCTTCCTGTGTGTTTTGATTTGTATGTTTTCTGTGTCTTTCCACTTACGGTGTATTGCACTTTTTTGTGTATGCACAGTTCAAGTGTGTGTTTGGTTTTTACGTCCCTCGAGCAACTAAGGTCATAGAGAGACGAGAAATCGGTTTAAACATTCACACGAAAGTCTGGAGAAGCCCAGGATCGAACCCACTACCCCTGATGTATGAGGCGAGTAGCGTAACCACTATACCACGGAGGCTTCCAAGTATCATTCTTTTTTTTTTTAATTTATTGTTTTCATTCGCAAAACCATAAAGACACTTAGGTACATCATAGTTATGGCATACAAAGAGTATGTGCAATACATTTCAGTTATCGGTAGCAACAAAAACGATGAAACATTACCCCTGCATATGGCTGTCGGAAGGCACCGTCAAACCATGTACAAACACAAAAAAAAAAACTATCAAACCATGAAAATTACGTGCGTTTGATCATGAACTTCCGACACCAAAACAAGGCCCACAGCTGCAACCGAAGAGTCCGCATGGAGTCTTGGGGGGGGGGGGGGGGGGGGGGGTTGTCACAATTTACCATTTAAATGGCAGGCTATGCAAGACTAACGATCAGTTAACAAATACTCGCCTAGCGGCCTCGTACCCAAACAGCCTGCTAGGGACCAGGCAAATAACAAAAGCGCGAAAAAACATGGGTGATCCCATCAAAAACAATACCCATAAGGTCAGTTTACATAATCGTTGCCAGTGACGTGCCTGCCACCACGGCAGTAGCACTGTAAAAGGTAATAATGGCGACAACCCTGAGACCACAAAACCTATCCCACCCCAACCCAGCTGAACATGAAAGTTAGCCCACTCATCAATTTCAAAATGCCACTTTAATATTCGTAAGCGGGACAAACAACGTTCCGTGCTGATCTGATCAAGGAGATTGTATCATTTGTTTGCAATTTAATAGAAATTCAACCGAGTCTAGCCCCCCAAAAAAACCCAGTAATCCCGGGTCCCGATCGCCATTACGGCATACTCGCCAACAACGTTCCGAATCACCTCCATTCTGGCTCCACGGCCGCAACCGAAGAGTCCGCGTGGAGTCTTGGAATGGGGGGGCGGGGCATTTTTGTCACACTTTACCGTTGGAATGGTATGTTATGCAAGAAAAACGATCACTCATGGTTATCTCATCGCAAAACTCACGACGGCTTTCCTCGGGAGATGTCTGGATACTCGTCCTAGCAGCCTCGTACCCAAACGACATGTCAATGCATGCAAAAGCAACTTAATTATCAATTCCTGAACTTTGTTTTACTTCTACTTTAAACACTATTTTCTAAGGCGTAGAAAAGGGCAAAGTACCGTACAATAATTTCTCTAATATAATAATATCGCTTTAATAAGCATCAGAGTAGGTAAAAGCTGAACAGAAAATAAAACAAAAAATCAGTAGACATGACATAAACACGAATAAAAGGCCGCAAGCCAAGTGTCCCCCGAAGTTTGAAATGTCAGTATGTGGTGAATGTGTCTACAACATATATGTCCCAATGTTTTGAGATTTTACAACCCTTTCAACAGACTATTTTTTTAATTCTCCAAAAAAGGTTGTAAGGGACAACTTGTGGAAAAATGTGATCTCCAAAACTGTAATGATGATAAGAGGAATTGGTGCACTTTCATGAAACCAACTGTGTCATCTTACGTTTTGTCTCCCTTGTTAATGATATGATCAACTTTAGGTATAGGAAACAATATCTAGATATTTTCATCAAAATCACCGTAACACTGCATGAGGTGTTGCGGAGATAAAACAAATCTGTCGGCAACATGACTAAAACTAACAAAGGGCCGTGACTCTTGCAAAATGTAGTCAAGTGCATCTGGGTGTAATATGATCCTCTTCGGGTCAAGGGAACAATAACTGAAATGATTCATCCAAATTCATTGAAAACTGCAATAAGTGTTGCAGGGCCCAACTCCCTTGAAAACTGTAAGAGGAGTTGTGGAGGCAAATTATGTCTACAGAAGGGCGGACAGACAGAAGGACTGACAGATGAACCCAGTACTTTAGTCCCTTCGACCAACGTCGAGGGACAACAAAAACTGGAAAGTTTTATCAAATCCATTGAGAACTGTGCGGAGACGAGATCGTTTCTACGGACGGACGGGTGGTTGACAAACGGACGAAATCATTACTTTAGTCCCTTCGACTAATGTCGGGGGACAAAAATAACTGGAAAGTTTCATTAAAATCCATTGAGAACTATACAAGAAGTTGTGGAGGCAACAACTTCAGTTAATAAAGTGGCTAAAACTGACTCTTGCAAATAGGCCATAACTCTCGCAAAAAGAAATCTAGTGAAACCTCGTTATAATGTAATCGGGAACAATTGTTGGAAGGATTCAATAAATTCCACTGCAAAACTGCGAGAGGAGTTGCAGAGACAAAACTTACTGTTAAAAATGCCAAAGGACTATAACTCTGTCAAATATAAGTCGAGCATGACCTCAGTATAATATGATTATCGTCAGGTCATTGAAACATAACTCGAAAGTTTCATCAAAATCCCTCGAGAAAAGTAGTAGGATTTGCGGAGACAAGATCTTCTGAAGATAAAAAGCTAAAACTGACAAAGGGCCATAACTCTGGTAAAAGCATTCAAGTGTGACCTCAGTTTAATATGACCCTCTTCAGGTCATGGGAACAATAACTTGAAGGTTTCACTAAAATGCACTGAAAACTGCAAGAGGAGTTGCAGAGACAAAACTTACTGTTGAAAAAACTGCAAGAGGACTATAACTCTGGTCAAATCAGTCGAACATGACCTCCATAAGTAGTTTAGGTCGTAGTACCAAAGCGTTAATCCAAAATCGTTACTCCATAGACAAAAGGGCAAATATCAATGTTCGGATCAACATAAAATATAATAATTATCTTCAGGTCATAGAAACAATTACGGGAAAAGTTCAACAAAATCACTTGAAAACTAAAGGAGGAGTTGCGGAGACACGATTACAGCTATGGGCGGACGGATGGGCGAACCCATTTCTATTCCCCCCTTTGACTGACGTCGGGAGACAAAATGTCGTATACCAATGGATACGCGCATCGAACATATTAAGTCATTTTATCTTCAGATCAGATGGACAACTACTATACAGAAGGAACATTGAGATTTCCATTTTGAGATGATATAGCTATCAGTTTTAACTAATTAATATATAAATTTTAGCAAACATTGGTCAATAAAATATTGGTCAATGAAATAATCGATTCAGAACGCGAATCTTATTTGCTATTGTAACTTTCTGTGTGTTTGCTACAGGGTTTTTCTTTAGTTGTATGACTTGAAGCTTTGCTCAGTGGATTATCTATTGCTATAGAGGAAGATGGACTTTGTGACTTTGCTATCTGTGCCTTATTTGTACTCGTTATCTGTGCCTTATTTGTATCCGCTATGTAAGAGATGTTTCTAGTTACTTTTCATTACTAATTGGTTGATTTGAGGTTTAACGTCCCCTTCAACACTGTAAAAGCCATTTTGGAGACGTTGCTTCCAATTTTGTGGGACTTTTACCCGACATAGGGATGAAATGACATCATAAGCCATGTCGCCAAATGAAACCAATAGGGTTTATTAGCATGGACGGTCGGCCTCGCACCGCGGTTCCTGGACAGGCTTAGATCCTCTTAGCGGTTTACCAGTACTAGTGTGCGGGCCGGACTCAGCTCTGCGTGGAAGTATCATGCAGCCCAAATACTTCTTCAAGCCCCTATGGGCGGAGGCCTTTTCATTACTGTTATTGGTGGCCTGAATACTAAGTGACTTATTAGTCAAAGTCTGTGAATTACTTTATTCATCTGGGGGAGAATAGTCTGTTTTTGACGAAACCGCTGGTAGAGAATAATAGACTCTGTGTTGGGATTGAGACCCCGACAAGGAAATCTCAGGCAAGTTTTCAGTTTATTTAAAACTCATGCGAGGCTTTCTAGCATGTGACTTAAATAAACGGAAAACTCCCTGAGATTTCCTTGTCGAGATCTCAATTCCATCATTTATTATTTTTCATTAAGAGTTGATCAAGGACATGAAAAGGTGCTTCCCTGTTTGCATGGGTAACGAAACATTCAACGGAAGACAGTAAAAAACAATATTTCCACTGTTATGTACATGTTTTCCTATATTATGCAATGATTGACAGATTGAGACAGCTAATAAACCCTAGGGTGAGACAGCTGTAATACAAAGGGATTCTGGTTCCATGTGTGAGAATATTATTTCTGAATAAGCATTTAATATCTAGTGCCCGTGTGTCCAAAAAATCAAGTAGGAAATTTTGCAAACTGCAGTATGCCGCTGATGAAAATTGAATGAAACTATTATTCATAAAGCCACAAGCCATGAAAAGAATAGAAACAACTTAGCGGCATGAAGGGCACTATAAAAGGCTCTAAACTACATTCCAATACATGCGTTAACAATTTAAACCCACAAAGACACAATCATCTTGGGACGGTCAGCAGTACAACTATGTTTTTGTTTCCAGAGATAATGTGTGTAGCGCTTTTTCTCTACCTAAGACGAACAAATACTAGACGTTTCCTTCAGAGTATTGAAAGAGAAAATTACGAGAGGTTTACAGGTTATCACAATTGAGAACATGCCATAAAACAAATATTTTAATTGTGATATTGGAATTATATTGTCTCACCTCTGTCGCAGTATTGTCCTACATATCCAAATGAACATTCACATGTATAACTGCCGGGATTGTCAATACATTTTCCTCCATCCGAGCACATGTGCGTACCAGTTTTACACTCATCAACATCTGAAAAACAAATGTTATCTTTGATTTGTTTGATTTGAGGTTTAATATCCTCGTCAGCATGTAAAGGTCATTTTGAAATAGACAACCACTGGGTCGGTATCTCTGCTGGTGGATGATTCGTTCGTCCCCGAGGGTATCATCAGCTCAGTATCAGTTCCTTATGGCTGAGGTTGATACTGCGGTGTTGACGTCAGTACTCAAGTACTGATTTAAACCCACAGCTGGTGTGTGGGAATATGTGGCGGCGGTAAAACGTCTCCCTGCCCTACATCATAGTGTAGATTATATTTTCTTGTCCTTTGGGATTATTGATTCCATTGTGGAATTTTGAAAATATCTGAGGGTCACTGATGACGCCTAATTGGCCGAAACTAGCTAGTCTGGCACAGAAAACATGTACACTCCTTATTTTTCACTTCTGTAGTGTATTCCTTGCTTCCAAAGGATAATCCTTACATAGAATATATTAAATAACGATATTATATCTTCAATTTTTGCAGTATAAAATTCTAATTTTTCTAAAATTAAGACTGACTTGTCAGATGAGACATGTATCTTAGCGGATGTGGTTGCCACTTTTTTCTGCTTTTAAATTATGCAAGTCTCGCTGCTTTGGACATCTCCTTCCTGATGCCCGGGACTTCCGAGGGGTGTGGGCCATGCTTGCTGATGTTGGCTCGGTGGGAAACGCCTATAAGTCCTAGGGTAGGCGTCTCTTGCCTGATGCCTCCAGTTGACCTGCCTCATGAGCTACGTCGGTCGGTGTGTGCTCGGAGGGGGTGTGCTGTGTTTGCCGGGTCTTGTCACTCATTCGTTCGGTTTCAGAACTTTGGGGTTGAGACACACTGATGAAGATTAAATATCAGAATGCCATCGTTGTCACTAAATATGGTATAGTTACGCCTTAATTGCAACCACTGGGTCGTTATCTCTGCTGGTGGATGATTCGTTTGTCCGCGAGGGTATCATCAGCTTAGTATCAGTTCCTTTGTGCTGAGGTTGATACTGTGGTGTTGACATCAGCACGCAAGTACTGATTTAAATAACTATATTATGTCTTTAATTTTTGCAGTATAAAACTTTAATTTTTCTTAAACTAAGATTGACTTGTCAGGTGAGACATGTATCGGATTTGAAAGCCACTTTTTGTTGTGTTGAAACTTTGCAAGTCACGCTACTTTGGACATCTCCATCCTGATACCCGGGACTTCCGAGGATTGTGGGCCATGTTTGCTGATGTTGGCTCGGTGGGGGATGCTTATAAGTCCTAGGGTAGGCGTCTCTTGCCTGATGCCTCCAGTTGACCTGCCTCATGAGCTACATTGGTCGGTGTGTGCTCGGAGGGGGGTGTGCTGTGTTTGTAATTGTGTGGGACTGGTACCCGACATTGAGATGAAATGGCATCTCAATCCCTGTCGTCCAATGAAACCAATAGGGTTTATAAGCATGGACGGTCCGACTCGAACCGCTTTGCCTAGGCAAGCTTAGATCCTCCAAACGGTTTACCAGTACTCGCGTGCTGTTGGTTTCAGCTCTTTGAGGAAGCATCATGCAGCCCATCTATTTCTTCAAGCCCCGAAGGGCGGAGGCCGACAAATGTGATCTACATCACATGAAAATATTTCCTGTTCCAAAGGCAAATAGCAACACCTAAGACGTCTCTGAGTAGGTGTGCAGTGTCGCACTAATCTGCACCTTATCCCCGCATGTAACACGGATGAAGTCGGTTTGCTACAGCACAAGAGTTCTGGAGCCGAGGTCATAAAACAAGTATAGGAAATGATCAGGAATCGGTACAATAATCTCACACCTCCCATTCAAGAAGTCAAAGGGAAAGAACACCAACATAAATCATCTTCACCTAACCTCTTTTAAACTCAACTAATCAAAATATGTTCTACAAAGGGTTATCCTTTTTAATCAAGGAATACACCAAAGAACTAGAAATATGGAGTGTACATGTTTTCTGGGCAAGACTAGCTAGTTTGGACCAATTATGCCTTATCAGTGACCCTCAAATATTTTCCAAATTTAACAACGGAATCATTGATCCCAAAGGACAAGAAAATATTAACTACACTAAGAATGAAAACTACATGGCAAATACAATCACAATGATAAGATTTTCGGTACTTTAATCAGCAGGCATTTGTCTTGATCTTAAATATGAAACGCCAAGATGTCTACGAGATATAATGGTTCTTATTTAAATACAGATGTTATGGCACGGGTCTGATTGTGCAACGTTTTACGATAAATGTGGGTACTTTTCAAGTGTCTGATCAGGAAAAGCCTTCAATTCTATTTTGTTAAGGAATAATACATTGTTCCTTAAAAAGGCTAAATGTCTCATGCCCTGAGTGGAGAATGACGTCGAAATTGTCAAGTCTATGAACCCAAAGAAGGTGTTACACTTTTCCTGGTCTGTATGATAATTGGTTTGGAGTTTAACACTTAGTCGCGTGAAGCCGACCAGTTTGCTTAACCACACTTTTCCTTGTCAGGTAAATTGATTATATTGTTGCAATTTAATAATATCTGAAGATCACTGCTAAGGCCCCGTTGACCGAAACTTGCTAGTCTGGCCGACAAGAACTTGAACACTTCTTGATTTTCATCACTGTGACGTATCCCTTGCTTCCAGAGGATAACGTTTGAAAGAACAGTTGACTTCATTATAGCTGGTGTTCAGGGAATATGTAACGGCAAAAGAAAGTATCCGTTATCTTCATCATAGATTATATTTTCTGGTCCTTTGAAATCAATGATTTAATTTTGGTAATTTTTTAATATTTAAGGGCTACTGATGAGGGCAATATTGGCTGACACTGGCTAGCCTATTCTTAACAAACTAACTTGAAAACAATATAATTTTTACTTTTGTAGTGTATTCCTTGCTTCAAAAGTATAACTTTGTTTTAGTCAAACATTACTCATAAGGCAATAACCAGAACATTGCTTTATAATTCAACGGCAACTGACTGTACGCATTATAGGACGGAAACTTAACGGAAACCTATGCCTATGTTATAGTAATACCTACCTACAGTACAAGTGCGTCCAGTCCACCCTGCTACACATCTACACTCGAAGGATGCAATACCATCAATGCAGGTTCCACCGTTTTGACAAGGGTTGGCAGGTGAACATTCATCAATGTCTGTAAATATTAAGCGTAAGCCCATCACGCTGACAAGTCTGTGAAATCCACACCCCTTTACACCCCACATAATATAGAGAAACCTGGGATTTAGGGGGGTATACATTATTTTCGTTATTTCTGCTCATAGACATAGGTTGTTGGTACTCGTTAGAACAGCCTCAATGAGGCTGTTCTAACGAGCACCCACAATCTATGTTTTGACTATAAATTAGAATAATATCACAAATTGTCATCAGAAAATTGACCATTTTGGAGATGTAAAAAAATGCATTATGACGCACGCGTGTGTTATCGCAATGATACACATCCAGTTCCCGCAAGGTTTTTTTTTTTTTATCTTAAACATTCAGAGATCACGAAGTCCTTTAATAAATAGTAACTCTCGGGAGCTGTACTTCTTACAAAATTGTGATGCATTACGATACGTAACACACCCGTGTGATAGGGTTTATTTTTCAAACCTCAAAAAAGGCATTTTTTTCTGATGAAAATTTGTGATATTTTTCTTATTTATACTCCAAACATAGCTTTTGATGCTTGTTAGAACTGCCGTATTGAGGCGTCTGTCCAATACACGCCTATTCAAATATACTGAGAATTTTACCAGCTAAAAATAAAACTTTTCAGATAAACAAATCTGATATTTTTCATATTTCTGCTCAAAACATAGACTGTCGGTACTCATTAGAACTGCTTTGGCGAGGCGGCTCTAACGAGGATCCACAATTTATGTTTATGAGCAGAAATAAGACAATAATGTATTCCTCTGTAAACCCCAGTTTTACTATATAAACGTGGGGTTTAAGGGGGTCAAAACTATACAGACGTGTTTTCATGATGTAAGCTGAACTCGCATTTATCCCTTTAAAAACAGTACAGACCTCAGAAGCCAGATAATCAGGATCCATACTGTTTTTCGGTGTGTTCTAAATCCATGGTTAAAATTGGAATCATGCAACACTAATGGCTGCAAATCGAAAAGAAGTGTAGAATTTTGAAATATTCAACACGGTGAGGGTTAATAAACTCTTTTGTCGGTGACTAGAGATGGCTGTCTGCAGTATTCGTGACTTTTCATGAGTATAATTTTCTTTTTCTTCTCCGGGGCTTGTAGTACGTAATCAGACATTTTGGACACAAACATGTTACTTACCTTCGCCACAATCTTTCCCCATGAAACCCTGTGCACACTGACAATGCCACCCAGGTTCATCCTCAAAACATGTACCGCCATTCTTACAGGGCTGTCTCAGACAGTGAAGAATATCTGAAATGTGACATGAAATTAATTTTTAATATAAAATCATAGGCTGCGGAAACTTCTGAGAACCGCCATATTACTAAGCACATGGATGCTAAATTTGGCGTAAAGATACAAAAGTATTAAGTTTCCATCAGAAGAGTGTCATTTTTGAGACAAGAAAAACAACATAATCTCACAGGCGTGTGTTTTGGTAACGATTTGAACTATGCGAACAATTTATTTTTGATACCTCCTTTTCAAAATGAATTTCCAATTATCTTACATGTCATTGTTTTTTCGTTCAGTCGTGCATGCCAAAACATATGCGACCACCTGCAAGGCCAGTCAAGTAAAACCTGGTTGCAAATTCACAATTTTGGCAGGAGTATTTTCTAACCTCTATTTGAACAGCAAAGAGTTTTTTTGTTTTAGGTTTACCATCCTTTCAGGATTATTTCACTGATTTTGATCCGATCATTAATCAAAGGTGGGCGAAAACCAGAGTACCCAGAGAATTACCATCTGACAGTTGGCGTCTTACATGTGAGACGAGCGAGGCTCGAACCCAAAGTGGTGAGAGACCTGGGTGAGCGCTCTTACCGATTAGGCCACGGAGCCTCGCGGTTATAAAGCCTATATGAACTGCAAAGACTGTTTACACACTATAGGGATTGTCGCAAGGTCTTTTTCAAATTTTGACATGGTCTCGTGCAATTTGTTTTTAGATAAATATAGGAAAACACCTTTTCTTTTTCAAATTAATTTGAAAAAAAAAATGGCTGCTCTGTAACAAGAAATAACTTCCTTTTCCAAACACTGACGACTCCTGTTGTCAGCCAGGTCGTACTTTTAGCCGAGAAATAAAAAAGAACTTAACAAAAAGCTAACCTTTTCATCACGAAAACACGCCTATATAATTCTGATCCCCTTGAACCAAACTTTTTTATAGACAAACTGGGATTTACAGGGGTAAACATTATTTTTTATTATTTCCTCTCTAAAATATAGATTGCGGGTACTCGTTAGAACCGTTCTAACGTGTACCCACAATCCATATTTTGAACAGAAATAAAAAAAAATATCACAGTTTTTCACCTTAAAATTTTCGATGTTCAACGTTACAATTTACTGTGTATTTGTATGGGTGTGTTTTCATAATGACTTTTCTTCCAATGCGCATGCGCAGCCACCTTATAGGGCCAGATACATGACTTCATACATGGAACTAACTCAGTGTCTCTTATACATATCCGCTGCGCCTATGTATTAGTTAGCCTGAGCCTTTCATTACGAAAACACGCCCTTACAAATACATAATAAATTTTACCGCCGATAAAACGAGTGTTTTAAGTTGAAAAATTTTAATATTTTTCTCGGAGCAGAAATAAGAAAAATAAGGTTTACCCCTGTGTTCCCTAATTTAACTTTATAAAAATGGGTTCCTCTTGGGGTCAGAATTATATAGGCGTGTTTTCGTGATGTTGGTGCTTGCCTTTGTGATAAGTATCGTCTTCTCATGCGTTGGCTAATTTGTTCCTGATAATCAAATCTTTATTGTTATTTCTGCATGCTGGGTATTTTGTCGCAGCTGACGTCATTTTGAAATATTTGTCTATTTTCCCCAGAAAACAGGATTTGTATTTTGCATGAGATGTCAAGTCCTGTTCACTGAGAAAAAATAAGAAAAATATCAAAAATTTGTTGTCTGCTGAATTAGCCTATAAAGTGGTAAAGGTTACAGAATTGCTTTCCATATAGCTTTCAATCGAAACATGCCATTTACAGACACAATATACAGAATTTAATAACCTATATTTATGATCTTTATGCAACATAATCATAATAAACGAAGTCGTACCTATAGTAGGCTGTACCACTGTTGAAGTCGGCATAATTGAAGGAAAAACTGTCATAGTGTCTGTGTAATTAACAGGCATTAGTGTTATTTCACAGCTCTCGGGTTTCAGTCCTACGCCCCCAACATTATGACCTGGTTCTCCGTTTACAGTCAGGATTGGAAAATTGTAGACCGCATCAAGTATTTGAGATTTGAACTGAGAAGTCAAAGCTTTTCCAAAAATGTTGTGAAATCGCACTGTTTTTTGTGATCTCCTAAAAGAAAAAAAAAACAAATATCTGAATTTTCAAAAAGCAATATCCATGTTTATTGTGCCTGGTGGTACAAGCTAGGCAGTTACTCAGGGCCAAAAGGTAAATGAACAGATTGTGCATATAAAGTAAAATACAAAATTAATACAAATGTCTACATTTAAGGATTATAATTGAAACATCAACCTTTCGGATGTGCAGTAGTGTTTGTGTTCCCATTTTTATCTGATGAAAATTGGTGATATGTTTCCATTTAAGGAACATATATATTTAACAGATACTGCGCAAAATAGAAGGAAAACTTTGTCGTTTATATTTTCTAGTCCTTTAGGGTCACTGATTCATTGCGGAATTTTGAAAATGCTTGAGTGTCACTGATGTGACCAAACTGGCCGAGACTAGTTTGTCTGGCCCACCAAAATATTTTACACTCCACAGTATTTGGTTCTGTGTTGAGGTTCATGTTTCCAAAGGATTACTTTTCTATAGACCATATTTACCTTCCCCACAGCTGTTGCTAAGAGAATGTGTGGTGGCCGTAAAAAAATCTCTCTGCCCTCCATGATAGTATGGGTTATATTATCTAGTCCTTTGGGACCACTGATTCCATCGTGGAATTTTGAAAATGCTTATGGGTCACTGATGAGGCGTAATTGGCCAAAACTAGCTACCCTGGCCGAGACAAATATTGTACACTCCACAGTGTTCAGCTCTTAGTTGTTGTCCATGCTTCCAAGGGATTACTTTTCTAAAGATCATATCTACACAGAAAAAGTCTCGAACCCTAAAAACAGTCATCTCAAAATCGAAGTGAAGGCAATGATCAGGAATCGATACAATCAACCAACAGCAAGCCACCAACAACATACACAAAACTACATCCAGTGCATACGTAAGAAACTTCAAAAATGCCTTCTTTAAGTGGAACTGGTACACCTTAAGGGGAGGCAACTCCTTCAAACGTATTTTTGTCTCCCATGCCAATAGAAGCCTCTGTGGCGTAGTGGTTATGCTACTCGCCTTGTAAACCAGGGGTCGCAGGATCGATCCCTGGCCTCTCCAGACTTTCGGATGAGTCTTTAAACCGAGGTTTCGTCTCCGTATGACCTCTGCTGTTGGTATGACGTAAAACACAAACACTCACTCACTCTCCCATGCCAATAGGGGTCAACTCTTAAAGACAAACAAACTTGCTCCCGGGGAGCAAATTCTTTACTTTAAGAGTAGACCCCTGTTTTCGTGGGATAGAGATACAGGAAGTCCCAAAAGTTTTTTCCCTTTAAAAATGGCAGAAAAATCTGCCAGGTGTTCCCTTTAAGACAGCAGCTTAAATGTTTTAAATGTTTTATAAAAAACTTTATAACTTGTTTAATTGAAGCGTCCTGTGTAATGTTGGTTTTGTTAACTGCTAAACTTCTTTATCAGGGTTATTGGTATTAAAAACTACATAAAAAGTAGAAGTAAAACAAAGATCAGGAATCGATACAATTTACTTACTCCACCCATCAAAGACACCAAAGGGAAAGAAATACAAACATTAAGCGACCAGTTCATAATGGAAACCTAAACAAAGGAAGGCCATAAGGACAGTTACTTTCCCACAAAAAGTAAATAAAGCCTTTTCTTATTTTTATAGACGTCATTCGGATTTAGTTTTAAAATTCAATCTTGGACTTAAATCTCTTCTGAAACAAGACCGATCGGAACCCGAATTTTATGGAGACAGAAAACATGTACACTCCATATTTTCCAGTTCTGTGGTGTATTACTTGCTTCCAAAGGATAACCCTTCTAGAACATATTAGTATATAAATTGAGAAACATATATTCTGGCAATGATTTTAGGACCCAATTTCGTAAAATCATTCATCATTGTCTTTATTTCTCTTTCGATATAAAAAATGGGTATAACATGGATACACGACAGACTGCATGCATGGTAGTTAACCCAATCACGGTAAGTATCTTTGCTTTCCTCTTTAATTGCAAGCCGGTGGGTCATGACTCAGACTCTATGACGGTTCCAGCGGAAAGGCTTACGTAAAAACCATTTAAGCACCCCCCGCCCACAGTGGAATTCGTTTCACTGACCATTCCAAGGCGGTTCTTCTGTCACGGTTTAATTTTGTTATGGCTTGTCTTTGAGTGTGCGTGCCGCTTATATTATTTTGTTTTGGATAGCCAATTGACCATTTTGTGGGAAAGTAACTGTCCTTTCGGCTTTCCACTTTTGATGTTTCCAGTAGGATCTAGTTGTTTCATGTTTGTGTTTCTTTCCCTTTGGTGTCTCTGATGGGGGCTGTGGGTTGATTGTATCGATGTCACTTCTATTTTACTCAAATTTTAATTTTAGGTAATGTTGGTTGATATCTGATGCGTTGTCTCTGTTGGGCCCATCGGAGTCTAACTTTTGGTTTTCTTTTGCTCCAGCATTTCAGGTATTTCATGCTGTCGAATCCTCACCATTGATTCATCTCTGTAACTGTTTGATTTTTATGTTGTCGGAGATATTGCATATGAGTTAGGAAGCCTTCATGTGCACGGGACTAATTATTTGTCTAAACCACCACGGAAGTAAAGGTGAGGATTGTGGCCGCATAAAATCGATTGAAGCCACACCTTTCACTGACCATTCTAAGGCGGTGCTTCTGTCGCAGTCTATTTTTGTTGTAGTTAGTTCGTCTCAGAATGTGTGTTTCGCTCATGTGTTTTCGTTTTGGATAACCAATTGAACATTTTGTGGGAAAGTAACTGTCCATTTGGCTTTCGGCTAATGATGTTTTCATTCAGGTCTTGTTATTTCATGTTCGTGTTTCGTTCCTTTGGTGTCTCTGACAGGAGGTGTGGATTAATTGTATCGATTCCTGATCATTGCCTTCACTTCTGTTGTACGAGTCTGTTTAGCATACGAGCTTGCTAACAACATTGCGACATTAATCGTTTTTTTCGGCAATACCGTATTAGACAAATTAGCCTGGTATAGATTCTGTTCTTTTAAAATCCACTGAAGAGTATAGTTTGGGTTTTGGAACTGATATTGGTGAATTTCAAACCGACTTGCGATATTAAGACGAGATACAATATTGACTTGTATCGGTGTAATAACCTTGTTGTTATACCAGTTGTTTTAGTACCGCAATATGCATTTTGTTTCCAGACTGTGTATACGTGTCTAGTAAATTTTCTCTGTGCGTCATTGCTGTAAGACGTCATCAGAGGCAACGTCACCTAACCGTTATAACTTACAGTTCGGGCCTAGTTGTTTGAAGGATTGCTAGCTTAGATAGTTCTTTAGTGGCCATATTTTAATTGGTATAGCAAGTTCAATATATAATTACGTGGTATTTTGTCTAAGATAAGAATATCAGTAGCCTTTTGCAATAGCAAACATTTCTCCCATTTTATAGAAATTATATTTGTATGTATGTATGCTAAATTAAATGATCAAAGTATTCAAGATACGATGATTGACAGCTTCTTTAGCTCTAAACAACTTGGCCTGGACGAACCTGTATATCATAGAATACAATCGTACACTTACTCAAAATTTACAATGTAGCAAGATATGTGGGTGTATGAATCAACGACGTTTGGAACAAACTTGGACTCGAGCTGAAAAGAGATTACTTTTAAGAGTATTAAGTGTGATATCAGTGCACGGCACAAGCAATCAGTGTCAGGCTCAATAAACAGTTTAGCTTGCATTGTGACACAAATGAAATAATAACAAAATAGTTCAAGAGGCTTCATAGATCTAAACTTTCAGTAGAATAAAATGTAAGATTGCAAATATCTAAACCCTGTTTCATTTTACTCTGCTTAAGAGTCGAGCTTCTGATCTTAGTTGTTTCTTTCTGGAGAACGTCATTTTTAGTTTCATAAAATATTCATCTCTTTAAAATTGTTCAGCCTGAATCTTCTATGACTTCTGGAGATTTTAAAAACAGGCATGTTTCTTAAACGGTATGTAAGATGACGTTTGCAACATCCACTTCAGGTTGAGTATTTCGTCACACATTAAGCCGACACATAAGAAAAGGACACTTTGCCATCTCCCATTCATCACGAAAACACGCCTTTATAATTTTGACCCCTTTAAACCCCACTTCTATACAGTAAAACTAGGGTTTGCATGGGTAAACCTTATTTTTCTTATTTCTGCTATAAAATAGAGATTGTGGGTACTCGTTAGAACCGCCTCGATGAGGCGGTTCGAACGTGTACTCACAATCTATGTTTTGAAGCAGAAATAAGAAAAACTATCAAAATTTTTCATTTTAAAATTTTCATTTTTTCGGTGATAAAGGTGACATTTATTTGTATAGGCGTGTTTTCGTATATTGATTAATTAGGCAAGAAACATGGCTACTAGCATGAAGTTACCTCGATGTTTCCTCAATATGGCCTTCATGTTAACAAGTCCGTATCATGAACACACCTCTTAACCCCACATATATAGAGAAAATGGGGTTTACATTAGTTCCCTTATTTTGCCCAAGACACGCGATGTGGGTACTCGTTATGACGATTGCAACGAGCACCTACAACCTACGTGTGGAATATAAATAAGAAAAATGTTGGAAATTTTCATCAGAAAAGTAAGCATGGATGTGATATCCTAATTTTGCGAACAGCAAAGACACTTGTGAGACTGCGCTTATACGCAAGCTTGCCTGAGACTTTCGTCTTTGTGATCAGTTTTACTTTCAAATAGGCTGGCTCAACTCGTCCTTTTTTAATTTTACGATACTGTTTCGACTGCAGATTTCTACAGTGTTGTTGAATATTAACCCAACCAATACCAGAAACCCCTAAAGGGGCACCCTGGCAAACAGTGCAGGCCCAGATCAGACGCCGCAGAACGCGGCGTCTGATCTGGGCCACCACTCTTTTAAAAAAGTTCAGCCATTTTCCAAACAAATTTTGAAGAAACCACAATCTGACACCCCTTAATTTTGAAATGAACTCCTGCTATATATAAGGAGGAAGATTCCATTTGGTACAAAAAGGGTTAATGACATAAGGAGTGTGTGAGTGAGTGTTTCAGTTTTACGCCCCACCAACAGCTAAGGTCATATGGAGACGGGACCTCGGTTTAAAGACTCATCCGAAAGTCTGGAGAAGCCCGGGGTCGAACCTGCGATCCCTGGTTTACAAGGCGAGAGCGTTACCACTCGACCACGGAGGCTTTCAATGACATAAGGAAGCAGCTAGATAATGCATAGTGGGATTCACAGCAGGTTGGTCTGGGAAATAAACAAACATTACAGATAGAACTGAATTCATATGCCTGAAATTTTGACGCCTTTATTAAAGGGTTCTTAATCGAACTTATTCCCACAAGTTATTTGTCTCCCCCAACACGGAGGAAAATTTTCAAAGAAAACAAGCTGTTCTTTCAGGAGATTTTTTTTTCTTTTAAGAATTCTGGAGTTATGACACTCGATCAAAGTATTGCTTGTCTGAAAACCGATTTGTATATAGTTATGATTGATTGGTTATTGAGTGATTGACTAATGTGAGGTTTAACTTCCCTGTCAAGTGTAGAAGTCATTTTGGAGACGTCACTTCCAATTTTTTGTGACTTTCACCCAACATTGAGATGGAATTACATCTCAAGCCCTGTCGCCCAATGAAACCAAGAGGGTTTATAAGGATGGCCGATTTGACTCGCGCCGCTCTGCCTGGGCAGGCTTAGATCCTCTAAGTGGTTTACCAGTACTCGTGTGCGGTCGGTTTCAGCTCTGCGTGGAAGCATCATGCAGCACATTTTTTTTTTCAAGTCCCCCTGGTTACGATGCAAGCACCCATATGTCGAGGGTTGCGTTTTCCGCCAATGATGCCGATACTTGGCTTGTATTTTCACAGAAACTACTCGGAAACGACCGTATTAAAATAATTTCTTAACATCTAGAAGGTAGTGGATCACTGACAGATAGCGATTTGATAGTACTTATATGCAATAAATTATAAACCTAACCTTTCAATCGCATAAGAACGACGCATTAACTGCACCATAAATGCGATCATGTCCACTGACAACATCGGCCGGCCTCGGTAGCTGAGTCGGATGCGCGTCTGACTGGTGATCAAGAGGACGCGGGTTCGATTCCTGCCGGCGTCGGCAACATCCTTTCGTGGAGGTTTATCGAGAGATCTCTTCTACGGCAATTCTCTCCCTTCCGCTGATTCAAGAAGGACAGTTGTCAGTTTCTGGCGAAAGAATGTGCACGGTACTGGTTAACCGCTTACGTTTAAGCCTGCCGAGGAAAAGTGTGGAAAGGTAAACTGACCGACTCAAAAATGACCCAAAAAAGTGTTGGCTGGGCCTCCAATGCAAAAAAATCATTGTCAATATCTGTTGTAGAACGGACACTAGATGTTTTTTTTATTATTATTATTATTAACTTTCGCAGTGACAGACAAGTGTGTAAATAACGGTTATGTACAACCCCACCTTTAATGTTCGCAAACTGAACATCTGCCGATATATTACAATAACGAGCATTGTTGTTTGTATCAGTTAAAGAATCCAATGCACTTGCAAATTTAACCCGACGTTTGATCTAATAATGTTAAAATGCTACGGTAGAATGTACCATATACCGTCATCGTTTAACATCCATCACGAAAATAGTTCTATATAATTTTGACCCCCTTGAACCCCACTTTTATATAGTAAAACTGGGGTTTACAGGAGTCTACGTGATTTTTCTTATTTCTGCTCTTAAATATAGATTGTTGGTACTCGTTAGAACCGCCTCGATGAGGTGGTTCTAACGTGTACCTACAATCTATATTTTGAGGAGAAATAAGAAAGTATCACAATTTTTCATCTAAAATTTTCGCTTTTTTAGATGGTAAAATTTACAAAGTATTTGTATAGGCGTGTTTTCGTAATGACTTTTGGTTAACTAGCATTGAGTGTATGCAGCTTATCGCTCTTGCCGTTTAGATCAAATTCAAAACAATTGTAAACAAGTACATTAGAACGTGAATAACTTTTGTTGAAAATTATCATTTTTTGGCAGTCAATCGTCGGTTTTACGGTCGTAAATTTCGTTTTGCCGCTCTTGTGAGACGTCGAGGTAACATGAAATTTCCGACCGTAAAACCACCAAATTACCTCCCCAAATGACTATTCTTAATACAGTTATCCTCTAAATTTACGAGGGATTGTTATTCTAAAGAGCCTACCACTGTGCAGAATTGGGTTTGTTGATTCTGAAAGATTGTCGTAGATGTATCTTCTAGGCCTGGTGGTATGTTGCTTACAACTGTACAAACTACGTCCGCCAGGGTTGCCGCTGAAAAGCAGTATAAATAGGTTAAACCATCCTTATACCGACATTCGATGTAACGACAAAACACGTTAAAACATCGAATTAATGAAAACTATTGCATTTAACACTCCAAGAAACAAATGTTGTTGAGATTTGTTAATACTGGACTCTCGGCGAGGAGACGGTATTTACAAATGTCTAAAATATTTGTGTGTTTTTTTTCTGAGGGATTAAGAGAAAACTATAATAATACGCCTTATTGGGACTCAAATATGGGCCATTTCGTCATAATGCTAAATGTTACTGAACATATATTGTCGTTGTGGAGTGGATCTTCTGTGCATAATTTAAAGGATATACCCTGGCAAACCTCAATTTATACAATACCGAAATAAACGTAACGCCATTCATTATTACTGTGTTACAAAACCTAATAATATTGTAGTTTTGCTAAAACGAACTATAACTAACCTGATTATTCCAACGTAACGATAATGAAGTAAAATCAGAGATACATCTTTTGTTAATTTTTATAATAAATACACTCAAAAAAATTCGATTACCTTGATTTTATCAGATTTAATCAAAGACCAGAATTATAATCGGAGTCTAACTGTTGGTTTTCTTTTGCTCCAGCATTTCATTGGTTTCTTGCTGTCGAGTCCTCACCGTTGTCTCACCTCTGTGGTTCTTTGATAATTTGTGTTCACGAAGATGTTGCACGGATGAGTTAGGAGGCCTTCATGCGGACTGAACAAATTATTTGTCTAAATCGCGAAGGAAGTAAGGGCGAGGATTGTGGCCACGTAAAATCGATTTAAACCCCACAGTGGAAATCTTTCCACTGACCGTTCCAAGGCGGTTCTTCTGTGTTTGTTACTTACTGTGTGTATCACTTGTGTCTTTTTATTTTGGATGTCCATATGGCCATTTTGTGGGAAAGTAACTGTCCTTATGGCCTTCCTTTGTTTAGGTTTCCATTATGGTCTGGTCACTTCATGTTTGTGTTTCTTTCCCTTTGGTGTCTTTGATGGGTGGAGTATGTTAATTGTATCGATTCCTGATCTTTGTTTTACTTCTGCTTTTTATAAATCGTTTAACCACATCACCGAAAACTTCATCTCACTCGGCGAGCTCTGCCAGTCCAACTTTATGTTAAAGACCAAAAAGCAATGGTGGCAGATAAGTAATGATTTAGGCAGCTATCTCTATGCACACAAAGACACGTTTTCCATTACTGATTAGCAACTTTTGACGCGACCAGAATTAGATCAAATTCCCGGTTTAAATGCCGAACATCACATTTAATCGAGGCATATTTTAACATCAGGACAATGCGCCATGACACGCGACATAACAACGCTGTCGAAATATCCGAGTTCTTGATGCCTACCTGTAGGTCCGATATTAATCCGACGGCTCAACGAGAGGCCGAAAGCAAGCTGTTGGTTATTTGACAGTGGTCTGAGGGTAGCTACATGTATCTTGAACAGTTAACCACTCTGACATTCACCTTCGGCATAACATATAGAGGATCATACACGAGTGGTCATTTCATATGAAATTTATGAAACGAGCCTTCGCCGAGTTTCATAAATTTCATATGACCACGAATGTAAGATTCTGTTTATCATATGACCACTTTAAATTTGATTTTATCGCCTTTAAATTTGACATTTTCCCCACAAACATGCATGGTTGAAATGGACGTCGTCATGACGTTACTTAATCCCGCTAAAGTGTTATTACACGTGTGGTCATACGATTTTTAATACACGGCGTTATACACTGCGTATCAACGACGTCATATGATAAGACATTTTATTGTTGTTGTACAATACGTTTATCAGCACATCATTATTAGTTCTTGGTTTCATTTAAATAATTTGTAAAAAAGTCTCCCTGCCCTACATCATAGTGTCGTTTATAGTTTCTTGTCCTTTGGGATCATTGATTCCATTGTGGAATTTTTAAAAATTTCGAGGGTCACTGATGAGGTCAAATTGGCCGATACTAGCTAGTCTGGCCCAGACAACCTGTACATTCCATATTTTCAAGTTCTGTGGTGTATTCCTTGCTCCCAAAGGATAACCCACTCTAGAACATATTTAACGTCACTACAGCTGGTGTCTGGGAATGTGTGGCTGTCGTAAAATGTCTACCTGCCCTACATCATAGTGTAGTTTATATTTTCTAGTCCTTTGGGATCATTGATTCCATTGTGGAATTCTGAAAATATTTGACGGTCACCGATGAGGCCTTATTTGGCCGAAACTAGCAAGTCTGGCCCAGAAAACATGTACACTCCATATTTTCCAGTTCTGTGGTGTGTTCCTTACTTCCAAAGGATAATCCTTTCTAGAACATATTTAATGTCACTCTAGCTGGTGTCTGGGAATGTGTGGTGGCAGTAAAAAGTCTCCCTGCCCTTTATCATAGTGTAGTTTATATTTTCTTGTCCTTTGGGTTCATTGATTCCATTGTGGAATTTTGAACCTTTTTAGGGTCACTGATGTGGCCCAATAGGTCAAAACTAGCTAGTCTGGACAAGAAAATCTATCTACTCCATATTTTCAAGATCTGTGGTGTATTCCGTGCTTCCAAAGGATAACCCATTCTAGAACATATTTAACGTCACAACAGCTGGCGTCTGGGAATGAGGGGCGGCCGTAAAAAGCCTTCCTGCCCTACATCATAGTGTAGTTTATATTTTCTTGTCCTTTGGGTTCATTGTTGAATTTTGAACATTTTTTAGGGTCACTGATGAGGCCTAATTGGCCCAGAAAACCTGTATACTCTGTGGTGTATTCCTTGCTTTCAAATGATAACCCTTTCTAGAACATATTTTTAATAAATTTAACGAACCAAAATGACCAATTAAGAATTTTATCAAGTGTAGAAGGCTTACAGTAAGTAACATAAGGAGTGCTTGACATTTCCATTGTCATAGTTGGCGAAGGCTGGAACGACGTCTCTGTTACATCCGTGTAGTTTGTCACTGATGCTGTATATGACGTCAGACTCACAATAAGGTCAAGGTCGCCAGTAGTGATAACTTCATATCCGCCTTTTTGTGTCGCAGGTGCAGAAAGTTCGATTATTCGTCGGACGTCATTTTGTAGCATCCCATTCAATGCGTGTTGGAAACTCAGTGTAAATTGGATCTGTGTATTACCACCGGGCCTGTTAAAGACGTATGTATCATGAAGAAAATATGAGCCTCGCCAAGCGAATTTGTGACTTCGAGCATTCCGTCATGACAAATTTTAACTGCGCATGGCCAGCCATTCAGAGGGGCCAGGGATACGGCTTTCTGTCTGAAGGTTCCTCTTGATTCACTGCTTGTATGAGCGAGCAGCGAAGGTTCTGGCGAGACTGCGCGGATGCGCAGGCTCGCCTGAACCTTCGCTGCTCGCATAGGCGATAAGTACCAAAATCGCTTGGCGGGGCCCATATAGTAATAAAACCCCGTCATCGTGGTTTGCGACCAGGCAGGATTCAAACCGAACCACTAGGAAAAACGCCTATACAAATACATTGTAAATTTTACCCCCGAAGAAAAAAGAAAATTTAAGATGAACAATTGTAATATTTGTCATATTTCTGCTCACAAATAGAGATTGAGGGTACACGTTAGAACTGCCTCTTCGAGGCGTTTTTAACTAGCATCGACAATCTATATTTTAGAGCGGAAATACAAAAAATTAGGTTCATACCCCTGTTTCATCATAGTGTGGGTTATATTTTCTAGTTCTTTGGGCTCATTGATTTCACTGCGGAATTAAGGAAATACTTGAGGGTCAATGATGAGGCCTAATTGACCGAAACTAGCTACTGTGGTCCAGAAAAACCTTGTACACTCCATAGTTTTCAGTTCTGTACTGTAGTCCTTCCTTCCAAAGGATTTCCCCTTATCAGAACGTTTACTGTACGAAAGTGGGATCTAAGGGGGTTAGAATCATGTAAGTGTGTTTTCGTGATGTTAGAATTTTTTCCACAAGGCAATAAAAACATACAACCGCTTGTTTTTCGTCAAATGTTTCCAAATTTGCGAAGTCTCCCGTCTTCCCCAGGGTTATATGGCCCCCACTCTTAACATTCTCCAATAACTTTTCAATGTGACCTACAAATGTTTGATCTTATATGGGCCCCGTCAATCGATTTTGGTACTTATCGCCTTTGCGAGCAGCGAAGGTTCAGGCGAGCCTGCGCATCCGCGCAGTCTCGCCAGAACCTTCGCTGCTCGCTCATACAAGCAGTGAATCAAGAGGAACCTTCAGACAGGAAGCCATATCCCTGACCCCTCTGAATGGCTGGGCATGCGCAGTTAAAATGTTTAATGACGGAATGCTCGAAGACACAAATTCGCTTGGCGGGGCTCATATGTGAATAAAACTAGTGGTAGTACATATCCATTATCCAAGCAGCGAGAAATAAGGTGATGTACGGATTGCGCGGATTAGCATGCTGATCTGCAATATTGTTGCTTGCAAATGGTCAACATAGTTTTTGCTTTTAGGCGGGCGTAAGCCCATCTATTGCCGTCATACAGCATCAAAATGTGTGCACCTCTTTAGACATTTCTACTTGTAGTCCTCCGCAAAAAAGAAAGATAGAAATTAAAAATCTTCTGCAGTACACGTAATGAAACCAATCAAGTTCGGCTTAACTGTTTATAAATGACAAAAGTTTGTGAACATACGCATGCTAGTTAAATGTAACAAATAAATTTGCGTTGAATGCTGAGTTCGAAAGATAAAATATTGCGGCACTAGTTTCCTACGCCGTTTCCTTGAAAACATTCTCTTTCATCCCTCAGTTTCTGAACAGAACCCTTCTAACTCTAATTTTGGGCGTATCCGTTCTTATAGAAAGTGTTTTGTTTAAAATTACTGACAACTGGTAAACGGTGTAACTCCTGATGGGACTGCTCGTCACGCTTCTTCTGATCTCGGTCAACAAGGTTTGTATAGGTATCTATACCGGTGTACAAGGTTGAAGGGGTAAAGGGTCATTATTTACTGACCGACATCGAACAGTTTGGATTGGTCAAATAACATAAAAGATATGCGTACTTAGCCCATATATGCCTAGCGTCACTTTTATGGTCTAACAGTAAATATTGTAGGCCTAGATCAGACGCAGCACAAAGCGGCGTCTGATCTGGTTCTACATTGGTTGCTCAAAGAACGTACATACTTGCTGAACTAACCACTTAAACAAAACAAAGCTGAGAGCCGTATAGTTACAGATGGACCGTTCCAAACTTATTAGGTTAAAGATTCCATTGTCACATATGGGTTAAGCAAATTCAGACGCTGCATTATGTGGCCTGTAATCAGAGTCTTCAGTGTTTTCGAATGTCCCAGTAAAGGGAGGCTTGGTATTTATGACTGCCCGTGAACACGTTTTATACACCCTTGCTGGAACGATTCAAAGTCGAAGTTTACAAAGCGCGGCGTTTGAACAGGCTCTACAATTCTAAATTAAAATGTAGATATTAAAGTGTTTTGTTTGTTTGATTTGAGGTTTTACGTCCCACTCAACACTGTATATGCCATTTACGAGACGTCGCGTCCAATTTTGTGGGACTTTTGCCCGACATTGAGATTTCCGCTAACCGTTCCAAGGCGGTTCTTCTGTCGCGGTTTATTTTGGTTTTTGGTTTGTCTTTGTGTCGCTTATATTATTTAATTTGGATAGCCTATTGGCCATTTTGCGGGAAAGTAACTCTCCTTTTGGCTTTTCGCTATTGATGTTTCCATAAGGGTCTGTTGTTTCATGTTTGCATTTCTTTCCCTCTGGTGTCTCTGATGGGAGCTGTGAGTTAATTGTTTCGATTCCTGATCATTGCCTCCACTTCTATTTTGGATCCTCTAAGCGTTTTACCAGTACTCGTGTGCGGTCGGTTTCAGCTCTGCGTGGAAGCATCATGCAGCCTTTTATTTCTTCAAGTCCCGATGGGCTGAGGCCGAGAAATTAAACGGTAAACGACCAGGAAAATTTAAGCAAAACCTTTTTTCGCGACTTTTTTGTCCCTACGTCGGAAGGAACTGAGGTAGCATGTTGATAATGTTGTGCCCGTTAGACATTTTAGGAGTGAGGGAACACAGAAAGAAATGAGCTATAATCTCGATCTGACGGTATAAGCTTGAAAAATGAACATACTCGTTTGTATTTGTTTTTTAGTTTTATTCTTGGTATGTCTCCCATTTCCGCTCAGCCATTTTCACCCTCCGGGATACCTGGAGAACCGCTTGACACTGTTGTATAGTTAAGCCCCCTCAGTACTTCCAGTACTTTGATTTTATTTAGAATACAAAGTTGTATTAATAAAGTCATGAAGTCTCAAATCAAAATATGAGTGTGTTGAAAATACAAAACATTTTCATGAGCTCGATGCACGAGTGAAATATCTGATATTTTCAATACACAAGATGATAATTTGTAGGGCTGGACCTCCAAAGATATATGCTACATGTAGTCTGAGGAAATTAATTCAGTTACAGGAAGGTAAATAAATAAGTAATAAATGTTTTTTTCTTCCAGCTAGAAAAGGGTTACCTTCTCGGGGACATGATGTTTTGTTTGTATTGGTGTTTAACGGCCCAGTCAACACTATTTAGGTCAGTTTTTGAGCTGGCCAGCTTACCTATCCACACCTTTCCTGGGCAGGCTTATACGTAAGCGGTTAACCAGTACAGTGCATATTCTTTCGCCAGAAACTGACAACTGCCGTTCCTGAAACAGGGGAAGGGAGAGAATGACCGTAGAAAAGATTAATTGACCAATCTTAACGAAAGAATGTTGCCAACCCCGGCAGGTATCGAACCCGCGTCCTCCTGATCGCAAGTCAGATGCACATCCGACTGAGCAACCGAGACCAACTCTCGGAAAGATAAATCCAGTATGTGGTCTTTCAAGGCCTATTTAAAGATAAAAAAGAGGAGGAAGAAGAAAATAAACTTTTTTTTTGAAATGAAAAAAAGAGCAATTTACATGTACTAGAACGTAAAAAGACTGTAGTCATTTTTGTTCAAGTTTTATTTAGAAAATAAAAATCGATAAAAAGTTTCATTCAAGAGCGTTGAAAAGAAATAAGACACTACTCGTCCGCCTCTCCGTACTTTCAGTACTTTGATGGTTTCATGGCGGGGTTCATATAACGAACTCATCTGAAAAATATGCTTATATTTTTGTGTTTTCATTTCAAAGATTTTTTATTGTGAGCGTCCCGTAAAACCGCCTTAAAAATGGGCACAAATATATGTGTACTACGGCGATATATCGCAGACGTTTTGTAGACTAACCTAATGGGTGTGTATAATCTTTTATGAATGTTCTAATTAAGAAACAAATATATACACAATTGCAAGTCCCGCTTTTTAAAGTGCTATGGATTCATATGCTATCGTTCACATGCAGTTACCAGATCACCGTGTCTAGTCTAAACCTATAATTAGCAGTTTTGCAATCTACAGTACAGCTCATCACGTGAACACGATCGTGAAATGAACTACCCACTAAACCCGACTTTCTACAGAGAACTAGGGTTCGCGGGAGTAAACATTATTTGTCTTATTTCGGCTCCAAGACATAGGTTTTAGGTACTCATTAGAACCGCCTCAATACTGCAGCTCTAGCGACCACCCACAACCTATGTTTGCAGTATAGATAAGAAACAGAAAAGTAGCTATTTTGGAGATGCACTTTGTAGCACGGATGTGTTATCATAATGTTATCATGAGTCCCTATGAAATCAAAGCTCCTGTTGTCTATCTGTGTTGTCTTCTTCGTTTCGAAGACGTCTCCAAAATGACCTTCACAGTGTTGACGGGGACGTTAAACCTCAAATCAAACAAACAAACAAAATCTTCGTTTCGAAGGCAATCTTTATGGTTTTATTTTACAACCGTGTGGCGACGCGAGAACGTCTCCTGCGAAGTGTATGTTTTATTTCTTTTCAATGAGAACATGAGTATAATTTGCAACGCCTTTCGAACAGTATGTTCGTTCGAAAATGATACAGTCGGGACGACTGTATCATTTTCTAATGAGCATATTGTTCGACGACTGTATCATTTTCGATGAGCATATTGTTCGACGACTGTATCATTTGCAAATGAGCATATTGTTCGAAGACTGTATCATTTTCGAATAAGCATATTGTTCGAAGTCTGTATCATTTTCAAATGAGCATATTGTTCGAAGGGACGACTGTATCATAGCATATTGTTCGAAGGGACGACTGTATCATTTTCGAATGAGCATATTGTTCGAAGGGACGACTGTATAATTTTCGAATGAGCATATTGTTCGAAGGGACGACTGTATCATTTTCGAATGAGCATATTGTTCGAAGGGTCCCCGACTGTATCATTTACGAATGAGCATATTGATCGAAGGGCGTAAGCAGTCTTGCAAATTATACTTTTGCTAATGAAGTCCCCCAATTAAACCAAGACGGTCCCGACGATCGGGGCTTGAAGAAATAGATGGGCTGCATGATGCTTCCACGCATACCTGAAACCGACAGGCACGAGTACTGGTAAACCGCATAGAGGATCTAAGCCTGCCCAGGCAAAGCCGTGCGAGTGTCGGACCGTCCATGCTTATAAAACATATTTGTTTCATTGGGCGGCAGGGCTTGAGATTTCATTTCATCTCAAGGTCGGGTAAAAGTCCCACAAAAATTGAAAGCAACGTCTCCAAAATGACCTTTACAGTGTTGTCGGGGACGTTAAACCACAAATCAAACAAACAAACAAAATTAAGCCAAGACGCCCATTTTCTACATGTTATTTGTTTACAAAGGCAAACCTTTGTTTAGGTTTCCATTATGGTCTGGTCGCTTAATGTTTGTATTTCTTTCCCTTTGGTGTCTTTTATGGGTGGAGTAAGTTAATTGTATCAATTCCTGATCTTTGTTTTACTTCTACTTTAATGATTAACTTCAGTGGAACAAGTTACAAGCCCCCATCTTTTTGTTTCATCACAGTTATTTAATTTGTTTTGTATTTAGTTTGTTCTAATTTCAAAGTTATGTGATGGTTCATTGATTGATTTATATACCTTTAGGTGGACCAACTATTTTGTGTATTGTAAATAATATTAGAACCTAGAGTGAAGGTACGGAGGCCGATAGAATCTATTTAAAGTCCCTAGTAGTTCTCGCTACTTACCGTCCTAAGGGTAGAGTGAAGGTACGGAGGCCGATATAATCGATTTAAAGCCCCTAGTAGTTCTCGCTACTTACCGTCCTAAGGGTAGAGTGAAGGTACGGAGGTCGATAGAAACGACTTAAAGCCCCTAGTAGTTCTCGCTACTTACCGTCCTAAGGGTAGAGTGAAGGTAGGAAGGCCGATAGAATCGATTTAAAGTCCCTAGTAGTCCTCGCTACTTACCGTCCTAAGGGTAGAGTGAAGGTACGGAGGCCGATAGAATCGATTTAAAGTTCCTAGTAGTTCTCGCTACTTACCGTCCTAAGGGTGGAGTGAAGGTACGGAGGCCGATAGAATCGATTTAGAGTCCCTAGTAGCTCTCGCTACTTACCGTCCTAAGGGTAGAGTGAAGGTACGGAGGCCGATAGAATCTATTTAAAGTCCCTAGTAGTTCTCGCTACTTACCGTCCTAAGGGTAGAGTGAAGGTACGGAGGCCGATAGAATCGATTTAAAGTCCCTAGTAGTTCTCGCTACTTACCGTCCTTAGGGTAGAGTGAAGGTTGGGAGGCAGATAGAATCGATTTAAAGTCCCTAGTAGTTCTCGCTACTTACCGTTTTAAGGCGGGGGTTCTGATGTTGTTTATATTTAATGTTGCTTTACGAGGCTTTTCATTTGTATGTGCTTATAGTTGAATATTATATCATTATCTATTTATTTTTCATTACACACTGTTGCATCGTTAGCACCTCTTGTTGGAAAGAGGTCGCTGGTTGCTATGCTGTTTGTGGATCGTTTTTGTCCTGTTTCGTTTTCTTCATTGCTAGTTATGCTTCCTGTTAGTGCCATTGGTAGGCTGTTATCTTGGTTTGTGGCTTTTCCTGGGCATCTACATGTATTTCTTCATAAGGAAAACATGTCCGTGTGAAATAATGGCGTCCAACATGGTGTCAGAAGTGACAATTTTTGGGTAAAAATTATACCATCTTTCTTAATTCTGCTTTCAACATAGATTGCGGGTGCTCGTTAGAACCACCTCAATGAAGCGGTTCTTACGAGTACCCACAATTTATGTTTTTGAGCAAAAATAAGGCAGATAATGTATACCCCCGTATACCCCACTTTTCTCTATATAATGTGGGGTTAAGAGGGGTCTTCGTTTAACGGACTTGTTATCGTGATGATTGCTTTAAAGCGCTTTAGCCGTAAATACGGTTGTCTGATCGGTATAATAGTGTCACTTTCTCTTCCGACTCAATGAATGTGCGAAACACCACCAAATAAATATGATGCTTGACATCACAAAAAACGCCTAGTATATAATTTCAACCTCCTTAAACCCCATTTTATATAGCAAAACTGCGGCTTACAGGGGTGTATTTTTTTCATGTTTGCTCGAAAAGTGGACCGTGGGTACTCGTTTCCACAGAAGAATTGAAGTTCTCACGTAAGTATTCTCAAACTTACTTAAAGGCGATAATCCTGCATGACAAGTACTCTTCCTTTAATGTGCTGCCGCCAAAGAATCTGTCTAACTGAAATATCAGGATACAGACTGTCAATAATAACTAACGATTGATCAGATAACGCCGCTGTAAGATATGGAGGATCTTACGTCAGTGTTTATGTATTATTGAAAAACGAGTTAAGGAAAAGGGATAAAATGCGCATTTTACCCCTGTTCCTCAACGAGTTTAATAAATTCATTAATACATGAGCAGATGTATTATTGAATTTATTAAACGAGTTGAGGAAAAAGGATCAAATGCTCAGCGAATGTGGTATTAACATTAAACTCGTTAAAGAAAAGGGATTAAAATAGAATTTGTTTTTCTACAAAAACACAGATGTCTCCCCCGTTTTTGACCTCTAAGCATGACCTTGACCTTGGAGGTATTGAGCTGAGTCTTGTGTGCAACACATCATCTAATAAAGATGAACATTTCTGCAAAGTAACTTTAAAAAGTCCATAGAGAAATAAAAAAGTTATTGGCCATTCACAAAAAATCCCTTTTTACCTTTGACCTCTTAGTATGGCCTTGACCTTTGAGGTACAATTCATCGTCCTATGACGGTTAACATTTCTGCTAAGTAATTTCATAATCCATCAAAGAATAAGGAAGTTATTGACTGTCCCATTTTTTACCTTTGACCTCTAGGTATGACCTTGACATTGGAGATATGGACCTTGGTCTTGCACAAGACTCATGGGCTAATGACGGTGAACATTTCTGCATGGTTACTTTATAAAGTCCATCCAGAAATAAAAAAGTTATTGACTGGTCACAAAAAAAAAAAAAAATTACCTCTGACCTCTTAGTATTACCTTGATCTTGGAGGTACCGACCTGGGTCTAACGTGCAACACATTTGTCTCATGATGGTTAACATTTCTGCCAAGTAATTTCACAATCTATCCAGGAATAAGAAAGTTATTGTCTGAACATTAAAAAAAGGCCCCTTTTTGACCTTTGACCTCTTAGTACGACCTTGACATTTGAGGTTCCAACTTGGGTCATGCACGCAACACATCGTCCAATGGTGGTTAACATTTCTGCCCAGTAATTGCAAAATCTATCTAAAAATAAGACAGTTATTGACCAAACATAAAAAGGCCCCTTTTTTACCTTTAACCTCTATGTATGACCTTAACCCTTCAGGTACCAAAATGGGTCATGCGCGCAACACATCGTCTGGTGGTGGTTAACATTTCTGCCAAGCAATTTCAAAATCCATCTAAAAATAAGAACGTAATGTACCAAACACGAAAAAATGCCCCTTTTTTGACCTTTGACCTCTATATATGACCTTGACATATGAGGCACCAAACTGAATTATGCATGCAATACACGTCTCATGATAGTTAACATTTTTACCAAGTAATTTCATATTCCATTAAAAAATAAGAAAGTTATTGACAAAACACGGAAAACGGCCCCCTTTTTACCTTTGACCTCTAAGTATGACCTTGACCTTTGAGGTACCAACCTGGGCCATGCACGCAACACATTGTCTTATGGTGGTTAACATTTCTGCAAAGTGATTTTAAAATCCATCTCAGAATAAGGAAGTTATTGACCAAACACAAAAACGCCCCTTTTTTGACCTTTGACCTCTTAGTATGACATAAACCTTTGAGGTACCGACCTGCCTCATGCACATCACACATCGTCTCATGGTTGTTAATATTTCTGCCAAGTAAATTTTAAAATCCATCTGAAAATAAGAAAGTTATTGACCGGACACGATTTGCCCATACATACATACATACCGACAAACTTCCAAGGGAGATAATTCAAAAAGTATAAATGCGAGTGTTATAGTTCTTATGAACTGCACGTCGTCTAATACTGATTAATATTTATATGAAGTTTCGTGAAGATAGCTCGAACGGTTTTCAAGTTATAGAGCGGACACGAAAGTGTGACAGACGGACAGACAGACAGACGCTCGGGGAAAAACAATAAGTCTCTCCGAAAAAAAGGGGGGGACATAATTTCGCCGAGCGTTTTATCCCTTTTCCTCAACAGGTGTAATAAATTCAATAATACATGAGCACGGATGCAAGATTCTGTCAATCATATGGCATTTTAAACGAATTTTATTCACGATTGCTTTATAAAAACGTCAATATTCCGCCATTAGTAAACGCGACGTCGTTAAGGATGTCGTATGCGTAACGTTACGGGGCGTATCTAACTAATTTGTATATTTAATCCACTAGTAGATTATCGAATGGATTACATGGTGTTATTACATTATCAGACGCGACGGCATATGATAAAAAGGATACCGTCATGTCATGAACGCAATTACAAATAAGATAACTTTACTAGCGTTACGTCTTGACGCTATGGTAACATTATAAGTTTAATTAATCCCATATGAAATTAACACGCGTGTAAGATCCCCTCTAAAACATGGAATTATTATTCAAATTTCTTCATTACTATGTGCATTTTGAGCGATTTGATTGGTTTTGCTTGTTTTTGGTGTTGAGGTTTAACGTCCCCATCAACGCTTTATAGATCATTTTGGAGACGTTGCTTCCGATTTTGTGGGAATATTACCCAACATTGAGATCAGATGACATCGCAAGCGCTACCGCCCAATGAAACCAATTGGGTTTATAAGCATGGAATATCCGATTTGCACCACTTTGCCTGGGCGGGCTTAGATGTTCTCGAGTTTTACCAGTACTTGTGTGTGATCGGTTTCAGCTCTGTGCAAACGCATCATGCAGCCCATCTATTTCTTCAAGCCCCGGTGGGCGGGGGCCCGCGTATTGATTGGTTGAAATAAAAGTTTTATACTTCGATAAATCCCATGTTCAAGAATACCAGATCTTTTTTGCATAGCGACAGGTAGTAATATAAAGTGACGTCAAATAGCAGGTTTAGAACCCGCGCGTTAAGCCACTGTATATAAACGACGTCAACAGCGTTCGATTAAAAGATGGAAAACTATTGAAAACGTAAATGTTAGACGACAAAAAAGCTGAGTTTATAGACTTGACGTTTTGTTCGCTCATTTTTTTTTTAAAGATGGCTTGTAATTGAATAATCATTCCGCAGTTGCCGTTGGTAAATTCATTCTTACGCTTTCGAAATAATTCCTAAAAATTGCCATTTTGGTGGCATATTTAATATTTCGATGACATATTTGGAACTATAAGGAATAAATCTATTGATGTAGTTTAAACATCGATAAAATCCACAAAACTGATATTCATGCCAGTAGTAATAGACAAATAAGATGTAATTTTAGTTTATGTTAACTTACAATATACGATGTCTAAGAAACATAACGAAGGACAAAATGCTGAGGAAAGTTTTTCGTCGAGCAACTGCGTGTAATAAACATCCTTGAATATACGAAATTTTCAACCGATATTTGAAGAATCCCTTATTACTTATCATCTACCTCACATTGGTATTCTTTATAGAGGTAAATTCTTTATAATGGCAAAATATTAGGGAACAAATTATGTTGGTTTATCATATGACGTCGCGTCTGAGAATGCAAATTAGCTAGATACGTCCCGTAACGTTACATGTACGACGTCCTTAACGACGTCGCATTTACGAACGGCGGAATTTTTGTAAGCAATCGTGACATTTATGATAAATAGAATCTTGCATTCGTGCTCATGTATTATTGAATGTATTAAACTCGTTGAGGAAAAGGGATAAAATGCTCGGAAAAGCTTCGCATTTTATCCCTTTTCCACAACTCGTAAGCCTCGCATTTTATCCCTTTCCCACGACTCGTTTAATAAATTTAATAATACATGAACACTCATGTAAGATCCTCTATATAAAGCGGGTCCCGTGTCAGTAGGACATGTTTACATTACCTACCCTTGCAAGCCCAAGTGTATATAAAGTAGATTAAAAATGATAAACATAGGGGATCTTACATGAGTGTTCATGTATTATTGAATTTATTAAACGAGTTGAGGAAAAGGGATAAAATGCGAGGCTTTGCCGAGCTTTTTATCCCTTTTTCTCAACGCGTTTAATAAATTCAATAATACATGTGCACGAATGCAAGAGTCTGTTTATCATATGACATTTAAAACGCATTTTATTCACCATTTGTTCACAAACATGTCAATATTCCGCCATTTGTAAAAGCAACATCGTACATGTAACGTTATGGGGCGTATCTAACTAATTTGCATATTTAATCCACCAGTGGATTTTCGAATCTATTACTTGGCGTTATTACACTCTCAGACGTGACGTCATATGATAAATTTGTTTTCATAATTTGCTCCAAAATATAGACTACTGCTACTCGTGCGAGCTTTATCAATATATGCTTGGCGTATATCATATAATAAAAAAATGTAACTTTTCATAAAAAATGTTGTTTCAGAGGCATGAAAGAAAGCATTATGTTGATGCTCTCTGTGATACTGTTGCTTAAGATTATGGACACTTATCTGTCATAATTTTTGAAAGCGTTTTACAGTGTAAACATCGGCCCCGTAAATCGGTGCTTGAAGAAATAGATTTCGGCTGCATGGTGCTTCCACTTAGAGCTGAAACTGACCATATATTACCTACTGGTAAACCGCTCAGAAGGGCTAAGCCTACCCAGGCAAAGTGGTGAGAATCAGACCGTCCAATTCATATAAGCCTTTTAGTTTTATTGGGTGGCAGCCAATTGGAAGCAGCATCTCCAAAATGACCTAAATAGTATAGACGGGGACATTTTAAACTTCGATTCAAACAAACAAACAAAACAGAATCAACGATCAAGAATCTAATTTAATCGGCTGTCTTCATGCTAGTAACCGTTTTATACTTACTGGAATGTAACTCGGGATTCAGCTTTCAATTGGCCGAAACTAGCTAGTCCGGCCCAGAAAACATGTGCACTCAATATTTGATAGTTCTATGCTGTATTCCTTGCTTCCAAAGGATAACCCTTTCTAGAACATATTTACCAACTCATTTTAAGACAACGCGTTGGGGCATTCACGCGCAACTATATGCCTGTTTTTATTCAACATCACTGTGTCTGATTCTAATATTAATATTAAACGTATAAGGCATATGGCTACCCTGACAAGTTTTATTGAAATTAAATAAGTATACTAAGTGTCAAATGCGTATAACACGACATAGATATCTTGATCTCATACATACATCAGTGCAGAACTTCTCCTGAATACTCATGAAACTCGTTGAAGTGGTGTCATCTAGATCAGTACTGTATGTGAAGTCATAGAGATCACTACCAATAAATGCCGTCGTCGAATCTGTGAAGAGACGGCTTCTGTTGTAATCAAAACAATTTACATATGAACTGGTCGACTTACACTCTCTCCTCCTGTTCATGAAAAGGTATTCTAATGCACTTGCGTATGTAACGCGACGTCGGATTGGATAACGTCAAAAATTAACGACTGTATATTCTGCGATATACTGTCGGAAACCGACGTCACCACGTAACGTTGCTTTTCATTGGCTGGCATTTGGTTGTACGCAGCTCACAGCGGTTACCGCTATGTGCAAAATAGTACAGTGTTATCAAAACAACCGAATAAGTGCATTAGAATAGGGATAACTCTATTGCGAAATTGCCATTTTGGGAGGTAAATTGTCGGTTTTACGGTCGCAAATTGTGTTTTACGGCTCCGCTAACGCGTCGCCGTAAAACGAAATTTTCGACCGTAAAACCGCCGATTTACCTCCCCAAATGACAATTTTGAATACAGTTATCCCCTAAATGTTTTCTTTCGGAGGGCATATACCTAGCTGCTGTACAGACGTATAGTTTGGCTCATATGTTGTTTTTTTTATTTTGGTTTTACGGCCCTTTCAATATTATTTCACTCATTTCGAGCCAATCGTTAATCACAGGTGGGCAAGAAAACCTTCTGCAGAACTTGACATCTGACATATGACACAAGCCAGGCTCGAACCCAGGACGGCGAAAGACTAAATGATTTAGAGTCAGCGCTCTTATCCAGTAGGCCACGGTGGCCCGTAATTTGGGTCATGTATTTCGTTAAGAATGAAAATATATTGCTCAGAACGATTTTCCTCATTCAATGATTATTTCAGTACTAAATACCATCCATTTGATATTGAAGAAAACTGTTTGAAAAAAAAAAAAAAAAAAAAAACATCTCTGTTCTCAAGAAGCCTGTCACAAGACGGATCACTTTAACTATTACCACTTCCCAAATATAATTGCTATCAAAACAATGCATTTAAATAAGTGGATAATTAGGTTTTGTCAAATACTGGAACGAGTTTATGCGTTACGTGCGTATAAAACACTATACAGCTTGACATATTAATATGTAGTTATAAAAACTGTTTTCATTTTCGCATTGTAACATAGTAATTCTGCTTTTTGGAATATTAACAGTGCAAACAATGTTTCATTGCAAACAGTGTAGATCCAGGTCAGGATCCACACTATTTGGCATTCAATTTATGAAGTAGTAGCAATAAATTACATCAAATAATTTGATTGGTTCAGAGACAGAAATGGGTGTGGCTTAATTGAATATTCAGAAAGATAAGGGTTAAAAATAAATTTCTAAAACTACTGAACCTAATCTCATGTTACGAAACTATGAAAGGGAAGCTTCACTTTAGTTCGAAGGGGATACTCCGTTTGTCATTGGTGCAAGAAGGGGTTGATATCCTTTTAAGCTCACCTGTCACGTAGTGACAAGGTGAGCTTTTAGGATCATATTTTGTCCGTTGTGTGTCCGTGCATGCGTCCGTCTGTGCGTCCGTAAACAATTTTTTCAAACGACATCACCTCCTTATCCTCCTTAACCACTGATCGGATTTTGACAAACTTCACAGGAATGATCCCCCTGTAGTCCCCCTTCAAATGGTTGCACATCTAGTTCACAGGAGCCAAAATTTGAATTTTCACTGAAAACTCCTCTAAAACACAAGGCTCTAGCTAGCACCTAGATGTATCAATGTATTTTTGTAACTTCACACAAATGATAGGTATGATAATATTCTCAAGCAAGGGGTTCTGAGCTGAAGATCAATGTCACTATAGCGAGACTTACGGATCGATTTTGCTCAAATGACATGATAGCCACCAGAGATATAAATATCCGACCCTAAACAGCTAGATTGAGTTTGATAGAATTTCCACAAATGTTCCTTGAGTCACTGACAATCAAGATTGCTCAAACCCTCAACTCCACCTTATTATATTACCTACCATTTCATTTATACAGTACGGATCAGGTGAGCGATCCAGGGTCATCACGACCCTCTTGTTGTGGTTACCTTCGTAACCCTTCTGTTCTTTCAGTTGCTTGTTATTGAACGAGGAAAATCGTTCTGGCCAATACATGTATCTTATCTTTCTCGGCGAAATATATGAGCCAAACTATACGTCTGTACAGCAGCAATGCGAATGCCTTGTGACAGAAATCATTGCTCTTTTTTAGAACGAAGGGAAAGAACGGTTGCGATTCATTTTTTTATTACATTTACATTCTTGGTACAATTAATGACACCCCTGTAGGTTACTTTAGAGATGCAGTGTAGTTCATACCTTAATGACTACATTGACCCATGCAACTCACGCGACATCACATGATCATTAAATGACGTCAAAATAAACATACACTTTAGTTCTCTCCAGTAGGACTGAACGCTCTCGACGTTATGACGTCAACGGCGCCCTATCGCTGTTCATAAGAAAGCTGAGTGCAGTTATTTTCTGTTCTGATTTTAAGCATACAAACCACATTTGTTTCGACTTAATTGATGAAATATAGTGTAAAATTATAAGTAATGAAGGTAATTTATTTACCATTCATTGAAGTATGAACAACTTCGGGTCACTAGCAAATTTTGTTTTTTTTTTTGGTTTGGGTTTTACGGCCCTTTCAAGATTATTCCACTCATATCCAGCCGATCGTTAATCAGAGGTGGGTGAAAACCGGAGTACCCGGAGAAAAACAACCTGACCTTCCGTTGCAGAACTTGGTGTCTCACACGTGGCCCGAGCGAGGCTCGAACCTATGGCATAGAGAGACCTAATGACTAAGAGTCAGCGCTCTTATCCACTAGGCCACGGAGGCCCGTCAAGCAAAGTTTACGTGAGCCCCTTCAGGACTAAACTTCTTTGCTCATGACCCCATGTTGTTCATATTTCAGTGAATGTTAAAACAATAAAGGTAATTTATTTAACGTTAATTGAAGTTCCGAGTTCGCTTAATTTGCTCGTGACCCAATGTTGGTCGGCCTTCCAATGGACGTGACGATTACTAAGTACTTTTTCTTTCAGCAAGGCAGACATTAGCCTATATAATAATTGGCCAAACATTACCGTTATCTATATTGAAGGAGAATATATAATTTGGTTTCCAAAAAGAACCTTCTTATGAATTATTATTCATTTCTTCATTAAGGTAAGCCTTTCGGAGCAGTAACGAGAGTGGGATAAATTCTGAAACGCACCGAGTCGGACTAAGAGTAGATATTGTTGCACTTACTGTAAATAATAATGATTGTTGATGCACTAGGTGTCACCGACTGCCCTGGGGTCGGGGTTGGTGATATAAACGTAGACAAAGTGAATACACTTGGTATAATGCTAGGCATCAATGACTGTGATGACATTATTGTTGACGTCATCATCATTGTCGATACGCGATATGTTATGTCGATTCTTGGTTCAATCATTCCACCTCCCATAATGACAGATAAATCCCCTATTTGGTAAACAATTAAGCTGGAATTTTCCAATCTGACTAAAGTTCCATAGGTCCGTATGATATTTAATATTTCACGAGGTTCAGTAATTACGTCTTCGATCCCAAGGTACGTTCCGAAATATGGGTAGTTGTCCTGAGCTGTCCCTGGGCTGCAAAGATATGCATGATAATGTTACGTGTCTTGGTCAGTCATATCAACAGAACAGTTACGTTACGTCTACCCAAACAGTGAAATTTGTTAGAACCACTGAAACTGTAAATTCTAATAAATATACTAACGACCGCATAAGCTTCAGTTGAACAGTGTTGCTCTGGTCAGTATACGTGGTATACAGATGCGGACACTAACTAACACAGGCCGTACAACTTGACAACACCTGTCAGTGTACAAAGCAGCTGTCTTGCACGTGCAGTGTCTTTACTCAGAAGCATTCATGATGGAGGCAGGGGTAGGGATACTTTTGAATATATTTTCCTTGGCGAATTTCGACCAAAATGTCCAATCTGACAGTATTCCGGTTTGCAGTTGCTTACAATATAAATGTTTGAAATACTTTGATGTAAATGTTTCGAGTAAGACCTTGTCACTAGATTTACAATATTTGTCCCTGCACCTTGATACTGTCAATTTAAACATCAGGGCCCAGTTGTTCAATGCATCATTAGCTTAATAAGCTCGTTAGTGGTCATATTGTTAACTGTTCTAGCAAGTACAATATCTAAAACTTTGGTATTTTTGATGAAAAAAATGTGAGCAGCTTTTGCATTTGCAAAAGCTGCTCACATTCTTTCAGCAAAAATATAAGCATATTTGCCATAAAAATGACCAAAGTTTTAACGATACGTTAACTAACGACGTCGTTAGTTTTGAACAACTGGCCCCTGAATTTCTCCCCGCTAGTTTAACCAATTGCATGCGGGAAACCCCTAAAGGGGTACATTCGCAATAGCACATACCCTAATCAGTCTGCACAGAACGATGCGTCCGATCAGGATCTACACTATTTGCTAACAAGTTTCGTCAAAAATATAATAAAAATGAAAAAATAGGTCTGACAACCCTTATATGACAAATTGACTTGTCCAACATATAGCAATGGAAGAGTCCACTAGTATACAATGGGTTAAAAAGACATCCAAATAGTGCATATAGTACATATCTCCATATAAATATAGAAGTGAAGGTAATGATAAGGAATCGATACCATTACGCAAACACGCCTATAAAAATACATTGCCACCTTTATCGACGAAAACAGGAAAATTTTATGATGAAAAATTGTGATATTATTCTTATTTCTGCTCAAAATATAGATTGTGAGCACTCGTTAGAACCGCCTCATCGAGGCGGTTCTGACGAGTACCCACAATCTATATTTTAGAGGCGGTTCTAACGAGTGCCCAAAATCTATATTTTGTCCAGAAATAAGAAAAATAAGGTATACCCCGGAAACCCCAGTTTTACTTTATAAAAGTGGGGTTCAAGGGGGTCAAAATTAAATAGGCGTGTTTTCATGATGATTAACCCAAACCTCCCTTCTGTGACACAAACGAGAAAGAAACACAAACATGAAATTACTAGAACCTAATGGAAACATAAATAGCAAAAATCATTTCAAGTATTGTACAGCGTTGTGCCGGGAAAGAGACTTTAGACGAGATAAATTCAGTTGGAATATATTTTATTACAAAAGTTGAACTAAACAATTCGACATACTTTTGAAACAGCAACCTTACAAACATGCATTTTGTAAACAGCAATTAAATATTTCTATACATAATCTTACAGGGTACTGTAGAAGACGTTACATTTTAAGTATTATTAGTGAGTGCAAGCGTAGTATAACGAAAACACGTCTATATAATTTTGACACCCTTAAACCCCACTTTTATACAGTAAAACTGGGGTTTACAGGGGTAAACCTTATTTTTTTTATTTCTTCTCTAAAATACCGCCTCGATGAGGCGGTTCTAACGAGTACCCACGATCTATATTTTGAGCAGTAATAAGAAAAAATATCACAATTTTTCATCTTAAATTTTTCATTTTTTTCGGCGATAAAGGTTAGTGTATTTATATAGGGGTGTTTTCGTAACGGATTTATACTTTTATTAAGCCTCATGTTTGTTACCTATATATAAAAACCGACATGTAAACCAAAAAAAGATAAATGAATAACGTAGTTACTTACTAGAATCCATAAAGTTGACAACCAAAGAAATGGCCATTCCAAGAGCTTTGCATAAGTATCCTCTCAAGCTGAAATTATAAGATACATCACGTATACAAGTCCGTGAAAAGAACACCCCTAAACCCCACTATATATAGAGAAAACTGGGGTTTACGGGGGTATACATTATTTTTCTTTTTTTTTTGCTCAGGTTGTGGGTACTCGTTACAACCGCCTCATTGAGGCGGTTTTAACGAGCACCAACAACCTATATTTGCTATATAAATAAGAAAAATATCAGGAATTTTTTAAAGAAAAGTAGCCATTTTGGAGATGTGAAAAAATGCACTATATTGCACGGATGTGTTTTCGTAATTATGACTGGGTGTAAATTATTCTCAAATTAGCTTTTGCTTCTGCAGGGTTATCAGTTAAGGGGAATGGGAACACATGACATATTTCCCGACAATTTTCAAAGGGAGACAACTTTCCGGAAATTCAGATCGATTTTCTAAAAAATGCCCTAATATTCTTCCCTTTTAGAGTTGACTCCTATTGGAATGTGAGGCAAAAATACTTATGCAAGACTTGCCTCCCTTGAAGGTGTATCCATTTCCCTTAAGTAGAATTGACGGCAATGATCAGGAATCGATACAATTTCCTTACAACTTCTATCCAAAATAAAAAGGTATTAACAATACAAGTAAATATGAAAAGACGAACAATAATAAACCACAACAGAAACAGCCCATTGGAAGGGTCAGTAATGTTTTTGTTTAACCCAAATTACGTTCAGATACTGGTCAACTTTCTTGTTTTCATTTTTTTGAAGAAGAATAAAACTTTAAAAAGCTGACAGATGGAAACAAATCCTTCGAACGGGAAAATCCTCGACAGCACATCTGAAAATACAGGAAGGCCACAAAAGGATATCAAACAAGCTTACTGGCTCGTAAAAATAAGAAAGGTTAATGATCAAAACTAATGCAAACGTTGATTTCGAGGGTTTCTTTTGTGTTATATGTTGCCTTTAAATCAATTGTTTGCGTATACAAATGAGTGGAGGCAGGAAAGTCATCGATCGTAGCCATAACCGGAGCCCGGGATGAAAGTGTACACAATGTAAACAGAGGTTGGAGCACGGGAAGAATACTGACACAGTGTGAATAGAAGATGGCTTTTACAGGTGGCCTTCTCAAATTTACATTACACGGGGATATCACCCAATATGCCAGAATAATGAATAAGTTCTGAATGGTTGGATTCTTTGAAAGCAGTCTGCATTTCTAAACACTTGGCCTTTTGCCATTACCACTCTATGGTCTAATTCAAGATGTCAAATTGTTGACAGTTTCTTTTTTTTCAAACCATAAAAGGAGACAAATTGCATGGAATGTATAAAGTAGAAGTAAAATAAAGATCAGGAATTGATACAATTAACTTACTCCATCCACAAAAGACACCAAAGGGAAAGAAATACAAACATTAAGCGACCAGACCATAATGGAAACCTAAACAAAGGAAGGCCATATGGACAGTTACTTTCCCACAAAATGGCCATATGACCATCCAAAATTAAAAGACACAAGTGATACACACAGTAAGTAACAAACAACAACATAAATAAATCGCCACAGAAGAGCCGCCTTGGAACGGTCAGTGGAAGATTTCCACTGGGGGGCTTAAATCGATTTTACGTGGCCACAATTCTCGCCCTTACTTCCGTCGCGATTTAGACAAATAATTTGTTCAGTCCGCATGAAGGCCTCCTAACTCATCAGTGCAACATCTCCGTGAACACAGAAATCAAAGAACCACAGAGGTGAGACAACGGTGAGGACTCGACAGCAAGAAACCACTGAAATGCTGGAGCAAAAGTAAACCAACAGTTAGACTCCGATGAGCCCGACCAGAGACAGAGCATCAGGCACCAACCAACATTATCTCTTTAATTTTCAATAAGCCTTTACGTTGGAGCCGTCATAGAATCTGAGGCCTGACCCACCGGCGTGCAATTAAAGAGGGAAGCAAAGTTGCCAACCGTGATTGGGTTAACTACCATGCATGCAGTCTGTCGTATAATATCCATGTTGTACCCAATCTTTTTATATCGAAGAATGATTTTACGAAATTGGGTGCTGAAGTCATTGCGGTTATATATTTTTCTGAATTTATATACTAAGTCACCATAAAATTCGGGTTCCGATAGACCTTGTTGCAGAAGAGATTTAAGTCCAATATTGAATTTTGAAATTAAATCAGAATGGCGTCTATAAAATTTTGAAAAGACTTTGCGTAGTTTATGGTACCGATAACCCTGATTAAGAAGTTTAGCCGTTAATAATTTATTACGAGTGTTGAAGTCAGTTACATGACTACACACTTTAGCAAATCGAATTAATTGCGAAATATAAACGCCATAGGATGGCGCACGAGGAACATCACCATCCAAAAAAGGAAAATTTACAATCTCAAAATCAAAGTCATCGCGTTTATCATAAATTTTGCAAGAAACAAATCCATCTACAATAGATAGATGTAAATCCAAAAACGGGGCCTCGGTATCAGAAGAATTTGCTTTATTTAACTGAAGTTCTAGGGGGTAAATCTGACTGATCAAACCATCAAAATAGGTATTATCAATATTTAATAAATCATCTAAATATCTAGAAGTAGAGCTAAAAGCTTCAATAATTTCAGATTGGTTATCAATGGAAAGCGACAAAATGAAGTCTCTTTCATAACAATACAAGAACAGATCAGCCACAAGAGGTGCACAATTAGTACCCATCGGAATACCCACAATTTGTCTAAATAACTTAGTACCGAATCTAATATAAATATTGTCAAGTAGAAAGGTGAGGGCATCACACACTTTCTGACATGACCAAAGTGTATAATTCTTATGCTCTTTAGAAGTGAAAAATGCATTTCTGACATTACATGCAAGATAGAGAGAATCTTCTCTGTGAAAAGCCCATTCAATTAAATCATTAAGCTTTTCTTTTATAAGATTATGAGGAAGTGTAGTGTAAAGAGTGGAAAAATCGTAGGTAGACAGACTAGAAGCACGAAACTGTCTAGATTTCAATTTATTTAAAACCTCATTCGAATTTTTTATAGACCAAAACAGATTTCTTCCTGATCTTTCAAAGACTTTATCACAATATTTGATTACATGCGTTTTAATAGCAGTAAGACAGGAAGTCAATAATTTAGAAAGTTCAGTGGTAGTGCAAGAACTAGAATTTGCAATAAACCGTGCTTTGTAAGGTTTTTTATGAAGTTTTGGTAACCAGTATAGCGTAGGAAGCTTGTCTTGGCCTTCGTTAACACACACAGCAAACTTGGTGGCTGAAAGACAAACATGTTTATCTACTATAGCTCTCTCTTCAGCCAAAGGCTGAAGTTCATAGGCCTTAGTACCACCAAGCTCCTGCTTAAGCGTGTTAACATAGTGGAGCCGTCACACAACGACGACGTTGTTAGCGGCCTTGTCTGCAGGGGCCAAAACAAACTTCTTATGAAATTCTTGAATACCTAGTTTAAGATGACGTAAAGACGTCTTGGGCTTAGGAGGTAATAAGTTAGTATTTTGAGAATAGAAAGAAATGCGTTTATTCACTAGTCTTAAAATGCTAAGTTTCCAGTCCTTTAGGGCTTTATACTCAACATACTCTCGCTTACACCATCGATTACCGAATTCATTCAAGGAAGCAGCGATTTCATCTCTACATTTACTGAAATCAATTTTAGAAGGAAACCGATATTTCGGTCCTTTAGAAATTATATTCCTTATCCTAGAATCAGGAATAATTTTCAAATTGCCAGTAATTACATGACCAGCAGCAGGATAGCAATACTTTGAGTTTTTCCAATCACATGAATCAGGAGTATTAGTATCAATATCAAGATCTGAAACAAGTTTATTGAAATTAAAAATGATAGATCTAACAGGTTTGTTATATTTATAGCAAATTATAGGTGTTTCAGTATTTTGAAAATAAGCAGGAATGGAAGAAAGCACCGATCTCTCAGGGAAGATACTGGGCAAATCTATAAAATCCATACCCTTATTAATGAAGGATATTTTGAAGAAATGACGTTTATGATTAATTTCAGAATCAATGTAAGGACGGAGAGTATGCTGAGTATAGCCTCTAGTTAAGAGAGCCGCATCATATAACTGATGAGAACTATCGTAGAATTTATTCGCCTCGGTGTCCAGAAGACGTAAAACAGAAACGGGTAATGAACTTAAAGATGAAAGCATAGAGTGGCGTCCATGATTTAATAATATAATTGACAGTCACTTCAGTCTAGTATTGTTTCGTTTAAACGCACGTGATTTACGTTTAAAGTTACCGTTTTTCCTGGTGCCGTGAGATCTAGTTCTGCGTTTTCGACATTCCAGGAGTGAGAAAATATCAAAGTCCGGCATTCTGGAAATATTACCCTCATGATAAATGTTGTCATTAAATCCCAGTGGAAAAGGGGTCTGTAAAAATTTAATCCATTTCAGTTCAGCTTCATGTCTTTTGATTATTTTGAATCTAGATGTAGAATTTGCATCGTAATAAAGTTTTTCCACTGGTTGTATAATAATGTTATTTACAGAATGACCTGTACGTCGAAAGTGACGGTACAAGAAAGTGTCAGTTTTCTTAGGCTTACTCATTCTACGATAATGCTCGTTCAATCTAGTTTTAAGCATGCGGTTAGTTTGACCGACGTACTGCATATTACAGTTTGCAGCACGTCAAGTAATTAGATAAATTAAATCTGTAGACTGTCATGTCAAATCAGACATGTTAACTACAGAGAAGCGTCTACCGTTTACAGATGAAGTAACGGTAGACGCAGTGCTTAAATGCGAACAACATCTGCACCTCTTGGCATTGCACTTAGAAATACTAGGATACATTCCACTTCTTTTCCACGGATTAGTATATTTTCGAAGGATGGGTGATTTGAGAGGAGATAGTCTTATACGAAGACTACTCCCAAAAACATTGGTATTGCCTGCTCCTTTGAGATTAACTGAAGTTACAGAAGACAAATTTAAGGGTCTAACCAATACCGAAGGCAACATAGTATTAAAGTTCTTAATAGAATGGGGAATCCGTACAGAAGAAGCAGAGTGTAACCTAAGGGGTGATATTGATATTTTAAATGTATTTGTAATACTCATTTTGGATAATAAGGTTGTGATACCGTCAAAACTAAAGCGATGTTCATACCGGTTATTAAATAAATAAAATTACTGAAGAAGATTCCTTCGAATAGAATGAAGGTACAACAAAAGCCCACAAAACATCCTAGTCTCCTTAAAGTACAAGGATGTCAAACAAGCAGTTGTTATACAACGAGGAACGAACATCGGTTTAATAATGACCTTCAACAGGTATCTAAAGGATGTCAATTGATGGAACAGTGAAAAGCAATTGCACAAGCAATCCCTGAGGATTGGAAAAATAAGAGCATTAAATGCATGTACGGGGAGACCTTTTACAGCCGCCACACGGCACAAACAAAACAGCCCTGATATGCAAAGTAGAAGTAAAACAAAGAATACCGTTTTCTGGGAAAAAAACAAGAAAAAAAATCAAAATGTCGTCTGCTGAAATACCCAGCATATAGAGCGGTAATAAATCATACTTACTGCTTTACAATAATTATGAGCGTACGATCTGAACACGGGATCTTCAGAACTTGCAAAGCTATTGTTGTACATAAAACCATAAAGGTACAATGTCATATCAATGTAGCGTCGGTACCCTGAAATTTAAAAGATTTACTGATTATGTACATTTCAACCTTACCTTAATGGGTTTCTAATGCGTTCTCTGTAATGTTAATTTGGTAACATTTATTTTTGCTGATATATTTTCCAATTAGTTATCAGAAATGACAAACTCTCTACATGTATATCACGATGAAGCTTTTTGTGTATAACATTATTTATATAGAGGATCTTACATGAGTGGCCATGTATTATTGAATTTATTAAACGAGTTGAGGAAAATGGATAAAATGCGAGGCTTTGCCGAGCATTTTATCCCTTTTCCTCAACGAGTTTAATAAATTCAATAATACATGAGCACGAATGTAAGATTCTATTTATCATATGACATTTAAAACGCAATTTATTCACGATTGTTTACAAAGAAGTCAATATTCCGCCGTTAGTAAACGCGACGTCGTTAAGGACGTCGTACATGTAACGTTACGGGGCGTAACTAGCTAATTTGCATATTTAATCCACTAGTGGATTATCGAAAATATTACATGGCGTTATAACACTCTCAGACGCGACGTCATATGATAAAAATGAGTAGATCTCGGTTTACTGAAAAGGAAAGCAGTAGTTTGGATATCATTTTGAGATTTTGATTTGTTGGTTTGGAAATAATTTTGAGAAAACAATGGAAAAGCTGCATACTAAGTGATACCAAGAGGAAGACCAGTTATAACAAAAAAAACACCAAAGCATAAACAAGAGCACCGCATGCGGGTGCCAACGCTCGGCTGCAGTTTCTTTTAGTAAAACAAAAATTCTAAGTTGGATAAGGGGCATAACTGTGCCAAAAATATTTTGAGTGTTACCTCACCTATGGGTATGAGTTCCCCTTTTCATAATGAATAACTAGTCGAGTTTCAAGTAAATATGTCCAGTAATGACAGAGATATTACAAAATGTCCACGTTTTTGCGAAATTCTAAGTCGACAAAGGGGCATAACTGTGCCAAAAATATTTGGAGGGTTACCTCACCTATAAGTATGAGTTCCCCTTTTCATAATGAACAACTAGTCCAAGTTTCAAATAAATATGTTCAGTAATGACAAAGATATTACAAAATGTCCAAGTTTTTGCAAATTTCTAAGTCGAAAAAGGGGCATAACTGTGCCAAAAATATTTTTAGGGTTACCTCGCCTATTGGTATGAGTTCCCCTTTTCTTAATGAACAACTAGTCCGAGTCTCAAGTAAATATGATCAGTAATGACAGAGATATTAAAAATGTCCAAGTTTTTGCACGACGCCGACGACCACGCAGACGACGCAGACGATGACGCCAGAGCTATGACAATACCTCGTCGTTTTCTTCGAAATCACCAGAGCTTAAAATAGAAAAAGATTCCCAGGAAAAGCCACAATCAAAGATTACAGCCTACCAATGGTACCATGAGGAAGAGTAACTAACAATGTGGAAAACAAATAATAAAAAGAATATAGGGATCAACCATGGTTTTTCATGCATTAACATTTGCCGGAGACCGAGGAAGCTGTTTGAACATGAGGCCGCTAGGCCGAATGTTCAAATATCTTCCGAGGGATCCGGCAAATGTTAATGCAATGAAATAACCATGGATGATCGTTGTTCTTGCATAACTTACGAATCCGACAGCAAATTTTGACGAAAACGCCCAAAAGTTCCATATAAATTCCATATAAACTCTTTAAATGCGACAGGCAAACCAAAATGGTGGCCAGTTCAGAATGATGTTTACAATGACGTTGCCATGCAGTGACGTCATCATAGAACCCTAAAACGCTACGTTCAGGGCGATAACGTTACGTCGCTCAACGTAACGTAAACAAAGCAAGGCCCGTCTTGTTATATCAAAAGCTCAAAATCCATGTTCAAACAGCACGCGAATTTCATGATTTGAACATGGTTTTTGCTGTTTGACCACGGCTTTCGGTCCATTTGACAATGGCTTCAAACAGCCATGCGCATAGGTTTTTATGCAAGAATGTCAAATCACAAACAGTACAGCAACAAGCTCCCTCTTCCTCATAACAGGTGATCGATGTGCAATCATGAAGAGCTCCGTCTGAAAACCCGACAAAGCTACATGTAAAATAAACAACATTAGAACCGTCCATTGGACGGTCAGTAGCGAGAACCACTAGGGAGTTTAAATCGACATCACGAAAACACGCCTATATAATTTGACCCACTTGAACCCCATTTTTATATAGGAAACTGGGGTTTACAGGGGTAAAACTTATTTTTCTTATTTTTGCTCTAAAATATAGATTGTGGTACTCATTAGAACCGCCTCATCGAGGCGTATCTAACGAGTATCCACAATCTATCAGACATTAGAAAAATATCACTATTTTTCGGCTGTAAAATAGTCAATGTACTTGTATAGGCGTGTTTTCGTAAAGTCTAAGGGGCCCAACCTTCACTCCACGTTCGAATATTATTTATTTAGATCACACTGGATCACCTGAAGGTAACTAACTCAATCAATAGACCATCACAGAACAACATACAGAGGAAAACAAACTCATTACGCAAACACGCCTATACAATTACATTGCCACCGTTATCGCCGAAAATATGAAAATTTTATGATGAAAAATTGTGATATTTTTCTTATTTCTGCTCAAAACATATATTGTGGGCACTCGTTAGAACCGCCTCATCGAGGCGGTTCTAACGAGTACCAACAATCTATATTTTAGACCAGAAATAAGAAAAATAAGGTATACCCCCGGAAACCCCAGTTTTTCTATATCAAAGTGGGGTTCAAGGGGGGGGGGCAAATTTATATAGGCGTGTTTTCGTGATGTAACTCAATCTATAGACCATAACAGAACAACATACTGAGGAAAGCTAACTGAAATACAAAAAAAGTATCAAATTGAATAACTGTAATGAATTAAAGATGAGGTCTCGTTGCTTTTTCCATCACACTATAAGCTGGAGCTAAAGGAAACCACCAGGTAGACCACGAAGAGTCCACTAGCAATAGTCACAAAAAGCAATGTCAGCTGCTCCTTCTTCTGGACAAATAATGCGACAAAATTCCCTCTAGAATGATCCCAGCAGGCACTCAACGTTTAACTAACGTTGAAGCAACGTTGAAAACGTTGTTTCAACGTTAGTTCAACGTTGAGTCAACGTTTTGTGCCTGCAGGGATTCACCAAAGAAAATCCGTAATGTAAACGAACTGTAACATATACTGTTAAAAGAAATTAAAACTTTAATTTTATTTAATTATTCTTTACAAAACATGCAGTTATTATCGAAACCATCTTAATGATTATGGCGGAATAAAAATGTTTAAATAAACCGTGTAGAATCCGAGACAACGGATGACCAGGTTGATCAGAGTTCGTTGTTTCACAGGCACAATTAGACACCTATACAAATAGTAAAGTAACGTTTATATGTAAAAAATAACGACAAATGTAACTAATGAATATGATAGATGTCCATTGACTGTAGCAAAAATGATATATACCTGGGCCAATGGATGTTGTCCGCGTCGGCATAATCGTTGTCAGCGGGTTGACTGGCACCGGTCCGATAATGATGGGCCCATCATCACCGAACTCTGGCGTAATAAACAGTGTACCAATAATTTTTCTTGACCTATTATCAATGGTGACGATTCTAGCATTATCGAGGATAATCGTTCTGAAACCATCTTCGATTCCTGTGATGTCGTCGTCGGTCAGCCAGATGTTAACAATAACTCTATCTGGATCGGGGCTGAAATATACGAATATATTATCTCTGACATAAGGAAATGTGCTTCCAGGGTATGCGACTCATTATGATAACACTCCCGCGTGGCAGTACATTTTTTCATGTCTTCAAAATGGTCATTTCGAGGCTTTAGTGCGAAACTATTCTATCTGCATTTTTCATAATTTTACAGGAGAAGGAAAAAACTGAAATTCTTTACTGCTTTGTCTTCTATAACAATTCTGAAAGAGTGTTTGAGTTTAAAATGTGTATTGTAAACATTGTGGACAGTTTTTATTGAAAATATCTGAAAAATAAAAAAAATCATCACATGGACTAGTTACGCGCTGAAATTGAACATTTACGGCCATAATGTTTAGTGCGAAACTAGTCTATCTTATTGAAAAAGCTGGTTTTGAAGCAGTTTGAAGCCAAAAAAGTGTTGCATTAAGTAGAAAGTGAATTTATAATTATGATGTAATTATTTGTTTCAGCAGAAACTTAAAAAATAGTTTTTATTCTCACATTAAATTAACAATTATACTACAGAATGACTGAGAGTTGTTAAAGACATATCAACCATTGATGATCATTTCGAATTAGGGAGAAAATGCCCTTTTATTTTACTTCTCTTGCATAAAAATGAAGTTTAATCATAAGATTTCATTAGGAAGCAGGGATATCAGTTAATCTTATCCCTTTATCTATCTATAATTTTGGCCCCGGCACATCGGGGCTTGAAGAAATAGATGGGTTGCATGATGCTTCCACGCAGAGCTGAAACCCACCTGCACACGAGTACTGGTTAACCGCTTAGACTGCCCAGGCAAAGCAGTGCGTGTTGGACCGTCCATGCTTATAAACACTATTGGTTTATTTGGGTGGCAGGGCTTGAGACGTCATTTCATCTCAATGTCGGGTAAGAGTCCCACAAAATTGGAAGCAATGTCTCCAAAATGACCTTTACAGTGTTGACGGGGACGTTGAACCTCAAATCAAACACACTATCTATAATTGCGACAGCTCCGATACTTTTGAGATAATATTCAAGGTTCTATACCATGGTAAACAAAAAAAAGTCATGTCATGTGCAAGAACCACATGTCCTTTGAGGTATGAGGATGTCACCACTTTGAGGTATGATGATGTCACATGGTACAAAAGTAGACGAGGAGGAGAAGGCATGCAAAATGTGCAAGAACCAGAACTCCAGATGCCATAGTATTTTAGTTATCTCCCATGACAACATAACCATAGCTTCCACATACTTTGAGATATATTGATGACACTTGGTAAGATTATACTCAAAGTTAAGAAGGCATGCCATTAGCCAGAATCAAACTCTGGCTGCCATGGTATTTTAGTATGTTACCTTGGCAATACTGTTACCTTGGCAATAGTATCTTGTGATAACTATAACTTCAATCCCTTTGATTAGTAATGCTGGTTCTTATTAGATAAGAAGGCATGTCATGTGCAAAAATCATCAATTTTGGTGCAATTGTATTTTAGTTAGTTAGTTGGTGATACTGAGTACAGTTTAACATGATATTAAGAAGGTGTGTCATGAGCAAGAACCACAACTCAAGGTGCCATGGTCTTGTGATTATCTCCCCTGACAGTATAACATTGTAATGGCCATAACTGCAACAACCTTTGAAATATTTATTGGTGGTACTTGGTATAGTTGTACACAAGTTTGAGAAGGCATGTCACAAGCAGACCCATAGCTGTAAGTGCCGCATTATGTTAATTATCTCCCCTGCAAGAATAGCCTTGTGGTCCCCAAAGCACTAACACCCTTTAAAATGTTGATGATGCTTGGTACAATTGTACACCATGTTGACACAGCATGTTATGAGCAAGAGCAACAACTCAGTGGGTGCAACTGTAATTGTGATCTCCATAACACAACCCCCATTTTGGGTCAGTTGTTTATCAATTGACCCAAAGTTACTAAGCACAAAATCTCTTTCAGTGCTGGAGTCCACATGACTATCACTTATTTGGGGAAATCCAGGTTATTAATAGAAAAAAGTTACACTATTCTTATCAATCTTAGATAGAGTGTTGCATAAGAGGGTTATCAATAGAATCTGATTGGGCTTGGCAAACAGAATGGGCCCAGATCAATCATGCCGCAGAACTCTGCGTCTGATCAGAAGCTACACTGTTTGCTTAAAATACTGGTATTAAGGGTCTCTGGTCGGGCCTATCAGAGTCTAACTGTTGGTTTTCTTTTGTTCCAACATTTCAGTTATTTCTTGGAGTTCTCACCGTTGTTTCATCTCTATGGTTGTTTGATTTTTGTGTTTTCGGAGATGTTGCACTGATGAGTTAGGAAGCTTTCATGCGGACTGAACAAATTATTTGTTTAAATAGCGACGGAAGTAAGGGTGAGGATTGTGGTCACATAAAATCAATTTAAGCCCACTTACCATTCCAATGAGGGTCTTCTGTTGCGGTTTATTTTTGTTGTAGTTCGTCTTTGAATATGTATATCGCTTACTTTTTTTTTTTTTTTTTGGTTTTGGATAGCCAATTGGCCATTTTGTGGGAAAGTTACTGTCCTTTTGGCTTTCTGCTATTGATATTTCCATTAGGGTCTAGTCATTTCATGTTTGTGTTTCTTTCCATTTGGTGTCTCTGATGGTAGGTGTGGCTTAATTGTATCAATTCCTGATCATTGCCTTCACTTCTATTTATAAGTTTCAGTTCAGGACCATCAACCAATCAGTGCTGTTTAATTAACCCTGAAGATGCCAAGAAATAACTGCATTGGAAAATGTTGTCTATTTATGTTGTCTGCTTAATATTCTTGCCAACTTTTCACACCTATCTTTTGCATGTAGGCAAATAAAGTGGGTGCAGATCAAACTGCTCCTAGGGTAGCTGTCTGATCTTGGTCCACATTGTCTGCAACAAGAACTTTTAAAGTATCCAGCAGACAACAAAGCAGATGACAATTTTTGTGATTGGCAACTAGGGTTAAAGTTGTGTGTTCTCTGGAATCACCATTTTCCGGATGCAGCCGAAATAAGCAGGAGCCCATTGATGGACCTTATCGGGCGACTAACGTACACTATGGAACATTAACTTGTGGGCTATATTTAGATTGGAAAATCCAAAGTTTGCCCCCACCCCCACCCCACCCAGTCATGCTTATACAAGCCACAGGAATTTCACTGGCTCATTGTTTATTAAATAAAGCAGTTATCCATTAACTACAGGTTCTGTGTCATTACAATACACACACAACCTCTGCCTGTGATTTTTGTTGTCAGATGATGGTTTATGTCCCCATCAACACTATTTAGGTCATTTTGGAGATGTTAACTGCTTCCAATTTTGTGGGACTTTTACCGGATATTTAGATAAAATGGAATCTCAAGCCCTACCACCCAAACATACCAATATGCAGGGTCCGATTTGTACCACTTTGCCTGGGCAGTCTTAGACCATCTAAGCTGTTTACGAGTACTCATGTGCAGTTGGCTTCAGCTTGGCATTGAAGCACCATGTAGCCAAAACTATTTCTATAAGCCCAATGGGAGGGGGCCAGTAAATACACAGAGAGGTATGTATGACATCTGAACTCATGATTGGTTTGTCTGTCTGGCAGACTTTGCTTCAGTTTAATCTTGCCAGTGGTGTGACAAATAGGGTCTTCATCTAATAACTTTGTACAGTTCCATTTCAATTTAAGGGGTTTCTGATTTATTTTATTTATTGCAAGTTTAACAAAAGTCTATATACTTTATGTACTTAGTGAAGCTGCTGATCAGTTGCAGCAATCTTTACTGCTTGTCAGAGTCTTATGGACATACAGTAAGGAGGCAGTTAACTTGAGTGTGCAACATATTTTAACACTTGTTTTGCAAATGCGCGTCAGCATTATCAATGAAATATTGTAAATACAGAAAGATGAATCTGTTGTGCTGGTCCAGTTTAGTATATACAAGTATACAGAAGGGCCTAGGATGAAGCTGAAAAGTCTACATTATAGACAACAGAGTAACTAACCGCCTGCTATTGTCACTACCCAGCTACCGGTCATTTTTAGCAGAGCTAGCCTTCTCCATGTGTTGTCAGGGCGATGTGTAAAAAGTAAAATCTGGACTGAGCTAGTGTACTGGGGCATTGGCTTATCAATTGACCAAAGTTACTAACTACAGAAGCTTCCCTCCTGCTATTGTCCATGTGACTGTCTCTGACAAAATCCAGGTACCAGTTATTTGTAGCAGTGCTAGTCCCCTCCTTGTGACATCAGAGGGTTGTAAAAAGTAAAACATGGATTGGGCTCGTGTACTGTGGCATTGGCAAACAGTAGATATCTAATCAGATGCCACATAACATGGCATAGCACGGCGTCTGATGAGGTATACAGTGCTTGCTTAAAATACTGGAATTTAAGGGTTAAACGAACAGATGTACTAGTTTCGCACTGACTGAAATCATAAAATGCAGATAAACTAGTTGGACAAATATGTGTTTTTCTCAGCAATTTGTTAGTGCACAATGGGGAAATTTGTACACATGTTGTAAAATGTAAAATACTATCAAACTATGGAAAAAAGTGTTTTTCACCAAAAATGTCACTTAGAATAGTTTCGCGCTAAAGCCTCGATTTCAGTGATGAACATTTGTGATACTTTTCTTATACACGCCAAACATAGGTTTGCCTGTTAACCCCAGTTAGTGGGGTTTTGAGGGGTATTTATTACACAGACTTGTTAACGTGATGTAGGTAAGACAAAGTAGATGTGAAGGCGATACAATAACCCCACAGCTCCCGTCAGAAACACCAAGGGGAAAAACACGAACATGAAATGAAAACATTACCAGCGGAAAACCGAAAGGACAGTTACTTTCTCACAAAATGGCCAATATGCTATCCAAAATAGAAAAATATAGAGGATCTTACATGAGAGTTGGTGTATTATTGAATTTATAAGACGCGTTGAGGAAAATGGATAAAATGCGAGGCTTTGCCGAGCATCTTATTCCTTCTTCTCAACGAGTTTAATAAATTTAATAATACATGAGCACGAGTGCAAGATGCTATTTATCATATGATATTTAAAACTCATTTTATTCAAGATTGTGTTTTGCAGTATTCCATCATTAGTAAACGCGACGTCGTTAAGGACACCGTAGATATAACGTTGCGGGGCCTATCTTACTAATTTGCATATTAAGTCTACTTACCGAATTTAATACACGGCGGCAATACATTCTCAGCCACAACGTATATGATTAATATGCAAAGACGAACTATAACAATAATAAATAGAGAATACCAGGTGAGTGTCTTTTGATATCAAATTTATCAGGAAAGGCTTCGAGAGAACGCTTGTAGAATCGCGAGGCTTGCCGAGCGATTCTACATGCGTTTTCGAAACCGAGCCTGATAAAATTGATACCAAATGACACGAATCGTGGTATTCTATTTATCAGTTTATCCAATTATACACTTACATTTTTGCCAAGTTTTTTTTCAGCAGTCCAGTTCTAAGAAGTGCAATGTTACGTTGACCTGATAAAGCTCACTTGTCCTGAGATAGCATATGTTCATCAGGTCAATGTGCTACAGTGCAATTAATATAGGGGGTGACTGATAAACCACGACAGCAGACCCGCCTCGGAACGATCAGTAAAAAGTCTGTGTACTCAGCTACAGAGGCTCGACGTAGTCTTGTATTGTAGCATATATATACATAATAAATTACTAGAACCATTAATGGTTATGAGGGTTGGATAAAAAAGTCCGCCCCGACGGACACTTTCCAGCATCAGAGGCTTTCCGAGTGATACTGGGCTGTGATCCCGGGAGACGGATTTTTTAGTTACCACTCGCACCCACGTAAGGTTTTTTTTTCCATACTTTTCATTTCTGAGAGTGGATTTTTTATAATGCAGTCATTTCGATTGTCAATGTCCGCCATATTTTGATGACAACAATGAAGCGATTGTACGTCACTCTAAGTGCAGTGACGTCAAACTTAACGATGGCGTAAGTGACGTCGTATTAAACTAGTGCACCACAAACACGTGAAAATTATCTCTATTTTTATCCTCTTCTTGCGTAAGATATAGAGAATACCAGGTTTGTGTCTTTTGATACCATGTTTATCAGGCACAGCTTCAAGAATGCTTGTAGAATCGCGAGGCTTGCCTATAAACGTGATATCAAAAGACAGGAACCAGGTATTTTATTTTTCAATAATTATTTATCCCCCTGTAAACTCTTTAAATTGGCAGTTCACGATCAGTTATAATACCATTTTAGCCATGCTTTGGCTTGTCCGCTTCATTCATAAAAGTGCAATGATAAAGCTCACTTGTCCTGAGATAGCAGTTCAATGTAATACAGTGCTTTATATATAGGGGGTAACTGATAATAATTAAACGCCAGTTTACGTTGAGGTTTTACATTCCCGTCAACACTATTTAGGTCATTTTGCTTCCAATATTGTTGCGACATTTTACCTGACATTGAGATGAAATGACAGCTCAAGCCCTACCGCCCAAAGAAACCGCTAGGGTTTAAGAGACAGTCCGACTCGCACCACGATACCTTGACAAGCTTAGGCCTTTTAAGCGGTTTATTAGTACTACAATGTTTAGTCGGTTTCAGCTGTGCGTGAAAACATAATGCAGCCCAGACTATTTCTGCAAGCACCGGTGGGCATGGGCGAAGTTTCAGCTACAAGGTCCATGTTTTATTTTTAGTGTGATGTCGATGTATAATGGCCGATGAGACCAATTCTAGCTCTGATAGCGCAACAGAGGCTAGATGAAGACAGCTCTGTTGGTTGTGCCCTAGCTCTGGCTTTGCGCTGTGTACGTTTCTGCTCAGCTTCACTGATTCGTTTTGCCTCGTATTCACTGGCACCCCTTCTAATGAGGCCTCGCCACTGTGCTCTGTCATGTGCAATTTGTTCCCACGACTCTGTTGGAATGTTGAAGTCCCCGAGGGAGGCTTTGAGGGTGTCCTTGTAGCACTTGTGACCACCCTGGGGACGTTTGCCAATTTCTAGTTCTCTATAGAGATAATTCTTTGGTAAGCATCCCTCAGTCATTCTGGTTCCATGGCCTATACATCTTAACCGTGCTGATTTCAGAAGAGTTTGTCCACCTTACATCCCTGTCCTGTTCAGGACTTCCGTGTCTGGAATCCTGTCTTGCCACTTTATTTTGAAGAATTTTCTATGACAGCTTGTATGGAAGTGATTCGGTATTTTGGCGTGCCGTTGGTAAACTGCCCATGTTTCACATGCATACAATAGTGTTGGCAGCATCACAACTCTGTAGACTTTCAGTTTTGTGTCAAGTCTGATTTCACTTCGATCCCAGACACTACCAGGTAGTCGGCCAAATGCTGCACTACCTTTGGCAATCCTGGCATTGACTTCACCATCAATCACGACTCTTTACAGTGTGGTAATTTGAACTAAAACTGCACTTACTGCGGTTAACATTTCCTGGAAATCTTTGTTTGAGAATAAATGTTTGCCTGCTAAGATTCAAGTAGATGATAGTAGATGATATTTTGGAAACGTATGCTATTTGACATACAGTCGAACTTCGATGGCTCGAACCCCTTTGGGACCATAGAAGTTTATTCGAGACAGGGGTAGTTCGAGCCACTGAGGTTACTGTCAGGAGGCATAACGAGATACTTTTAGACATCTTTTCGATGTTCTATAATGAAAATGTATGATGTAAGTATTCATTAGAATCGCCTCACCGAGGCGATTCTAATGAATACACACAGCATACATTTGTAAGATAAAAGACTAAAATCTCCTTAATCATCCCCAACCATTTCTTATCTTGAGGATTTCCCTAGGGGCACAAGAACGAGTTCGACCCAGCCATGGTAAACGAGCCATCGGTGTTCCAGCCATCGAAGTTCTACTGTACGTTATTATCTTACAAATGTATCACGAAAACACGCCATATAATTTTGACCCCCTTAAACCGTACTTTTAAATATCAAAACTGGGGTTTACAAGGTACACATTTTTCTGTTCATTTCTACTTCAAAAACATCAATTCTGCGTACTCGTTAGAACCGCCTCGCGGTGGCAGTTCTAATGAGTTCCCACAATCTATGTACTGAGCACGCGGAGGCGGATCTAGCGAGTTCCCAATATCTATGCTTTGAGCAGAAATATGAAAAAAATATGAGAATTTTATCTGAATTTTTTCATTGTTTGGTGGTAAAATTTTCAATATATTTGAATAGATGTGTTTTCGTAATGGCGTGGAACTTTCGTTTTGAAAATGCGTGTTACAGCACAAAACTGGCAGGCTCGGAAAACGGTGCAACAGACGTAAAAGTTTATGCTTAAAAGTCTTATATTCCGAAATTGTGCGCAACTTTGGTATTGGGCGAAATGCATATGTACGATTCTCACGTGCTTGATATGCACTGGTTTAATACGATCTCTTTAAGGTTGACGTCACAGCACATTACGTGACGTCACTAAACATCACACCATTGTTATCACAATATGACGGACGACGACAACTAAAGTGACTGCATCAATCCAGAAAGGTATGCAAGGAAAAGAATCTTACATGGGTGTGAGGCGTGGATAGAAAATCCGTCCCTCGGGATCACAGTCCTGCATCACTCGGCAAGCCTCGTGATGCCTAACTGTGACCCTCGAAACAGAATTTTCCATCCACCACCCACACCCATGTAAGATTTTTATACACGCAGCTAGAATAACTACACTTACCTGAAGCTCTTGACCTCACAGCTGTGGTATCGACCAGAAAATGCACTTCCTAAAAAGATCCGGGTAAGCTGAAAATAACGAGACACTGACATAGAATACAACTTATGGTCACATTTAAAACTAATATTATGATAACACACCTGTGCGACATAGTGGATCTTTTCACATCTCTAAATTTTCTGATGAAAAAAAAATCCGTGATATTTTTCTTATAAATACTGCAAATATAGTTTGTGGGTGCTCGTTAGAACCGCCTCGTTGAGGCGGTTCTAAGGTTCTAAAGAGTACCCACAACCTATATCTATGTCTTGGAGCAAAATAAGAAAAAATAATTATACCCCCGTAAACCCCAGTTTTTCTTTATAAAGGCTGGTTTAGGGGTCTTCATTTCACGGACTTGTTCACGTGATGAGATTGACCCTGTCACCAGGTATGTTGTTCAAAGTGGTATGTAATCTATTCAAAAACAGAAGGTACAGTATGACTGAAAACTGTAAAACTGTTGTTCTTTTTTGTTTTGTGTTGTTGTTTTTTTGTACAATTTCGCTGGAATTCATTGATGTATAATTCCGATTCTCCATGTTAATGTACACTTCGAGCGATTTGATTGGTTATACTTCGATAAATTCCATGAGCAAGAATCTCAGAACTATTTCACACAGTGACAGGTACTAATATATAAAACAGAAGTGGAATCGATACAATTTACCCAAAGCTCCCATCAGAGACACCAAAAGGAAAAGAAACACAAACCTGCAACAACAGACCCTAATGGAAACATCAATAGTGGAAAGCCAAAAGGACAGTTACTTTCCCACAAAATGGACAAAAGGCTATCAAAAATAAAATAATATAAGCGACACAAACACCGAAAGACAAACCATAACAAAAATAAATCGCAACAGAAGAACTGCCTTGGAACGGTCAGTGGAAACGAATTCCACTGGGGGTTGCGTAAAAGAGCACATTCAGAACCCGCGCGATACGTCATTGTTTATGGATATCATTAAAAACGTAAATGTTAGACGACAAATAAACTGAATTTAAAGACTTGACGTTTTTTTTTTTTGACATCCTTTCAATGATGGCAGCTTTTAAATGAATAATCATCCCGACGTGGCCGTTGGTACATGTAAGTTCATTATAACGCTTTCGAAATAATTCCTAAAATTTATCATTTTGGTGGCGTTTTTAATATTTCGATGCCAAAGTTGGAATTACAAATGTATAAGGAAAGAATTATCACCTGTGTGGATTTTATCGATGAGAATCCCTCATAAACTTAGTATGAAGCCCATCATGCAGATTGTGAGCGATTCGCCAGTTTGAGAGTTCACACATCGATAAAATCCACAAAACATGTAATACATTGAGGATCTTACATGAGTGTTCATGTATTATTGAATTTATTAAACGAGTTGAGGAAACGGGATAAAATGCGAGGCTTTGCCGAGTATTTTATCATTTTTCCTCAACGAGTTTAATAAATTTAATAATACACGAGCACGAATGCAAGATTCTATTTATCATATGACATTTATAACGCATTTTATTCACGTTTCTTTACAAAAATGTCAATATTCCACCATTAGTAAACACGACGTCAATAAGGACGTTGTACATGTAACGTTACGGGACGTATCTAGCTAATTTGCATATTTAATCCACTAGTGGATTATCGAAAATATTACATGACGTTATTGCACTCTCAGACGCGACGTCATATGATAAATTCCTATAACAAAGGATCTTATAGGATCTTACACGAGTAGTCATTTTATATGTAAGTTACGAAACAAACCTCCGGCGTGTTTCATATTAAATGACGAGCGTTATGTTCCGTTTATAAGTTGGATTTTGATGGCAAAGAAATTAAAACCAAATTCAATAGAAAGCATAGAGTTGCAAGGACGGCGTCATTAAGTTACACGCCAGATACTATGGGTTGTTTGATTTGAGATTTGAGGTCCCCGTCAACGCTGTGTAGGTCATTTTGGAGACGTTGCTTCAAATTTTGTGGGACTTTTACCCGACACTGAGATGAAATGACACCTCAAGCCCTGTCGACCAGTGAAGCCAATAGGGTTTATAAGCATGGACTGGCCGACTCGCACCGCTTTGCCTGGGCAGGCTTAGATCCTGTGAGCGGTTTACCAGTACTCGTGTGCGGTCGGTTTCAGCTCTGCGTGGAAGCATCATGCAGCCCATCTATTTCTTCAAGTCCCGATGGGCGGGGCGGGATTACACGTGTGACATATACTTTTTGTGACAGCATCACGGAAACACCCTTTTTTTTTTTTTTTGAAAATCCACTTAAAATCCACTTTTATAAAGTAAAACTTGAAATCCACTTCTATATAGTAAAACTGGGGTTTACAGGGGTAAACCTTATTTTTCTTATTTCTGCTCTAAAATATAGATTGTGGGTACTCGTTAGAACCGCCTCGATGAGGCGGTTCTAACGAGTATCTACAATCTATTTTTTAGCAGAAATAAGAAAAATATCACAATTTTTCATCTTAAAATTTTCGTTCATTCGGCCGTGAAGTTAACAATGTATTTGTATAGGCGTGTTTTTCCGTAATGTGATGTTATCTATCAAATGATTCCCACGTATTATGATCTGAATGAATATGCAATATAAAATGCGAAACATAACTCTCATGACTCAGGAAAATCTTCATTTCAAAGAAGTTAAAATAGACTCAGTGTGGTCCAGAATGGTTGTTTTTCTAGTGTGAGCAAACATATATTTATAGTAGTCGCAGATAAGGTTGACTAGGCGGAGCTATCGTTTGTACCTGCCTTTGGAATGCTCTATTAACGAAAAGGTAAACCAAGTCTCCCGATGGTGTGAATTCAACTGTAACACAAACAAAGCTGTGGCGTATTATGGCCATTTGGTCCGCTGCAGAAAGCATGCAAAAGGAACTCTACCGAATCTTCTGGTAGACTCAACGAATTTGACATATATTGACAAAACCCGAATAGCTCCGCCCAATCAATTTTATCTGCGACTACTATACCCGTGGCAATTTTACATTTCTACATAAATTGTCCCGAAGAAAGTTTGTCGAATCGTTTGGCAAGCCTCAATGGGGCGTTTGTTTTGGTTGTCGCTATTTCATTATGATCATCAACCGTTCCATTATCTGCCATTACTTCCCGTAATTGAATTATACATATTCATTATTTTCCAAAATGACCCACTTAAAGTTTGTTCGTGACCTTATTTTGTCAATATTCAACGCGCCACATTACGAATGTTTAACACATTTCTAGAACTAGCGTTTTTCAGATTAAAAGTTTGATATTTTTCTTATTGCTAGTCCAAACACAGATCATGAGTGCTCGTTAGAACGAGTACCACACTCTATGTTTTAGCAAAAATAAGGAAAATAATGCATGTATACCCCTGTAAACCCCACTTTTTCTAAATATGAAGTGCGGGATAACAGGGATATTTTATCAAACGATGACTTGTTACTTTGTAAACTGATGGGATAATGTTGAGTAAATAAATGAAAATAAATTTGGAATAGTTCTCTTATTTCGCAATTAAGCCTGATGTTATAGGGTAGATGTTAGAATCACCTCAATGAGACGGTTCTAACAAATATTCAAAACATATTTTTATAAAGAATTAAAAACTTCATCACGAAAACGCGCCTATATAATTCTAACCCCCCTGGAACCTCACTTTTCTGTAGTAAAACTGGGGTTTACACGGGATAACCTTATTTTTTCTTATTTCTGCTCTAAAACATACATTATAGGTACTTGTTAGAACCGCCTTGTTAGAACCGCCCGGTTCTAACGAGTGCCCACAATCTATGTTTTGAGAAGAAACATCACGTGAACAAGTCCGTGAAATGAACACCCCCACCTCAAACCCCACTTTATATAGAGAAAACTGGGGTTTAGGGGGTATACATTATTGTTCTTATTTCTGTTCCAAGACATAGGTTGTGGGTACTCGGCGGTTCTAACGAGCACCCACAACCTATGTTTGCAGTATAAATAAAAACAATATCACAAATTTTCATTAGAAAAGTAGCCATTTTGGAACTGTGAAAAAAAATCCACTATGTCGCACGGGTGTGTGATCGTAATGTAAGAAAAATATCGCAGTTTTTCATATTAAAATTTTCGTTCAAGTATTCCGCGGTAAAATTTACACTGTATACACTATAGGCATGTTTTCGTAATGATTTTGTTTGTTTGATTTGAGGTTCAACGTCTCCGTCAATACTGTAAAGATCATTTTGGAGACGTTGCTTCCAATTTTGTGGACTGGTGTGTGGGAATGTGTGGCGGCGGTAAAACGTCTCCCTGCCCTACATCATAGTGTAGATTATATTTTCTTGTCCTTTGGGATCATTGATTCCATTGTGGAATTTTGAAAATATCTGAGGGTCACTGATGAGGCATAATTGGCGAAACTAGCTAGTCTGGCCCAGAAAACATGTACACTCCATATTTGTCACTTCTGTGGTGTATTCCTTGCTTCCAAAGGATAACCCTTTTATAGAACATATTTACCCAACATTGAGATGAGATGACATCTGAAGCCCTGTCGCCCAATGAAACCATTAGGGTTTATAAGCATGGACGGTCCGACTCGCACTGCTTTGTCTGGGCAGACTTAGATCCTCTAAGCGGTTTACCAGTACTCGTGTGCGGTCGGTTTCAGCTCTGCGTGGAAGCACCATGCAGCCCATCTATTTCTTCCAGCCCCAATGGGCGGGGGCCAGTTTTCGTAATGACAAGTTTATAAAGAATTTAAAAAAAAGTTCTTAATGTTCCTCGTTATCCCTTCTTTTTAGGAATAAATGTTACTTACGTCTCTACAGAAGGGCTGTGCTAGGTCCTGGAAGTCTGTTGTTAGTGGGTTTGCGAGTTCACTTGTGTAGGTTAAGTTGTAAACCCAGAATGTAAGGTTTACAAGAACACCCACTGAAAAGTAAGACACAACATTACGACATAGTGCTTTTTATCACATCTCCAAAATGGCTACTTTTCTGGTGAAAATCCGTGCTATTTTTCTTATTTTTACAGCAAACATAGGTTGTAGGTACTCGTTAGTACCGCCTCATTGAGGCGGTTCTAACGAGTACCCACAACCTATGGCCCATTGGGGCTTGAAGAAACAGATGGGCTGCATGATGCGTCCACGCAGAGCTGAAACCGACCTCACACGAGTGCTGGTAAACCGCTTAGACCAGGCAAAGCGGTACGACTCGGCCCGTCCATGTTTATAAACCCTATTGGTTTCATTGAGCGACAGGGCTTGAGATGTCATTTCATCTCAATGTCGGGTAAAAGTCCCACAAAATAGAAAGCAACGTCTCAAAAATGGCCTATACAGTGTTGATGGGGACGTTGAACCTCAAATCAAACAAACGAAAAAAATCCCACAACCTATGTCTTCGAGCAGAAATAAGAAAAATAATGTATGCCCCCGAAAACCACAGTTTTCTCTATATAAACTGGGATTTAGGGGGTGTTCATTTCACGGCCTTGTTCACGTGATGAAGTATTAGCAAACTAAGATGGCTGGTTATGCCTTTGTTCGTATCTTCTGACACTTATAGATAATTAGAGGCTACTGTCATTTTGGTACCGATGATATATCATATTGGCCCGAGGACTAACACGAGATACCGGTACCAATATGACCTTGACCATATTACATAATTATAATAAAACTCATGACTTGTACACACACACTCATGCCCTTATTTTTGGTTTTAGTTTTACGGCCCTTTCAAGATTATTTCACTCATATCGAGCCGATCGTTAATCAGAGGTTGGCGAAAACCGGAGTACCCGGAGAAAAACCACCTGACCTTCCGTTGCAGAACTTGGCGTCTCACATATGACCCGAGCGAGGCTCGAACCACGGCGGTGAGGGTTCTAATGATCAAGAGTCAGCGCTCTTAACCACCAGGCCACGGAGGCCCAACACTCATGCCCTGATGCCCGGTCAGGTCCCCTAGTGGAAATAAATTCTGTTCTATCTATTCTTTTCTATTCACGAAGTTGTTTGCCTCAGACGCTCTCTATTTGGATTTGTTTACATTCCCAACGCGCCTACACTGGTAACCAGCTTTTTCGGGACTTTTAAAACATCCAGAAAATGATCACTGAAAACAAAATTCAATGGACAATACAACACTGCATTTGACAAGACCAGATGTGGCTTTATTTCGGAAGTGTAGCCTATTTCAGTCTTTACTGCTGTATTTCATTGGGGGAAAAAAAAAAACAACAACAAAAAAACACGCTCGGCCTTTCCCAACAGAGACTTCTTCCTCGGGTTGATTGGCTGATTCTGGCCTGATAAAAATCAATAGCGCAGTAATTTTAAAAGGATCCAGGTGTAATTTGCCGGATGGCAACGAATCTTCGGAAAGCAGTGGATCAATGGATGTCCGAAAAGCGCCAAGCAAATGAGTCTTTTTCTGGTCGCACATTTATCAAGACACTTTTAGGTTTGATGCTAATCCAATACCAGTGAATTATCAGTGATTTAACCCATTCAGTACCAGAAATCCCTAAAGGGGAACCTTGGCAAATAGTGCAGGCCCAGATCAGACGCCGCAGAACGCGGCGTCTGATCAGGGCCTCCACTGTTTGCTTAAAATTCAGTCATTTTCCAAAGAGATTTTGATGAAGACACAACCTGACACCCCTTAGTTTTGAAATAGACTCCTGCTGTATATTAGGTGGAATATTCCATTTGGTACAAAAAGGGTTAAGATAGTCTTGGGATCCTTTTTGCGTCGTGAAGATGATACACGTCAATGGCTAAAACCTTACCTGTGGGAGGGGGCTTTGGTGTGCTGTAACCTTCAGGAAATATACTACTTATGCCGACGATAAATTTGTCAATTAGCATCACATTGTATTCCTCGCCCACAACTCTGGTTGCCTTGTCTTCGAGAACACGCTTCACTTCATCTCTGATGTCACTCACGTCGCCTAGAAACACCAGGTTAAAGTAGGCACGTGTCGTTCTAGAAAATAAATCAAAGCACCGAAAGTACTAGCGACTCCGTTGTTTTTGCATATAGGGTAGAGGGCTTGAGATGTCATTTCATCTCAATGTCGGGTAAAAGTCCTGTGAAATAGGAAGCAACGTCTCCAAAATGGCCTAAATGTTGTTGACGAGGATGTTAAACCTACAAAAGAACATAGGGTAGAAGGATGGTCCTGGACTTGGGCTTATACTGTTTCGGTGGACCCTCAAACCCCTTGTTCTTAAGGCGAACAGTGTAGACCCTTAAATCTTAAATAACCATGTATCACAGAGCGTATCACTCATTTATGCCTTCATATTAACAATTTAACATATTAACAATTTACACTCCTGCAAACCCAAATTTGTACAGAGAGAACTGGGGTATTACAGGGGTACACATTAATTTGCCTATTAGGCTTAAGACATAGTTTGTGGTTAAAAGGCGGTTCTATCGAGCATCCACAACCTATGTTTGGAGGATATCATAAATTTGCATTACAAAAATAACTATTCTGGATAAATCATAGAAATGAATATAATGTTTGTGGATTTTATCGCTGTGTGAACTCCGGATCGATAAAATCCACTAAAAGGACTAATCAATTCTTGTAATCCCAGCCTTGTCATCGAAATGTTAAAAATGTCACAAAAATGGTAAACTTTAGGAGTTCTTTCGACAACGCAAGAATGAATTTACCAACGGCCACGACGGAATGATTATTCAGTTAGAAGCCCCGCCATCTTTGAAATAAACCCAAGCGGAAAAAACGTCAATTCAGTTTATTTGTCTTCAAACATTTACATTTTCAATAGTTCCCCATCTTTTTATCGAATGCTGTTGACGTCGCTTCATATAAAATGACGTAACGCGCGGGTTCTAAACGTGCTCTTTGACGTCACGTTATATAACTGCCTGTGGCTGTGTGAGACAGTTCTGAGATTCTTGCTCATGGAAGTTATCAAACTATAAAACTTTAAATTCAACTAATCAAATCGCTCGAAATGTACATAATGGAGAACTGGAATTGTAAGGCGTGTACATGTTAATAATAAAAGATGTAATTTTTCATTTTTGGATATATTAAAGAATTCGCCCTCTCACACGGATGACTATTTCCACATCACGAAAACACGCCTATATTATTTTGACCACCTTGAACCCCACTTTTATATAGTAAAACTAGGGTTTACAGGGGAAAACCTTATTTTTCTGTTTCTACTCTTATATATAGATTGTGGGTACTCATTAGAACCGCCTCGATGAGGCTGTTCTAACGTGTACCGACAATCTATATTTTGAGCAGAATTAAGAAAAATATCACAATTTTTCATCTAAAGAATTTCGATTTTTCGGAGGTAAAGTTTATAATGTATTTGTATAGGGGTGTTTTCGTCATTATAACTTCTGAAACAGACATTGTCATAGCATTACGATGACTCATCCGTGAGGCATAGGGCATTGTTTTTTTTCTTCAAAAAATGACATTTTTCTGATAACATATTTTGTTGTGTTTCTAACTTGCATTCCAGTCTAAGGTTGAGGATGCTCGTTAGAATGAGGCGGTTCTAGCGAGTAGCCACAACCTATGTCTTGAAACAAAAATAAAAAAAAATAATGTACACCCCCGTAAAACCCAGTTTTCTCTGTTTAAAGTGGGGTTTTGGGGCTGTTCATTTCATGGACTTGCTCACGTGATGCATTATTTCAGAGACAGACATTGTCGTAGAACCATCTCCGTAATTAACAAGAGCGGGACGGACGCACGGACTCGCGGACGCACGGACGTACGATCGCACGGACGAAGCGGCGACTATATGCTTCATCGAAATTCTTCCGGGAGAATAATAAACCTCGAGGAACACACTTCCATAAAAGGTTAGGCTAAGAATCGTGTTCGCTGCGTTTTTCCGCCTGCCAATCGATGAATAGATGAACTTAATTTTCACTTCGATTTTGACAGAACGGATGGCATCTGATCACAGATAACGACTTTTACAACGCAATTCATCGACCAATACGTACCCGCCCATCTTTGCTTGAGGAAATAGATTGGGCTGCTTGGTGCTTCCACGTAGAGCTGAAACCGACAGCACATGAATACTGGTATATCGCTTAGAAGAACTAAGCCTGCCCAGACGAAGTGATGGGAGTCCACCCCTGCATATAAACCCTATCTGTTTGTTTGGTTGGTCGGGCTTGAGATGTTTCTTCCTTTCCCATAAAAGTTAAAGCAACAAAGGCTAAGTGACCTAAATGGTGTTGACAGGGATGTAAAGTCTCAATACAAACAAAACAATTCATCAACAGAACTTTACCTTCATTCATGTAGTCTAATAATAAAAGTTTAGTTTACTGTTATTCGAAAGTTATATGCATGTTTTTAAGGCAGGGACAACTGGATATAAACACACACACTGGCCATTAATGTGAGCGCAATTTCACAAAGCTTTGAGTGAGAGTGAGTGTTTGAGTTTTACGTCCCACCAACAGCTAAGGTCATACGGAGACGGGACCTCGGTTTAAAGACCCATCCGAAAGTCTGGAGACGGCCGGGATCGATCCTGCGATCCCTGGTTTACAAGGCGAGTAGCGTTACCACTGCACCACCATAAAGCTTTGAAAGTCGATATTACCATCGAGTTGGCATAAATCACTTTTGTTTTCTAGACTAGATTTTCCATTCACCATATTTACATTATTTGCTGGCTTCCAGCTTGCATATTGTCAATATTGGAAAAACAGGTAACCAGACCCCCCTGACCTTTTAAGGTCAGGGGGGTCTGGTTATCTGTTTTTCCAACACTGATAACCTCCAGACTAGGAACCAGCAGATAATGCAAATAAGGTGAATTAGACACAGTTACCGCAAAGCGGAAACACCTAAACGTTATTCTGAACCGGCACAAAATATGAAAATACACTAAACCTCCTCCATTAAGACCACTATTTGGACTGTGCAAAAGTGGTCTTTAAGACCAGTTTTGAGGTGCCTTACTTGAGGAATGTGGGTGTAGAAAACGCTTAGAAATATGAGTTGGTTTTACTAGCGGATTTTCCCTTTCACTGTAAATGTACATAAATTTTAACGTGAATATGGATTGAAAAGAAAGAAACTCACTTGCTTTTATTGATGATCCCAGCGCACTCACAAGTATCCAAATTTTCATCGGGTCTGAAAAACAACCGTTGATTCATGAATAAGGATCAAGTTCATGTAAACAAGTCTTCGAATTCACCACTCATGTAAATCCATATAGAAAAACGCGGGGTTTGGCTATACAGAAAACGTGCTACAATGGCCAGCTCTAGTCAGCAAACATCCTTTTTTAAGCAACCTTGCATTTAATTCCAAAAATTGCTGAATACAATAACACCTAAATTAAGCAAGCACGTGCATAGTTCATTATCCCTAAGGCGCTTACATAATCCACGTTGGCGATATCAAACACATAAAAGAACAGATTATGAATACACGTACTCATTAGAATCGCCTCATTAAATGAGATAAATTACTCAAATGCGTTTGCTGATCAATGAAGTCTGAACAAAATATTTCTGGTTGTGTTTATTAGTTTGGAGTTTAACGGCAATGTCAACACTGTATACGTGATAACGAGCTGGCCAGTATACCTGATCACATCTTCCCTTAGCATGCAGGCTTATGCATAAGCGGTTAACCAGTACAGTGTATATTTTCGTCACAAACTGCCACTGCGCTTCTGGTATCGAAACCTCCTACTTACCAGTAAGACGTGCATCGGCAAATACAATGACGTCATCATGTAGCGCTCTGCCTTGACCTGTCGTATACGGGGATTCCGGGTACCTACATCAAGGCAAATCCTGACTATTTCGGTTTAAATTTGTAATACATACATTCACATGCATCTCTTTTAAAAATCCAGACCGAAACAAGTTTTGTTTCTTGCAAATTGAACAAAATTACATAGAGGATCTTACATGAGTGTTCATGTATTATTGAATTTATTAAACGAGTTGAGGAAAAGGGATAAAATGCGAGGCTTTGCCGAATTGAGGAAAAGGGATAAAATGCGAGGCTTTGCCGAGCATTTTATCCCTTTTCTTCAACGAGTTTAATAAATTCAATAATACATGAGCACGAATGCAAGATTTTATTTATCATATGATATTTAAAAAGCCTTTTTTATTCACGATTGTTTCACAAAAATGTCAATATTCCGTCATTAGTAAACCCGACGTCGTTGAGAACGTCGTACATGTAACGTTACGGGGCGTATCTAACTAATTTGCATATTTAATCCACTAGTGGATTATCGAATTTATTACATGGCGTTATTACACTCTCAGACGCGACGTCATATGATGAATGAAAATTACAAGCATTGTCAGTTCGTTACCTTTTACGAATCGCGAGGTAATATACCCGGTCAAAAAGTAACTATACCAAGTTCCGGGTAATTTTTAGTAGCTATCCGGTAGCCATTCATCTATAGATGGCTGTTAACATACGAATCGGACGTTTAGCTGCAAAATGCATAAATTTGCATTTGCCCATACTATTCTGCTCAAGAGTTGTCTTCCAATATGTGCCTAGAACTGTTTTGCAAGGAAGTTGACATTGCGCATGCGCAGATTATCATTTTATGTCTGAGATGAAAGATCATGTCCATTGAACATCAAAACTCACTTTACCTTTACAATATCTCATGATATTGCCCTACAATCAAGACTTCAATTTGTGAAATTCTCAGATTATCTCCCTTTCAATTAAAAATATAGCAGTTTTCAAACTGTTGTTATTTCTATAGCTGCCATCCAATTTTTGCAATTTATCTAAAAAGCGCTTTGTTGCCACCATTGCTCTTAACAATGATGGAAAATAATGTAGAAAATTCATGTAGCATGTAGCACTGCCAATTGCAATTTTCTATGGAGTTTCAATTGAAAACAGCATTTTACACACACCTTCAGAGAAGTGGAGGCTTATACGTGACCTCTGTTTCTCTTAGCAAATGGAGCTTAAGTTCCAAATCTTTTTGTGGATAGACACACAGGGTATCTAATGAAAGGTTACATGTATCAACTTTTAGAAATCTTGTGCTAAGTGTAATTTTAAATGGCGTTGAATATTGTCGTTTGTAATGATTTATTCTGCGAAATTGTCACAGTGACCCCTTGGGTGTCTAAAACAATAGCCCAGGCTGGCGTGTTTACATAAACACAAACAGATTGGGCTTTTGCATGATGAAATGAGTCCTTTAACCGAATCAAAACATTTTTTATGTATGTTTCGTTTGTAGTAACTGTGGTAACAGAAGCAATTTTATGTATAGGAACTTTTTTGACCCAGTATATATAATCTGTGCAATAATGTGAGGCGTCATATGAGACAGTTCAATGTTAGAAGAATATGACATGCGCAGACATTCTGGTACAGTGCTGCTTCTCGATGTTTTAATTGACTATCCTTTATTGATCGGAGGTCATCCGAGGTCAAAAATTTGAAGGGTTTCAATTAATATAAATGTCATTAATAAGGTAATTTCGTATTGACCCAGTTACATGTACAGGTCCGAGGCCAGCTGTATTGGCCTAAGCCTTCGGCCCCGGGCCAATACAGTAGGCCTCGGACCGGTAACTGGGCCAATACGAAATGTTCACCCAAGCAGGTAAGCAGGTAATATTGCCCGAAGGCGAAGAAGAGTTGTTCACCCAAGCAGGTGATATAGCCCTCGAGTTTCGCCATCGGGCAATATTACATACTCGGTTGAACAAATCGTCATATTCCTCTCGAAAAAGGGCATGTTCACCCGAGCAGGCAATTATGCCCTCGGGCTTTGCCATCGGGCAATAATATCTGTTCGCATGAACCAATCGTCATATTCACTTCACACAAGGGCATGTCCACCCGAGCAGGTAATATTGCCCTCGGGCTTCGCCATCGGGCAATATTACCTGCTCCGGTGAACAGATCATCATATCCCTCTCAAACAAGGGCAACAAAATTAGTACTGCAGGGTGATGTTAGCATAATGATCCGAATTTAATAAAGATCGACTGCTTTTATTTCTTAACCAGCCCGTAATGCCTAAGAGTTTTAGCCGTTTTAGCACGGCAAACCAAATCATTACGAAAACACGCCTATACGAATACAATGTCAATTTCTTGGCCAAAGAATAGAAAGAATAGAAATTTTAAGATGAAAAATTGTGATTTTTTTCTTATTTCTGTTCAAAACAGAGATTGAGGGGACGCGATAGAACCGCCTCGACGAGGCGGTTCTATCGAGTACCCACAATCTATGTGTGTGAGCAGAAAAAAGAAAAATAATGTATACCCCTTGAACCCAAGTTTTACTATATACAAGTGGGGTTGAAGGGGGTCAAAAGTATATAGGCGTGTTTCCGTGATGATTGTGTACATCCAGATGAGATCTCATCTAGATCTACACTGTTTGTCATTCTCGTCCGTGCGTTTTGTCTAAATCCTCTTTCTGCAACGAAAGGTGTTTCCAAATTCAAAGATGGTTTCGTCTACAGTAAAATTCCGCTATTAAGACCACCTAAAATAAAGACTAAATCTGCTTTTAAAATCTTATTGGTTCGCTCTTTGTGTTTTCTACACCTAGTGTCTCCTAACAAGAAACCACCTTTGGGACTGTTCAAAAGTGGTCTTAAGACCGTTTTTGAACAGTCCAAAAGGTGGTCTTAATACAGGATTTAACTGTACTTTAGAGACCCAGAGGTACAGAAAGCTGTTGAAATTAAACAAAAAAGGGGGAAAAAGAGAAAGAAAACATATAGAATAAACAAGAAGCTTTTTCAGCAAACAGATACATGCATAATCGTGCAACAGATATTGGAAACGAAAATGGATATATCCATGTTGAAGAGCCTTTCAGAAAATGAAATTGGGGGCTCCGGTGTAGATTTACGATAAATGTGTTACAGAGGAAAACAATTTTGAAGACATGATCAACAACTTACGTCAGTTCTTCAATGGAACAGCTCCGGTATCTATGTTTGTGTTTGCTTTCTCGGAAATATCGATCAATCTGAAAATCGAAGAAAGAAAACTTTATTGCAGTCCCTGTCTTCCGGGTTTTCGACCAGGTAATACACAAACCTTTCTCGTCACGTGAACATGTCGGTGAAATGAACGCCCCCTCCACTAAACCCCACTTTACATAGATAAAGCTGGGTTTTTCGGGGGTAAACATTATTTTTCTAATTTCTGCTCTAATACCTGCCCTTCCGGGCTTGGAGAAATAGATTGGGCTACATGGTGCTTCCACGCAGAGCTGAAATTGACCGCTCATGAGTACTGGTAAACCGCTTAGAAGGACTAAGCCTGCCCAGGCAAAGTGGTGTGAGTCGGACCATCTAATGAATATAAGTCTTTTGGTTTCATTGGACGGCAGGGCTTGAGATGTCATTTCAACTTAATGTCTGGTAAAAGTCCCACAAAATTGGAAGCAACGTCTCCAAAATGACCTTAATAGTGTTGACGGGGAAGATTAACCTCAATCCAAACAAATCTAATACATAGATTGTGAGTACTCGTTAGAACCGCCTCATTGAGGCGGTTCTAACGAGCACGCACGACCTATGTTTGCATTATAAATAAGACAAATATTTCACGGATTTTCATCAGAAAAGTAGCCATTTGGAGATATGAAAAAATGAACTATGTCGCACGGGTGTGTAATCGTAATGCACTCAGCTCCATGCAGTAGCAAGAACTTTGAGATTTCAGAACTGTCTTTCTCGCATCGCGTTGCCCCCTCGAAGCGGTTTACCAGCACTCATGTGCGGTCTGTTTTAAGCACAATGCAGCGCAATCCAAACCTGATTGGCGGGAGGGAGGGGGGGGGGGGGTGGGGAATAGAAAAGTTACTAGATGAAAGTTACGGACGGGAGAGACAAAGTAAAATGAATGGAAGTGTAGAAATCGAAGAAATTACAGCATTCTCCCTTTACCATTACCTGCTGGAAGGACAGGAGACCTTGCCCAATTGTAAGCCAATATCACTTCGAAGCCCAAGTGACGCAAAATACATCCTTTAAGAAACCTATTGATTTGCACAACTTATTATCTTGTCCGCACAACATACATGTAATATCTTGTTCGCACAAAATATTATCTTGTTTGTACATCATGATAGCTTGTTCGCACAACATATTATTTTTAAGAAACAAGATGTTATGTTATGCGCACAAGATATGTTGTGCAAACAAGATATTATGTTGTGCGAACAAGATTATATGTTGTGTGAACAATATTACATGTTGTGCACACAAGATAATACGTTGTGCGATCAAGATATCATGTTGTGTGGACAAGATAATCAGTTTTGCGAACAAGATACATGTATTATCTTGTTTGTTTTGTTTGAATTGAGGTTTAACGTCCCCGTCAGCACTGTATAGGTCATTTTGGAGACATTGCTTCAAATTTTGTGGGACTTTTACCCGACACTGAGATGAAATGACATCTCAAGCCCTGCCGCCCAATTAAACCAATAGGGTTTATATGCATGGACGGTCCGACTCACACCGCTTTTCCTAGGCAGTCTTAGAACCTCTAAGTGGTTTATCAGTACTCATGTTGCGGTCGGTTTCAGCTCTGCGTGGAAGCATCATGCAGCCCAAACTAATTCTTCAAGCCCCGATGGGCGGGGGCCGCGCACGACTTAATAATACAGGTACAATCAGCATGTCCCTTCTCGGTTCTGAAAGTCATGTGGACAAAACTAACCTCCAAACTTACAAATTATTGCTGAACTGATCTATTTCTTAAATAAACTCACCTCTTTGCATAATGGATCAGATACAGTCAGGAACTGGTGTGAGGTGTTTTGCCTCATAGCATCAGTGAAGTTAACATTGAGTAACGGGACAGATCCGTCGGCTTGTGTCGTGACTGGAAGAAAATACCATACATAATATCGCTGAAAGATGCAAAACATTAATCCCCATCCCGCTGAATACATCACGAAAACACGCCTATATAATTTTGACCCCCTTGAACCCCACTTTTGTATAGTCAAACTGGGGTTTCCGGGGGTGTTCCTTATTTTTCTTATTTCTGCTCTGAAATATAGATCGTGGGTACTCGTTAGAACCGCCTCGATGAGGCGGTTCTAACGAGTGCCCACAATCTATATTTGGAGCAGAAATAAGAAAGATATCGCAATTTTTCATCATAAAATTTTCATTTTTTCGGCGATAACGGTGGCAATGTATTTGTATAGGCGTGTTTTCGTAATGCGCTGAAAGATGCAAAACATTAACCCCCATCCCGATGAATAGATCAATTAAGCCACACCCATTACCAGCTATCAGCCAATTAGAATACTTGAAACATTATATTCATTCATTTTCACAAACTGCATGGCAAGCAGTGTAGAACAAGATACATGTAAGATGACTTCTGAAACAGTGTAGATCCTGATCAGATGGCTTCTTCAGAATCTGGATCTACACTGTTTGCAAAGGTAGGGGTTGTAGTGAACAGCAGTATAATGTTTGATTTGAGGTTTAACGTCCCCGTCAACACTATTTAGGTCATTTTGGAGACGCTGCTTCCAATTTTGTAGGATTTTTACCTGACATTGAGATGAAATGATATCTCAATCCCTGCCGCCCAATGAAACAAATAGGGTTTATAAGCATGGACGGACACACTCGCAGCAATTTTCCAGGACAGGCTTAGACGTTCTAAGCGGATTACCAGTACTCATGTGCGGTCGGTATCAACTCTGCTTGGAAACATCGTGCAGCCCAATCTATTTCTCCAAGCCCCGATGGGCGGGGGCGGTAACAGCAATATAAGGGTTAAGAACAAGTAATAGAAATCACTGATTGCTTAGCTGCTAAATATATGAAGTGTTCGCAAATTTTAAACCAAAATCAAACACACCTTAATTTGGGAATGGGCCTGTCAAAAGATTTTAACTGAAATATTCTAATTCTCATATTGTGATTAAGCAGATAACAATTTTCGCGTGATGCATTTTTTCATATATGAAAGAATCACGAAAGAATCCACTTACTGTGTTTTGTAGCCTTCGGATCTGAAACGATAAAATACCATATACACATATAACATAAACGTTAAAATACCACATACACATATAACATAAATACATGTAGTTTTAAATATGTAAGAAAACTATAAATTCTCAAAATTGGAATATTCATCTGCATCACGAAACACGCCTATATAATTTTGATCCCATTAAACCCCACTTTTACAAAGTAAAACTGGGGTTTACAGGGACATATATCATTTTTCTTATTTTTGCTCAGAAACATATATTGAGGGTACTCGTTAGAACAGCCTCGTCGAGGCGGTTCTAACGAGTACCCACAATCTATGTATTGGGCAGAAATATGAAAAAATACAATAATTGTTCATTGAAAAATTTCATTTTTGGTGGTAAAATTTTCAATAAATTTGAATAGCCGTGTTTTCGTAATCGAATATATTTGAAGTGACATTGGAACTTTTATGTCTAGCTTGTTTTTCAGTTTCCTTTGAAACTATTTAAGATCATTGGCTTTATGTTTAAAATTATTTCCACTTACGTATTCGTGATTATAAAAGTCCCGTCTCGCATCATGCTAACAAGTCTGTGGAATTAACACCCCCTAAACCCCACTTTATACATAGAAAACTGGGCTTTACGGGGGTATATATTATCTTTCTTATTTCTACTCCAAGGCATAGGTTGTGGGTACTCGTTAGTACCACCTCAATGAGACGGTTCTAACGAGCACCCACAACCTATGTTTGCTGTATAAATAAGAAAAATATCACGGATTTTCATTAGAAAAGTAGCCATTTTGGAGATGTAAAAAATGTATTATATTGCACGGGTGTATCATCGTAATGTAAGTGAAGACCATATTTAAACGTTTAAGAACTTCAAAAAAAAAAAAAAAAAAAAAAAAAAAAAAAAACTGTACGTCACTGTTCAAAGAAAGAAAGAAAAAAGAAAGAAAAAAGAAAGAAATAAAGAACATTACGAACGACGCCTATACAAAAACATTGTAACCTTTATCGCCGAAAAACGATAATTTTAAGATATTTTTCTTATTTCTGCTCGAAAATATAGATTGCGGATACTCGTTAGAACCATCGAGGCGGTTCTAACGAGTACCCACCGCCTCATCGAGGCGGTTCTAACGAGTACCCACAATCTATATTTTAGAGCAGAAATAAGAAGAATAAGGTTACCTCTTTAAACCTCAGTTTTACTGTATAAAAGTGGGGTTCAAGCTGGTCAAAACTATATAGACGTGTTTGCGTGATGAAGAAAGAAATAAACAAAGATAAAAAGCTAGAAAGAAAGAAAGAAAGAAAGAAAGAAGAAAGAAAATAAAGAAAGAAGAAAGAAACAAAGAAAAGAAAAGAAAGAAAGAAGAAAGAAAGAAGAAAGAAAGAAAAAGAAGAAAAAAAAACAAAAGAAAGAAAGTAAAAGAAAGAAAGAAAGAAAGAAAGAAAGAGAAAGAAAGGAAAGAAAGAAAGAACTGGGCGGCTCTACTTACGATCAAGTCTCATGAGATAATAGACCATCACACCAACCCCTACAGCGATGAGAAGAGCGCCAAGTATCAACAACCAGAAAATACAACAGGCGGTCACTCCACCTCTTCTCGATCTACGGCTAGTCTTGGATGACCTGTGAGAAACGCCATAGGGGAATAAGGTATAGAGAATGCCAGGTGCGTGTCTTTTGATCATTTTGATATCAAGTTTATCAGGCAAGGCTTCGAGAACGCTTGTAGAATTGCCTCGCGATTATACAAGTGTTCTCGGAGCCTTGACTGATAAACTTGATACTAAATGACACGAATCTAGTGTTCTATATATCAGTTTATCCCATTGTACACTCTTACATTTTTGCCAATTTTTCCAGCAGTCCAGTTCATAGAAGTGCAATGGTCTGATAAAGCTCACTTTTCCTGGGATAGCATATGTTTATCAGGGTGTTACAATGCACTTAATATAGGGAGTAATTGATAAATTGCATTATAGTGTCATGTGCCCCCACCCCCCCCCCCCCCCCAACTTTATAGAGGGAAAAGTGAGCACCATGTTAACAAGTCCGTGTAATGAACATCCTTCTAAATCCCACTTTATATAGAGAACACTGGGGTTTAATTGGGAAAAAATATTTTTTTACTTCTGCTCCAAGACATAGGTCGTGGGTACTCGTTAGAGTCGCCTAAATGAACACATGTGCATGTATAAATTAGAAAAATAGTGGGATTTTTTTTTATAAAAAAAATACAAAAAAAAAACAAACAAACGTTTCGGAGACGCTAAAGAATGCACCATGTCACACGGGCGATATCGTAATTAGCATGACATGTGTTTTTTTTTTAGCTCACCTGTCACATATTGACAAGGTGAGCTTTTGTGATCACTTTTCGTCCGTCGTCCGTCGTCAGTGCGTGCGTGTGTGCGTGCGTGTGTGTGTGTGTGTGTGCGTAAACTTTTTCTTCAAATGACATCTCCTCCTAAACCACTGATCGGACTTTGACCAAACTTCACAGCAATGATCCTTAGATGGTCCCCTTTCAAAATTGTTCAAATGGTTCTGGTCCATTGCACATCTGGGTCACAGGAGCTAAAAATAGATTTTTTAAACGAAAACTTTAAAAATCTTCTTCTCCGAAACCGCAAGGCCAAGGTCTTCGATATTTGGTATGACTCTTCATCTAGTGGACCTCTACCAAGATTGTTCAAATTATAGCCCTGGGGGCCAAAATGCTCCCGCCCCGGGGGCCTTTGGTTTTACATAGGCTTATATAGGGAAAATCATTAAAAAATCTTCTTCTCGGAAACCACAAGGCCCAGGTCTTTAAGATTTGGTGTGAAGCTTTACCTGGTGGACCTCTACTAAGATTGTTCAAATTATAGCCTTGGTGCCAAAAATGCCCCCACCCGGGGGGCCTTTGTTTTTACATAGGCTTATACAGGGAAAATCTTTAAATACCTTCTACTCTGAAACAGCAAGGCCCAGATCTTTGATATTTGGTGTGAAGCTTCATCTAGTTGACCTCTACCAAGATTGTTCAAATTATAGCCCTGGGGGCCAAAATGCCCCGCCCCGGGGGCCTATGGTTTTACATAGGCTTATATAGGAAAAATTATTAAGTAATCTTCTTCTCGGAAACCACAAGGCCCAGGTCTTTAAGATTTGGTGTGAAGCTTTACCTAGTGGACCTCTACTAAGATTGTTCAAATTATAGCCTTGGGGCAAAAAATGCCCCCGCCCCGGGGGCCTTTGGTTTTAGATAGGCTTATACAGGGAAAATCTTTAAAAATCTTCTCTGAAACCGCAAGGCCCAGATCTTTGATATTTGGTGTGAAGCTTCATCTAGAGCACCTCTACCAAGATTGTTCAAATTATAGCCCTGAGGGCCAAAATGCCCCTGCCCCGGGGGCCTATGGTTTTACATAGGCTTAAATTGGGAAAATCATTAAAAAATCTTCTTCTCTGAAACCGCAAGGCCCAGGTCTTTAATATTTTGTGTGAAGCTTTACCTGGTGGACCTCTACTAAGATTGTTCAAATTATAGCCTTGGAGCCAAAAATGCCCCCGCCCCGGGGGCCTTTGTTTTTACATAGGCTTATACAGGGAAAATCTTTAAAAATCTTCTTCTCTGAAACCACAAGGCCCAGATCTTTGATATTTGTTGTGAAGCTTCATCTAGTGGATCTCTACCAAGATTGTTCAAATTATAGCCAGCGGGGCCAAAATGCCCCTGCCCCGGGGGCCTTTGGTTTTACACAGGGTTATATAAGGAAAATCATTAAAAAATCTTCTTCTCTGAAACCACAAGGTCCAGGTCTTTAAGATTTGGTGTGAAGCTTTACCTGGTGGACCTCTACTAAGATTGTTCAAATTAAAGCCTTTGGGCCAAAAATGCTCCCGCCCTTGGGGCCTTTGGTTTTACATAGGCTTATACAGGGAAAATCTTTAAAAATCTTCTTCTCTGAAACCGCAAGCCCAGATCTTTGATATTTGGTGTGAAGCTTCATCTAGTGGACCTCTACCAAGATTGTTCAAATTATAGCCCTGGGGGCCAAAATGCCCCCACCCTGGGGGCCTATGTTTTTACATAGGCTTATATAGGGAAAATCATTAAAAAAATCTTCTTCCCCGAAACCACAAGGCCCAGGTCTTTAATATTTGGTGTGAAGCTTTACCTGGTGGACCTTTACTAAGATTGTTCAAATTATAGCTTTGGGCCAGAAATGCCCCCGCCCCGGGGGCCTTTGGTTTTACATAGGCTTATACAGGGAAAATCTTTAAAAATCTTCTCTGAAACCGCAAGGCCCAGATCTTTGATATTTGGTTTGAAGCTTCATCTAGTGGACCTCTTTCAAGATTGTACAAATTATAGCCCTGGGGCCGAAAATGGCCCCACCCTTGGACCCTTTGGTTTTTCATAGGCTTAAATAGGGAAAATCTTCTTCTCTGAAACCACAAGGCCCAGGTCTTTGATATTTGGTATGAAGCTTCACCTAGTGGACCTCTACCAAGAATGTTCAAATTATAGCCCTGGGACCAAACATGCCCCCGCCCAGGGGGCCTTTGGTTTTACCCAAGCTTATGTAGGAGAAATCTTTAAAACTTTTCTTTGGTGTGAAGCTTAATCTAATGGACCTCTACCAAGATTGTTCAAATTATAGCCCTGGGGCCAAAAATGTCCCTGCCCCTGGGGCTTTTGGTTTTACATAGGCTTATATAGGGAAAATCTTTAAAGAAACTTCTTCTCAGAAACTGCAAGGCCAAGGTCTTAGATATTTGGTGTGAAGCTTTATCTATTGGACCTCTATCTAGATTGTTCAAATTATAGCCCTAGGACCAAAAATGCCCCCACCCTGGGACCCTTTGGTTTTTCACAGGCTTAATCGCAAAATTGCAGTATGTTTTCTCTGGCTTTCTTTGCCGGATCATTTCAGAGTCACTGATGATATTATTAGCCAAAACTAAGTAGTATGACCCATCTTCTTCCTTATGAATGTTTTCATTGCTCTTAAAGGAGCTCATTTTTGATTTTTATTAATTTGGGAAAATATTTAAAATTCTTCTTCTCTGATACCACAAGGCCCTGCTCTATGCTATTTGATATGAAGCTTCAACTAGTAGACCTCTACCAAGATTGTTAAAATTATAGCCCTGGGGCCAAAATGCCCCCACCCCTGGGGCCTTTGGTTTTACGTAGGCTTATACATGGAAAATCTTTAAAAATCTTCTTCCCTGAATGCGCAAGGCCCAGATCTTTGGTATTTGGTGTGAAGCTTCATCTAGTGGACCTCTTTCAAGAGTGTTCAAATTATAGCCCTGGGGCCAAAAATGCCCCCACTCCGGGACCCTTTGGTTTTTCATAGGCTTATATAGGGAAAACCTTTAAAAATCTTCTTGTCTGAAACCAGAAGGCCCAGGTCTTTGATATTTGGTATGAAGCTTCATCTAGTGGACCATTACCAAGTTTGTTCAAATTATAGCCCTTGGAGACACTAATTCTCAGGTGAGCGATTCAGGGCCCTTTGGGCCCTCTTGTTTTTTTTTCTCTCTCTCTCTTCTTATTTGTTTTCGCGAACATAGATAGTGGGTACTTGATAGAACTGCCTTAATGAGGCGGTTCTATCAAGTACCAACTATCTATGCGTGTGGTTTAAATACTAAAGATATTTTTCCATTTTAAATGTCATTCATGCGTGCGTGCGAATGTGTGTGTGTGTGTGCTTTAAGTCCCATACGGAGACGGGTGGTTTAAAGACTCGACCGGAAGTTTATTGGAGAAAATGTAATTATTAACGCCATGAAATAAACATAGTAGTATTTTACATTTTATTTTATACTTAGCAGTGAAATAAATGCATATCTGAAACAAATAAAAATGATAGTTGCGCACTGGGAAGCTATATGATATTTTCTCATTGTAAAAAATAACATGGCCACGTTATTTTCACAGTAGCAGCCTGGACTATGTAATTTCAAAGTTACGGTTAAAAAAAAATACTATTTTTTCGATAAATACGAAAATGTGGATTTACTTAATCGATTCCTGATCATTGCCAACTCTTCTATTTTGTTTCCCCAAGGGAAAAGTAGAAGAGTAGGATACAAAATTTTAAGCTGTGTATATTTTACTTCCAAAGTATAATGGCTTTTTTATTGTTTTTGTTCTTTTTTTGTTTTACGGCCCTTTCAAGTGTATTTCATTTATTTCGACCCACCGTAAATCTGAGGTGGCTGAAAGCCGGACTCCCCGGGAGAAAATGGGAGACCCCAGTAATGGTTAAGAGTCAGTGCTCTTATCCAATTGGACACAGTGGCCCGTTATACTGGCTGGTACATGGAAAAGGCAGAGGGTGAATTAGTTCTTAAGCAATCGCCACCGCCCACCGGGGCTTGGAGAAATAGATTGGGCTGCATGATGCTTCCACGCAGAGCTGATACCGACCGCACATGAGTACTGGTAATCCGCTTAGAACGTCTAAGCCTGCCCAGGAAAATTGCCGCGCGTCGGCCCGTCCATGCTTATAAACCCTATTGGTTTCATTGGGCGGCAGGGATTGAGAAGTCATTTCATCTTAATGTGGGTAAAAGTCCCTGGAAGCAACGTCTCCAAAATGACCTAAATAGTGTTGACGGGGACGCTAAATCTCAAACAAACAAAAACAAAAGTTCTTCAGCAATGGTCTCTCTCTCTCTCTCTCTCTCTCTCTCTCTCTCTCTCTCTCTCTCTCTCTCTCTCTCTCTCTCTCTCTCTCTCTCTCTCTCTCTCTCTCTCTCTCTCTCTCTGTTTTCTTTATTTTAATCTCTTGCCTATAGGCACTGCGTTTTATTTACGTGTCATTACGAAAACCTGACCCCCTTGAACCCCATTTTTATACAGTAGAACTAGGGTTATCGGGGGTAAACCTTATTTATCGTATTTCTGCTCTAAAATATAGATTGTGGCTACTCGTTAGAAATCGAGGCGGTTCTAACCGCCTCAATGAGGCGGTTCTAACGGGTACCCACAATCTATATTTTGGGCAGACATAAGAAAAATATCTCAATTTTTCATCTTAAAATGTTCCTTTTTTTCGGCGGTCATTTTTCAATGTATTGATAAAGATGTGTTTTCGTAATGCATTTCACGATGCAAGGACGCACAAACTATAGAAGCTTATAAAATTAACTACTTTATTTAGAGCATTCATGGGCCACCGTAGTCTGTTGGGTAAGCGCGGTTTTCTATTCTCATCATTAGTTCTCTCGCCGCTGTGTTGGCCCCCAACCTTCGGGGCTTGGAGAAATAGACTGGGCTGCATTATGCTTCCACGCAGAGCTGAAACCGATTGCACACGAGTACTGGTAAACCGCTTAGGTGGTCTAAGCCTGCCCAAGCAAGGTGGGGCGAGTTGGACCGTCCATGCATATAAACCTATAGTTTGCATTAGGTGGCAGAGATGGAGATGTCATTTCATGACAATGTCGGGTAAAAGTCCCACAAAATTGAAAGCGACGTCTCCAAAATGACCTAAATAGTGTTGGCGGGACGTTAAACCTCACATCAAACAAACTATCGCTACTGTGGGCTCGAGCTTCGCTCGTGTCACATGTGATGATGCCAAGTTCTGCAACGGAAGATCATGCAAGCCTTTTTCTGGTATTCCGGTTTACGCAAAACCTCTGATTTCTGTTAGTGATACACCAGGAAGCATAAGGGAGATAATTTTGGGATATCTTTTCAGAGTTCTTAAATGTAAATATATGCTGTGTGTGCTCATTAGAATCGCCTCATCGAGGCGATTCTAATGAGTACACACAGCATACATTTGCAAGATAAAAGCAGATATTCTTCCTAGCCAATAAGTCACTATTTCGTTTCTGGAGTAATTCCCTGGGGACTCAAGAAAGGGTTCGACTCATCCATGGTAGACGAGACATCGAAGTTTGAGGCATTGACGTTCTACTGTAGCCTGTTTTTGTTTGAGTTGAAGTTTAACGTCCCCGCCAACACTGTAAAAGTCATTTTGGAGACGTTGCTTCCAATTGTTTGGGACTTTTACCCGACATTGAGATGAAATGACATCTCAAGCCCTGTCGCCCAATGAAACCAATAGGGTTTATAAGCATGGATGGTCCAACACTCGCACCGCTTTGCCTGGGCAGGCTTAGATCCTCTAAGCGGTTTACCAGTACTCGTATGCGGGTCGGTTACAGCTCTATGTGGGTGCATCATGCAGCCCATATATTTCTTCACGCCCCGATGGGAGGGGGCCGAACTCACTATTTCGTATCTGGAGTAATTCCCTAGGGACTCAAGAAAGGGTTCGACTCATCCATGGTAAACGAGACATCGAAGTTGGAAGCATTGAAGTTCTACTGCAGTTTGTCTTTTAAATTTTGAGTATAACGGTTACAAATATCATACTCAGCTGAACTTAGCATGAAAAAAAAGTTAAAAATTGAGCCAGCGCACGACAAAACCTACATTAAGACATGTGCGCCCATCGAAGACTCAGATCGGCCTGCGTATCCATATTGTCTAACCAGAGACTTTTCTTGGTGCATGAAGGAGTACTGAGCCCTTAGCTATCCTTAGAGCGCACAACGAAGACTCTGATCACACTGCGTGGATGCGCAGGCTGATATGAGTCTTCGTTTGGCGCACATGTCTTATTATAGGTTTTGTCATGCGCTGGCTCAATTTATAACTTCAGCCCATGGCATATTTTCTATACTTTTTACATGTGAGATTTCGGCCCTTTCTAGATACGTTCACTTGTATCGATCCGATCGTTAAACAGATTTGGGCGAATACCGGAGTACCTGGGGGTATAACTGGCTGGTTGGTTGGTTGAGGTTTAACGTCCCCGTCAACACTGTAAAGGTCATTTTGCAGACGTTGCTTCCAATTTTGTGGGACTTTTACCCGACATTGAGATGAAATGACATCTCAAGCCCTGTCGCCCAATGAAACCAATAGGGTTTATTAGCATGGACGTTCCGCCTCGCACCGCGGTTCCTGGACAGGCTTAGATCCTCTAAGCGGTTTACAAGCACTAGTGTGTGGGCCGGAATCAGCTCTGCGTGGAAGCATCATGCAGCCCATATATTTCTTCAAGCCCCTATGGGCGGGGGCCGCTATAACTGGCTGACGTTCCGTTGCAGCACTTAGCGTCTCAATGTAACCCTAGCGAGGTTCGAACTCACAGCAGTAAGAGCCCTGGTGGTTAAGAGACAGTTTCGTAACCGCCAGGCAAGTGAGACCCTTACATTTAGCTTCCTGTTTCTTGTGCTTTTCTGTTTGAGTGAGTGAGTGTTTGAGTTTTACGTCCCACTAACAGCTAAGGTCATACGGAGACGGGACCTCGGTTTAAAAACTCTTCCGAAAGCCCGGAGAAGCCCGAGCTCGATCCTTCGACCCCTGGTTTAAAGGTGAGTAGCATGACCACAACACCACGGAGGCTTCTGTGTTTTTCTGTATATCAAATACCTCCGAAAAAGAGGTGTACTCATAAAATAAAGAATTTGCTCTACTCGGGGGCATATTCTCTCCTTCTCTCCTTTAAGAGAGAGAGAGAGAGAGAGAGAGAGAGAGAGAGAGAGAGAGAGAGAGAGAGAGAGAGAGAGAGAGAGAGCTTTTGCAAGAGTTGCTTCCCCTGAAAGTGCGTTTACTCCGCTTAATTACATCTTGTGTACCATTACGATAACGCACCCGTGCGACATTGTGCATTTTTAACATCTCTAAAATAGCTACTTTCTAATGAAAATCCGTGATATTTTTTCTTGTTTATACTGCAAACATAGGTTGTGAGTGCTCGTTTGAACCGCCTCCCGCCTCAACGAGGCGGTTCAAACGAGTACCCACAACCTATATCTTGGAGCAAAAATAAGAAAAAATAGTGTATACTCCCGTAAACCCGAGTTTTCTCCATATAAAGAGGGGTTTAGGGGGTGTTCATTTCACAGACTTGTTCACGTGATGTACTCCGCCTAGTTACATGTACATGTACTAGCAAAATCTCGTATACATTTTTCGAAAGAAAAAAAAAAAAAAACAAGATTGCCTTAGCACAATGTCCTCAGTGAGGCGGTTCTAACGCGCGCCCCCAATCCATGATTGGTGCAAAAGTAAGATTTTTTTTATTATTATTTTAGAAAGAAAAACAAAATGTCTGTTTTTTTTATTAGTCATGAAAGAATTCACTCAGTAACACGGGGTGTTTTGATTATATTGTACTATTATTTTAATTTTGAATTTCACAGGTTCAAAGGCATACTGTTTTAAAGGCATACTGCGCAAAACGGCTAAAGGCATGTAAAAAATACACTTTATGAATAATTCAATAGCTACAATTCGAACTTAGTTATGAGAAAATGTCAGTGTGATATTTGATACATGTACGACTTTGTAATGCTCAGAATATCTTGTTTGCCGCAAGACCTATATACCCGGATTAAACCCACAGCGTCTTTTCTGGGTGTACATTTTTTTGCCAATGACCCTTTGGGATGCTATGCACCAGTGGATTTAAAGTTACTACGTGATCGAGTCCGTGAAATGAACATCCCTCTAAACCCCACTTTATAAAGAGAAAACTGGGGTTTACGGGGATGTATGGTATCTTCCATATTTCTGCTCAAGAACATAGATTGTGAAAACTCGGCCGAGGCGGTTCTATCGAGTACCCACAATCTCTGTTTTCAACAAAAATAAGAGAACTATCAGATTTTCGTTTGAAAATTTTCATTACATGTATTTGTTGGTAAAATGTTCAATATGCAGTAAAATTCCGCTATAAAGACCACCTAAAATTAAGACAAATTATGCTTTAAAAACATTATTTTGTAAGTTTCATTTATTCTTCCTTTGTGTTGTCTGCACACAGTCTCCTCTGGTCAGGGACCAACTTTGGGACTGTTCAAAAGTGGTCTTGAAGACCACTTTTTAACAGTCCCAAAGGTGGTCTTAAAAGAGGAATTTTACTGTATTTGAATAGGCGTGTTTTGGTAATGCTTACCTGATAGAGTGGTCCGCTCCATAATCAAACATCTCATGGTGGCCATAGCCATGATGGTACCCGCCTCCGGCATAACGCAGTGGCATCTAAAACAAAAAATCGACCACCTTCATTATACCGTAACACACCCGTACGCTAAAATGGTGGCTATCGTGTCTCTAGAACTGACATTTTTCGAATGATATTTTTTCTTATTTCGTATTCAAATACAGATTGTTGGTGCTCGATAGAACCGCCTCGATGAGGCGGTTCTAACGAGTACCCACAATCTATGTTTTGAGCAAAAATAAAGAAACTAATAATTGTCCACGTAAACCCACCTTTCTCTATATAAAGTGGGGTTTAGAGGGGTCTTCATTTCACGGATGTTATTAGTCTCTTAATGCTAAATAGATATTGCACGACCCGCAGAAAAAGCAACCGACTGAAGTCGGTTTTTTCTAAGAGTGCCCTAAAATCACCGTGTCATTCTGTCATTCTGTCATTCTGTCAGTCTGTCAGTCTGTCATTCTGTCTGTCCGTCCGTAACCCGTTTGTGAAAATTGGTGATAGTGACTTAACCGCTTGGAATATTTAAACAATTTTTGGCATACTGATAGATATCAATGAGATCTAACCAATGAACTTACGAAATATTACATTCCATTTAGTATAGCCTCGCCGAGGCGAAAAATGTGAAAATTTTCGAACATTTTTGAACTGCTTCTCCTCGGAAACCGTTGGGCCGATTGAAGTCAAATTTCATATGGAGCCTCTATGGGATGGGGGAAACCAAAATTTGCTCATGGGGTCAAGGTCACATGACCAAAATGGCCGCCAAGCCATATATGGTTTGTCTGTCTGTCCGTCCATAACCCGTAAGTGAAAATTGGTGATAGTGACTTAACCGCTTGGAATATTTAAACAATTTTTGGCATACTGATAGATATCAATGAGATCTAACCAATGAACTTGCGAAATATTACATTTCATTTAGTATAGCCTCGCCGAGGCGAAAAATGTGAAAATTTTCGAACATTTTTGAACTGCTTCTCCTCGGAAACCGTTGGGCCGATTGAAGTCAAATTTCATATGGAGCCTCTATGGGATGGAGGAAACCAAAATTTGCTCATAGGATCAAGGTCACATGACCAAAATGGCCGCCAAGCCATATATGGTTTGTCTGTCTGTCCGTCCGTAACCCGTTTGTGAAAATTGGTGATAGTGACTTAACCGCTTGGAATATTTAAACAATTTTTGGCATACTGATAGATATCAATGAGATCTAACCAATGAACTTGCGAAATTTTACATTCCATTTAGTATAGCTTCGCCGAGGCGAAACATGTGAAAATTTTCGAACTGCTTCTCCTCGGAAACCGTTGGGCCGATTGAAATCAATTTCATATGGAGCCTCTATGGGATGGGGGAAACCAAAAATTGCTCATGGGGTCCAGGACACATGACCAAAATGGCCGCCAAGCCATATATGGTCTGTCTATCTGTCCGTCCGTAACCTGTTTGTGAAAATTGGTGATAGTGACTTAACCGCTTGGAATATTTAAACAATTTTTGGCATACTGATAAATATCAATAAGATCTTATCAATGAATTTGCGAAATATTACATTCCATTTAGTACAGCCTCGCCGAGGCGAAAAATGTGAAAATTTTCGAACTGCTTCTCCTCGGAAACCGTTGGGCCGATTGAAGTCAAATTTCATATGGAGCCTCTACGGGATGGGGGAAACCAAAATTTCCTCATGGGGTCCAGGTCACATGACCAAAATGGCCGCCAAGCAATATTTGGTAAAAACCCTTCAAAAATAGTCTTCTCCAGAACCACTGTGCAGATTTCCACGAAACTTGATAAATAGCATCTGGAACGTAGGCCCATCATAAATTGCTAAAGTGGTGACCCTGGGTTGACCTTGACCTTCTTTGTGCCTAGGTCAAACTTTGACACATATGCTTTTGTGTTGGATTTTATCCTGCAAACGATTCAGAATACAGTACTAAAGTATAAGATATATTTTTGCTCCTTACGATAAGGCGCATTTATTGGGGGAACCGTTTTATGTCCAGGTCACATGACCAAACTGGCCGCCATACCCATATATGGTAACACTCATAAAGCTAAAAGCATCCGGCGGGTCGTGCACTTCAGCTGAAGCACTGGTTTTACCTTCTTGTGCGGTTTTCGGTTTCTAGCGAAAGAATGTGCGCTGCACCGGTTGACCACTTATGTATAAGCCTGCCCAGGAAAAGAGAAAGGCAAAGTAAACTGACCGGCTCGATATAGATTAAAAAGTTTTGAATGGGTCATTGCACCCAAACAAACAAAACGGCCCCGCCCATCGGGCTTGAAGAAATACATTACGAAAACACGCCTATTCAAATACATTGTAAACTTTACCACCGAAAAAAGCGAAATTTATAACCCACAATCTATATTTTATAAGAAATAAAAAAAAAATAACGTTTACCCCTTTAAACCCCAGTTTTACTATATAAAATGGCTTTCGAGGGGGGTCAGAATTAAATGGGCGTGTTCCCGTAATGCGATGGGCTGCATAATGCTTCAACGCAGAGCTGAAACCGACCGCACACGAGTACTAGTGCACCGCTTAGAGAATCAAAGCCTTCCCAGGTAAAGCGGTGCGAGTCGGACCGTCCATGCTTATAAACCCTATTTGTTTCATTGGGCGTCAGGGCCTGAGATGTCATTTCATCTCAGTGTCGAGTAACGGTCCCACAAACTTGGAAGCAACATTTATAAAAAGATCTATACAGTGTTGACGGGGACGTTAAACCTCAAATCATACAAACAAAAACTAAAAAAAAAAAAAAAAAATAAACCTTCAGGGATTTCTTTCATAACATTGCATGGATTCTGTTGTGTTTCATGCAAACAATGTGAACCCTGATCAAACGCCGCAGGGTACGGCTCTGATCGGTTTTTCATTGTTACCAATTGCTTCGTTACACGTAGCTCTGGTTCAAGTACGTTATCAAGTACGTTCTATGCAATCAAAAATTAATAACCTCCATGTCATCTTTTTCTTACTGGTATTGAGCCAGCGCACAACAAAACCTACAATAAGACATGTGCGCCCAGCGAAGAAACCCATATAGTCTAACCAGAGACTTCTCTTGCTGCATGAAGGAGCATTGGGCCCTTAGCTATCCTTAGAGCGCACAACGAAGACTCTGATCAGACTGCGCGGATGCGCAGGCTGATCTGAGTCTTCGTTGGGCGCTCATGTCTTATTGTAGGTTTTGTCATGCGCAGGCTCAGTTCATGAAAGGCATATTTCAGTTAATACCATTTCAACTGAGACCCTTTGTGCATTTCCTTGATTCATAGATAGATTGTGCTATTTCTGTGTTTAAGGGAATGTGTGGCGTAAAACGTCTCCCAACCCTACATCATAGTGTACTTTGTATTTTCTTGCACACCAGATAAGGAAATCCATGGTTTTAGCCTGGGATAGCAAATCTGTTCTGACACTTGTACTCTTACCCTGGCAAATTACACATAATTATAGTGCGCGAAAAATAATAAAATGAAAATTTTCGGTGGGGTTGAGCAAGAAAACGAATATAATATGGCGTTCTGTTGTAGATGGGCGTTTCCAACCCTCGGGATGACCGTGCATTGAGATGAACTGACATCTCAAGCCCTGCCGCCCAATGAAACCAATAGGGTTTATACGTATGGACGGTCCGACTCGCGCCGCTTTGCCTAGATCTAAGCGGCTTACCAGTACTCGTGTGCGTCGGCAGCCCATATATTTCTTCAAGCCCCGACGGGCGGGGCCGTCCTATACCTTGTTACCACATAAAAGTAACACGCCCGTGTGACAAAGTGCATTCTATTGTATCTCCAATATTGATATTTTCATTATGAAATGCTTATATCTAATCAAAACATAGGGTGTAGGTGCTCGTTAGAACCGCCTAATGAGAAATAAGAATAATAATGTACAGTCCAGCCCCTGCCAATCGGGGCTTGAAGAAATAGATGGGCTGCATGATGCTTCCACGCAGAGCTGAAACCGACCCGCACTTAAGTACTGGTAAACCACTTAGAGTATCCAAGCCTGCCCAGGCAATGCGGTATGAGTCGGCCCGTCAATGCTTATAAACATATTGGTTTCATTGGGCGGCAGGGCTTGAGATGTCATGTCATCTCAATGTCGGGTAAAAGTCCCACAAAATTGGAAGCAACGTCTCCAAACTGACCTTTACAGTGTTGACGGGGACGTTAAACTTCAAACAAACAAACAAAAACCTGTATTAAGCGATCATCCAAGGGAAAATATAAATGAGCTTGCTTAAGACAGGTGTTTGCTTAATATAGATGCATTTTCAACGGGAACCAAATAAACGCTTGCTTAAGACAGATTGCTTGCTTATTAGAGGCGGCTGCTAAGACAGGCTTTACGGTATACCCCTGATAATCCCAGTTTTTCCTTTATGAAGTGGGGTTTGCTGGATGTATTCATTGTGGGAACATGATGGCAGGATTTTATTGTGTTCTAATGTAAGTGACGATTCGACGCCGCTATCAACGGAGAACCGGAATGCAAAGCGTTAACGTAAACGCGTGATAATTTTAAATAGTTGTATTTCAAATAGACGTGCCTGATATTTGATGCTCAAGGTACACATGTTTGGAATAGCTCGGTAAAAATAAATAAATAAAGTCAAAACAGCAACACGTCCATCACGTGAACAAGTCCGTGGAATGACGACCCCCCTTAACCTCACTTTATACAGAGAAAACTGGGGTTTACGGGGGTATTCATTATTTTTCTTATTCCTGCTCCAAGATATAGGTTGTGGATACTCGTTAGAACCGCCTCAATGAGGCGGTTCTAACGAGTACCCTCAACCTAAGTTTGCATTATAAATACGAAAAATACAACGGATTTTGATCAGAAAAGTAGCCATTTTGAATGTATGAAAACATGCACAGGTGTGTCATACATGTATCGTAATGTATAGAAAAGTAACGTTTAAACTACCTCCGATTTTTAAGAATTCCAATATGATGAAATTGCTAAATCATATAATAACTCAATAATTTCTAAACACTGATATGTATAAACTGGACTATAATAAATTAATGTTTCGATGGTATTTTATGGGTAGCTACATATATGAGGCATGTGGTGAGTCGGATAGACGGACTAGATATGAAGATAAAGAAATTAACATATTTGAGGCAAAAAATATTTTTCGTCCTCTGTTACCAGATTTTCTATCTTCAAAACCAAAATTTGTCATATAATAATTACTTATGAGTAATGAAGTAATTGTTTCAGAAACATAACTTCAATCGGACGTGAGTAATAATTTGTAATTCAACGCAACTGGGAGTGCATTTTCATTACGAAAACATGCCTATACAAATACATTGTAAATTTTACCGCCGCAAAAAACTAAATTTTTAGATAAAAAAATGTGATATTTCTCTTATTTCTGCTCAAAATAAAGCTTGTAGGTACTCGTTAGAACCGCCTCATCGAGGCGGTTCTAACGATAACCCACAATCTATATTTTAGAGAAGAAATAAGAAAAATAATGTTTACCCCTGTGAACCCCAGTTTTTACATATAAAAGTGGGGTTCGAGGGTTCAAATTTAAATAGGCGTGTTTTCGTGATGTAGCCATTAAAGACGAATGGACACTTCTACCAGGTCCTTTTACAATTTGTTGGTTGTCTACTTATTTTAACCATATATAGTAAGGTTTGCATAGTGTGGATCCAGGTCATAAGCGGCGTATGATCTTGGACTTCGATGTTTGCTACTGTCTTTTTAGACGCTGTCTCTAAAAGGTTAAATACTAAAATACTAAAATTTTTAATGGCTGATTTATTTTTACCGTTGGCTATGTTATATCTCGAATCCATCTGGGTGTGAATATGCATTTATATAGTTTCTAAAACACTTAAATCTAGTCATTCTTTTTTTCCTTTTTTGCCCTCGGAAGTTTATCCAAAGATTGTCATGGTAGAAGTTTCAATCGCACCTTAAATCAAATGATGTATCAGGTAAATGTATTAAATTGAGTTTTATTCATTAGAAATGACTAGTTTATTTCTCCCCCAACCCAACCCACTTAAAAAAACATAATCTATAATTTTTCTTCTACAACGTGGCGGGAAAATGACTACCACTCCCTTAGCCTTTGAACAAACTACACCAATGAGGCCGGCCTCTGTAGCCCAGTCGGATGCTCGTCTGACGGGTAATCGGTAGGACGCGGGTTTAGGACCAGCCGATTTATCATGAAATCTTTTCTACGGTCATTCTCTCCCTTCCGCTGACTCAAGAAGGGCAGTTGTCAGTTTCAGGCGAAAGAATGTGGACTGTACTGGATAACCGCTTACGTATACGCCGACTGTGGAAAAGTGTGGATATGTAAACTGGACGACTCACAAATGACCTAAAATAGTATTGACTGGGCTGTTAAACTCCAATACAAACAATACAAACCATTAGGCAAACATGTCCATGTGAAATAATGGCATCCAACATGGTGTCAGAAATGACAGATAACATCTTACTTATCTCTGCTTCAAATATAGATTGTGGTGCTCGTTAGAACTGCCTCATTTCAGTTCTAACGAGTACCCACAATCTATGTAGTTGAGCAACAATTAGGCAGATTAATGTATTACCCCATAAACCCCATTTTCTCTATATAAAGTGGGGTTTAGAGTGTTTTTTTTGTGCTCGCGGAGATGTTGCACTGATGAGTTAGGAGGCCTTCATGCGGACTGAACAAAGTATTTGTCTAAATCGCAACGGAAGTATGGGCCACGTAAAATCGATTTAAGCCCTTCACTGACCGTTCCAAGGCTGTTCTTCTGTCGCGGGTTATTTTTGTTATGGTTTGTCTTTGGGTGTTTGTGTCGCTTACATTATTTTGTTTTGGATAACCAATTGGCCATTTTGTTGGAAAGTAACTGTTCTTTTGGCTTTCCGCTGTTGATGTTTCCATTAGGGTCTGTTGTTTCATGTTTGTGTTTCTTTCCCTTTGGTGTCTCTGATGGGAGCTGTGAGTTAATTGTATCGATTCCTGATCATTGCCTTCACTTCTGTTTTTAGAGGGGTCTTCATTTAACGGACTTGTTATCCATCATGTGAACAAGTCCGTGTAATGAACACCCCCTTAACCCCCACTTTATATAGAGAAAACTGGGGTTTACGGGGGTATTGAATATTTTTCTTATTTCTGCTCCAAGACATAGGTTGTGGGTACTCGTTAGAACCGCCTCATTGAGGCGGTTCTAACGAGCACCCACAACCTATGTTTGCAGAATAAATAAGAAAAATATCACGGATTTTCACCAGAAAATAGCCAATTTTGAGATAAGAAATATGTACTATGCCGCACGGGTGTGTTATCGTAATGATGATGCAAAGCAATCTGTTGGCCAGTTTAATGTCAATAGGTTAAATATCGATCTTCGTATAAAGTGAACCATCAGTGACACGAACATCGATGGCTCGTTTATCATGGCTAAGTGGAACTCGCCCTTGAGTCCCCGATAACTCACCCGTGCGCCATAGTGCATTTTTCACATTTCCAAAATGGCTACTTTTTTATGAACATCCGTGACATTTTTTTCTTATTTTACTGCAAACATACGTTGTGGATGCTAGTTAGAACCGCCTCATTGAGGCTGTTCTAATGAGGCGGTTCTAACGAGTAACCACACCCTATGTCTTGGAGCATAAATAAGGAAAATAATGTATAACCCCCTAAACCCCACTTTATTCAGAGAAAACTGGGGTATACGGGGGTATACATTATCATGATGCAAAGCATTTCACGGATTTGTTCATGTGATGCAAAATATTTCCCCATAACTGTTGAGGCCAATATATTTAGGATACATGTAAGTGTGTTGGGTGTACTAATTAGAATCGCCTCGACGAAGCGATTCTAATGAGTACACACAACAGACTTATAAATGTATGTTAGGATGTATGGTGGACATATAAGAAGGCGAGGCGATTCTAATGAGTGAGTGAGTGTTTTAGTTTTACGTCAAACCAACAGCTACGGTCATACGGAGACCGAACCTCGGTTCACAGACTCATTCGAAAGTCTGTAGAAGCCCGGATCGATCCTTCGATCCCTGGTTTGCAAGACGAGTAGCATATCCACTACACCATGGAGGCTTCTACGATTATAATGAGTACACACAACATACGTTTGTGAGTGCACACAGCATACATTTATTATCTATAAAATCAAAAAAGGTATCCGAAATCATCCCTCTTATACCATCCCTCTTATAATCTTGCACTGTGATTTAGCCTCAGTGGCTCATTCGACCCGCATCTCGAATAAAATTCAATAGTTTTCACGGTATTCGAGCCATTGAATTTTTACTATTTGTTTTTTTTTTTTTTTTTTTTTTGATTTGATGTTTTAACCTCCCCGTCAACACTGTATAGGTCATTTTGGATACGTTGCTTCCAATATTTTGGGACGTTTACCTGATACTGAGATGAAATGACAATACCTGGCGCCCAATTAAACCAATAGGGTTTATATGCATTGTCGGGCCGACTAGCACCACTTCGCCCATAGGGGCTTGAATCATGAAAAAAAAAAATGAAAAAAAAAAAAAAAAAAAAAAAAAAACTTTTTTTTTTTTTTTTTTTTTTTGGTACTATATAAGAGACAAGGGGGAAACTTCGGCTCAATTTTTTGGGGGGTTACCTCATTTTACCCAGTGTATCTTTTTCGCAAATGCAGTTTTTTACCTGCTTATTATGAATAATACAAGTTAAATAAGTCCACTTTGCAAAAATAATCCGCCACTGTCTGCCACTTGCAGGAAACATGCTTTTCTCGCATGGATTAACTCAGCAAAGCAAAATTCGGCATAAACGTGTGACAAAAATTTTCAGGTTTTCATCAATCACAACCGAACTAGTGATACGGGGGGAACTTTTTTCACTTTCACCCGTTGTCTTTCATTTAACTTTAGCTCGCTTTGCCAATTTGAAGCCAAAAAGATGTACTCGCAGCTCTAAATATAGATTTTTCCAACTTTTGCTTCGCTTTCGCAGTGTTCTGTCAATGATCGGTACAGAAACCCGGGCGCTTGCCATAATCGTCGTGTTTAAAAGACGGGACGTGCAGGATAATCCGGAACTTCTGAAACTACGTTCCGGCAGTGGAGTTGTTACTGTTAAAATGAGTGTGATAGCCTTGATTTCTCCTTTAATTTATTTTGTCAATGTAACATATTCTGCTAGGACTACGTATACACGTATTACGCAGCTAAGATAACTGGATGGTGTTTCTACGTATAATGGGCTGTGCTCTGGGAATTTTGTATTGCATCGCTTCCAGTCAGCCGCTGTAACTTTTTTGACACATGCGCAGAAAAGGAAATAAAATGTTTACTAAAAAGCAGAAGACGGCCTTTGATCTGATTAAAAAAACAAGGCCCAACTGCCTTGTTTATGTCCAGGCTGGGACGGGCACAACCCACGGTATCGAGGAGATTGCTAGAGAGCTCCGTATTGAAGGGGAGATGTTTGTCAGTTTCTTGCACAACGGCTATCGTATAAAATCTATGTGTTTTTGGCAGAGTGCTAAAGAACATGTGTACATGACGTTTGTTTGTTTGTTTGATTTGAGGCTTAACGTCCCCGTCAACACTGTAAAGGTCATTTTGGAGACGTTGCTTCCAATTTTTACCCGACATTGAGATGACATGACATCTCAAGCCCTGTCGCCCAATGAAACCAATAGGGTTTATTAGCATGGACGGTCCGCCTCGCACTGCGGTTCTTGGACAGGCTTAGATCCTCTAAGCGGTTTACCAGTACTAGTGGGGGACCAGATTCAGCTCTGCGGTTGAAGCATCATGCAGCCCATATATTTCTTCAAGCCCCTTTGGGCGGGGGCCGCTATGTACACGACATCGTCACCTTATGTTTAAACGCTCGTTCCCGGTACACGGCGACGGATAGCTAAGCAAAAAATATATAAAAATGCAGCAGTGTTAGGCCAAACGGTTCAGAATTTTAGTTAAAAGAGATACGGCTAAAAATAACTTGAAATTGTTTTACAAATTTGAATTCATAGTGGTCGGAAAGACTGACGACTTTAAGCGTGTGTTCTAATATTATTACCTAAATAACAAAGGCTGTTTTGGTGCCAATAGGCCTGTAGGAATTTTCGTTCTTTTTTTTTTCTTTGTGATAAGTGGAAACCAAGGAAAACGCGTTTCAACATGTATTTTGTCTAATGTTAGCTGTTCTCTCTCTCTCTCTCTCTCTCTCTCTCTCTCTCTCTCTCTCTCTCTCTCTCTCTCTCTCTCTCTCTCAGATATTTGGATTAAATTTGTGGAAGTCTTAAGATTAATTAGAGGGGTATGGAAATATTGTGTACTGTTCATTCCAGAGGTAGAAAGAACGGTGTACAGACATAAACTGCACCAACCTGCAGCCCAAGGATTATAAAACTTTTTTTAATGCTCAACTGATAGGGTATGGAATTTATCCGGCTCATAAATAAAAAAATATAATGTAAACACATAGAAAACAGTATGGTTCATACTTCCGTAAACGCATCGAGTCACATGATTTTCAGTGACATCAAGTGACGTCATTCTAAACCATGGTTCTCTACGGGCGTTGGTGAGGTCAACGCTGTTCCTCTCTATGTAGTAAAATGGGTGTAAATGTTTTTTCAGTTTAAAACGTTTGCCCTATAAGCATTATTTTTCGCCCAGTGATGAGGGGCATAGAATGTTATTATAAAACAATAAACTTAATTTTTCTTCTTTTCATGAAAATATGAACGACAGCGAGTCGCTAACAAAGTTTACATGAACCCCGCATACAACCCACTGCGTCCGTACTATCATGAACAGCAGAAAAATAATTTTCATTTCTTAAGTGTTTGTTTTCTTTGCCTCATATCGCTGCTCACTCTAGGGTTTATTAGCTATCCCATTATGTCAGTCATTGCAAAACACCCACATTGAGCCCGAGGTAATTTTGTTTTCAAAACCGTCTTCTGTAGCATGTTTTGTTATCCATGCAATTAGGGGAGCAGCTTCTCAGAATGACATGTCCTTATCAACTTTTAATGAAATGGACATTCAATTTGTCATCAAACTGCTGTCAAGTGTCAAAGAAAGCAGGTCATGAAATGTACATGCACTGGTTTTTATTTCATGCGTAGCACTTTACATGTAAACGGATGCTTTAGACACAAACTTTAGCGGCTCACTGGAAAAATTATGACGATATTCTCCAGGAGGTATGAATATTAAAATACTGACATTTTGTGTTACATTGGTGTGAATGTGCTTTATCGCTTATTAATTTCTGTATATTTGTGCAGTTCACAACGCATTCTTTAAAGTTTTCGGACCTGCCCATCGGGGCTTAAAGAAATAGGTGGGCTGCGTGACGCTTCCAAGCAGAGCTGAAACCGACCGCACGCGAGTACTGCTAAACCGCTCAAAGAATCTATGCCTGCCCGGGCAAAGCGGTGCGAGTCAGACCGTTCATGCTTATAAACACTATTGGTTTCATAGGGCGACAGGGCATGAGATGTCAATTCATCTCAATGTCGAGTAAAAGTCCCACAAAATGGATTCAACGTCTCAAAATGACCTGTTGATGGGCACTTTTAACATCTAATCAAACAAATAAATTCCTTAAAGTGTTTGGGTGAGAAAAATAATTAATATTGCGGTCGTGGCTTCGGGCTCGTTTTCAGTGAATTAAAGTCTCGTGCTCGACAAAATCCTACATGATACTTTACTAAACTGAAAACTTGCTTGAAAATTCCTTGTTTCGGCCTCAATCCCATCATACATTCTATTATTCAGTTCTTATCTAAGCAGGAAACGGCCCCGCCCATCGGGGCATGAAGAAATGATGCTTCCACGAAGAGCTGAAACCGACCCGCACACGAGTACTGGTAATCCACTTAGAGCATCTAAGCCTGCCCAGGCAAAGCGGTGCGAGTCGGCCCATCCATGTTAATTAAACCTATTTGTTCATTGGGCGGCAGGGCTTGAGATGTCATTTCATCTTAAGGTCTGGTAAAAGTCCCACAAAATTGGAAGCAACGTCTCTAAAATGACCTTTGCAGTGTTGACGGGGACGTTAAACCTCAAATCAAACAAACAAATCTAAGCAGGAAAATTGATGAACTTTTAGTATTTAAAATTAGCGAGCATTACAAATTTAACGCTCGACTGAATTGAGCATGAATAACGATTTATAACCTTTTAATAGCCTGGTCGAGAAACACTAAGATTGGAATGCCGCTTTACTCAAAAGCACCAAAATTAAATGTCCTATATATTGAAAAAGGCCCCATTTCTCACTTACTTTCCAATACACTCTAGGCTAATACAAGTACTTTTTCAACAGATCTAAGCACTTCACAATCAAACCTTTCATAAAAGGCATCTATTTTAAGGCATTCAAGAGTTCAGGCCTTCCGTTGCAGATGCTCTAAGTGGACTACCAGTACTCGTGTGCGGGTCGGTTTCAGCTCTTCGCGGAAGCATCATTTCTTCATGCCCCGATGGGCGGGGCCGTTTCCTGCTTAGATAAGAACTGAATAATAGAATGTATGATGGGATTGAGGCCGAAACAAGGAATTTTCAAGCAAGTTTTCAGTTTAGTAAAGTATCATGTAGGATTTTGTCGAGCACGAGACTTTAATTCACTGAAAACGAGCCCGAAGCCACGACCGCAATATTAATTATTTTTCTCACCCAAACACTTTAAGGAATTTATTTGTTTGATTAGATGTTAAAAGTGCCCATCAACAGGTCATTTTGAGACGTTGAATCCATTTTGTGGGACTTTTACTCGACATTGAGATGAATTGACATCTCATGCCCTGTCGCCCTATGAAACCAATAGTGTTTATAAGCATGAACGGTCTGACTCGCATTCAAGAGTTCTGCAACGGAGGCCTGATGTTTTTTTGTTTTTTTTTTTACCGGATACTACGGTCTTCGACCACATGTGATTAACAATCGGCTCGATATGAGTGAAGAGTGAAATAAACTCGAAAGGACCGTAAAATGATCCCCGCTACACCCCCCCCCCCCTCCCCCTCCCCCCCCCCTCAAGAACATCAGGTTGATATGCTCTAGCTTATTCTGACCTTCTTTGTTTGCCGTGTTGTGGTGAGTTGTGGTGCCTATTCAGATTAATAAAAACTTGCTGAGCAGAAGAATTGAGCAGTGATTTTTCTTACCCAAGTCCCTACATTAATGGATTTGGCCGAATTCATTAATAGAAGCGTCCACTTCAGAAACTCGCGGATGAGAGAACATGTGTGTGCTGCACTGTAGGGGTTCTGTCCCCGGGCCCAACCTAAATAGTGCTTATTGTCATTTACTGGCCATTAGCGCGACCCAGGATCAAAATTTCAAAACATAAAAAGGAATATGTTGCAATTATTATTTTATTATTATTATCATTATTATTTATATTATTATTATTATTATTATTATTATTATTATTAGGGAACAACTTGTTCCATGCTGCATCATTTTGAACATTTACGTATTGATGGCATTTTAACAAGCTGGCTGTTTTTTAGCTCACCTGGGCCGAAGGCTCCAGGGGAGCCTATAGTATAGTGGGTCGTCCGTCGTCCGTCCGTCCGTCCACACTTTTGAGCAGCTATATCTCTGCAGCCTGCAGGCTGATCTCAATCATTTCTCATCTGTAGCATGCCTCTGGTGGGGCATTGATGACATTAGCGTTTTTTTTTTTTTTTTCTTTTTTTAATTTTGAAATCGCATGAAAACTTTGGTTGCTATGGCAATCACAAGGTCCCATAGACTTACAATGGGAAAATGTTTGTCATCACCGTAGCCCCTCCAGTTTTGATCGGATGTTTCTGAAACATATATATAAGGTGGCTTGGGATTAAACCTCGGATGAGTTCGAAAACCGGCCAAGTCGGCCCATTTATCATAGAGTTACATCCCTTTGATCGCTGAAAATGCCGATTTTTGACCGTGTCATCACCGTAGCCCATTCAGTTTTGATCGGATCTTTCTGAAACTTTTATGTAATATGGCTGTGGATCAAATCTCGGATGAGTTCGAATACCGGCCAAGGTAGCCTATTTACTATATAGTTATGTCCCTTTGATGGCTGAAAATGTCGATTTTCGACCTTGTCATCACCGTAGCCCCTTCAGTTTTGATAAGATCTTTCTGAAACTTATATGTAAGGTGACTGGGGATAAAACCTAGGATGAGTTCGAATACCGGCCAAGTTGGCCCATTTATCATAGATTTACGTCCTTGTTATCACCATACCCCTTCAGTTTTGATCGGATTTTTCTGAAACTTATATGTAAGGTGGCTGGGGATAAAATCTTAGATGAGTTCGAAAACAGGCCAAGTCAGCCTATTTATCGTAGAGTTATATCCCTTTGATGGCTGAAAATGTTGATTTTTGACCTTTGTCATCACCGTAGCCCCTTCAGTTTTGATCGGATCTTTCTGAAACTTACATGTAAGGTGGCTGGGAATACAACCTTGGATGAGTTTGAATACTGGCCAAGTCGGCACATTTATCATAGAGTTACCTGCCTTTGATTGCTTAAAAATGCCTATTACCGACCGTGTTAGCACTGCTGCCCCTTCAGTTTTGATCGGATCTTTATGAAACTTACAAACAAATAAGTCAGGCAGAAAAGCTCGGAGGAGTTTGAAAACTCGTGAGGTTTGCCTATTTGTCACAGAGTAACATCCCCTTGATTGCAGCAGTTAATTGCTTATTTTTGAACTTGTCATCACCATAGCCCCATCAGTTTATATCGGATCTTCTTAGCAAGTCAGGAATAAAAGCTGGGATGCGTTTGAAAACTGGTGAGGTCAGCCTATTTATCATAGTGTTACATTCTACTTGATTTGCAGAAAAAGCTTACCCTGTCATCACCATGTCCTTCCATTAATCCTTCAGTAAAGGCTGGCACTTCCTAAAACTTTGAATCTGTTAGCTCAGGTAGCGATACAGGGTCCATTTGTTTTATTTCTGTCTACACAAGCATAAGTGAAACTGTTTTGAAAATAACACAAAACGTCCACGATTTCAACAAAAAATACATTTCACATTTTCTGAGTCCGATAAGGAGATAACTGCGGCTAATCCCTGCCTTCCTAAATTTAGCCACCTAAATTTAGCTGAGTGCTTCAGATGCTAAAGGTCCCAGGTTTGATCCCCAGCAGCGGTGCCAAAATTTCGGCGTCAGAACACTTTCCATTTGTATAATAAATTTTGCAGGTATGAATATCATAACGGTGCATCGTCCTTCGAATCTGAACGTTAACTGGAGACCTCTGTGCAGGGAGAACCATCCCCTGTGCAGGTTAAAGAACCCTACCGTAATTACATGGTGACTGTGTACTCTTACAACGTCTGTGTCCCCTCTTGGGGTTTGGTTGAAAATGGAAGAAAAATAGCGATAATGCTCATTTGTCACTACTGCGAACGGTATAAAAATTAAACAGCACCGGTCGTACCGGTCGTTAGTTCACCGATAGAGCAGCCCGGAATCAGCAGAAAAACCAAGCTTCGCGACGACTGTTTTCTTGACCTTTTACATAAAGTGATGTAAAAGTAATAAAATCTAAATTTAGAGCTGCAAATACATCATTTTGGATTCAAATTGGTCAAGAGAGGTTCATTTGAATGAAAGACATCAGTTGAAAGCGAAAAAAGTTTCCTCCGTAACACTAGTTCGCTTGTGATTGATGAAAACCTGAAAATTTTTGTCACACGTTTATGCCGAATTTTGCTTTGCTGAGTTAATCCATGCGAGAAAAACATGTTTCCTGCAAGTGACAGACAGAGGCGGATTATTGTTGCAAAGTGGACATATTTAACTTGTATAATTCGTAATAAGCAGGTGAAAAACTTCATTTGCGAAAAAGATACACTGGGTAAAATGAGGTAACCCCCCCAAAAACGGTGCCAAAGTTTCCCCCCTTGTCTCTTATATAGTACCCAAAAAAAAAAAAAAAAAAATTTTTTTTTTTTTTTTTCATTTTTTTTCATTTTTTTTTTTCATGATTCAAGCCCCTATGTTCTAAGCGGTCTACCAGTATTCGTGTGCGGCCGGTATAAGCTCTGCGCAGAAAAAATCATGCAGCACAATCTATTTCCCCAAGCCCCAGTGGACGGGGGCCGTAATTACTGTTTCTGGTTCAATCGTAATAAAATGTTACTCAGACAAAAACACAATAAAAGATTGATCATGAAATCTTTTCTACGGTCATTCTCTCCCTTCCACTGATTCAAGAAGGGCAGTTGTCAGTCTCTGGCGAAATAATGCGCACCGTACTGTTAACCGCTTACGTATAAGTATGTCCAGGAAAAGTGTGGATAGGTAAACTAACCGGCTCAAAAATGACCTAAATAGTGTTGACTCGGCCGTTAAAAAATCAAGCCTGGTATCAAACATTCATCGAGTTTGCTGTCGCAATTCTTGTGTTGTCTGACGAATAGGCGCCAGCAGTTTTGTCAAGACATCACGTGGACACGTACGTGAAATGAACACCCACTAACACCCCATTTATATAGAGAAAACTGGGATTTACGGGGGGTAATTATTAGTTTTTCTTATTTTTGTTCCAAGACATAGGTAGTGGGTACTCGTTAAAACCGCCTCAATGAGGCGGCCCTAATGAGCACCTACTGCCTATGTTTGCATTATGAATAAGAAAAATATCATGGATTTTCATCCGAAAGTAGCCATTTTGGAGATGTGAAAAAAAAAAATGTCGCACGGGTGTCTTATCGTAATGAAACCAGCCAGTTCTTGAAAATACCATGTGCATCCGTCGTGCGAGCGATTACATCAATGTAAATTGTCATCTCATCACGAAAACTCGCTTACATCATTTTGACGCCATTTAAACCCCACTTTTATACAGTAAACCTGGGGTTTACAGGGGTTTGCATTATTTTTTCTTATTTCTGCTAAAAAAACATAGGTCGTGGGTGCTCGTTAGACCGAGGCGGTTCTAACATGTTCCAACAATCTATGTTTGGAGCAGAAATAAAAGAAAATATCAGAATTTTTATCTCAAATTTTTCATTTTTGGTGGAAAAAATTTGACAATTTATTTGAATAGACATGTTTTCGTTATGTACAATAAAGAGCTCAGTTGTTTAGGGCATATTTAAAAGTTAACCTTTAACCTGCTGAATATTCAATTAAGCCACACTCATTTCTGACTTTGAACCAATCAGATTACTTGATGCAGCTTATTTCTACATATTCATAAACTGAATGTCAAACTGTGTGGATCCTGATCAGATGGCTTCTTCAGAAGCCATCTGATCTGGATCTACACTGTTTGCAAAGATAGGGCTTGTCGCCTACAGCAGGGTAAAGGTTAACGGGCCCTTTAGTGTTTAAAATGTTAACTGTTCTAGTAAATAGAATATCTAATAGAGTGGGAGTTTTGCTGAAAAATATGTGAGTAGCTTTTGCATTTACATAATACCAAGTATTAAGACCTCCTAAAATGAAGACCAATTCTGCTACAAAAAGCTAATTTAGAAGGTTTCAGTTATTATGTCTGTGTGTTGTCAACACCAAGTGTCCTCTAGTCAATCACCACCTATGGAACTGTTCAAAAGTGGTCTTATAGACCACTTTTGAACAGTCCCAAAGGTGGTCTTTATATGTAATATAGGAATTTTACTGTATATTGGCCATATTTAACGATACATGAAAGAGTTTTAACGATATGTTCACTGACATTAGCTTTTAGCAATTTTTTCTGCTTTTAATGCTGATATTCCGTTCATCTTTTGCTTAGCTCATCAAACTTCAATAAAGAATACAATGCTAAATTATGCGACACGTTGCGTTTGTTTTGTTTGGTTTGAGGTTTAACGACCCCGTCAACACTGTAAAGGTCATTTTGGTGACGTGGCTTCCAATTTTGTGGGACTTATACCCGACATTGAGATGAAATGACATCTCAAGCCCTGCCGCCCAATGGGGTTTATAAGAATAGACGGGCCGACTCGCACCGCTTTGCCTGGGCAGGCTTATTGAGTCAGAGCACGGCAAAATCTATAAGACCTGTGCGACAAACAAACAGCTCGATTACACATCCGTGCGACATGGTGCATTCTCCAAACCGGTCAAAGATAAAAAATTGTGTTATTCTTATTTACACACAAAAGATAGGTTGTATGTGCTCGTCAGAACCGCTTCAATGAGGCGGTTCCAACAAGTACCCACAACCTATGTGTTGGAGCAGAAATAGAGAAAAAATGTACATCCCTGAAAACTCCAGTTTACTCTATACATCACGTGAACAAGACCGTGTAATGAAGACCCCCTATACCCCACTTTATATAGACAAAACTTGGGTTTACGGGGGTATACATTATTTTTCTTATTTTGCTCCAAGAAATAGGTTGTTGGTACTCGTTAGAACCGTCTCAATGAGGCGGTTCTAACGAGCACCCACAACCTATGTTTGCAGTATTTATAAGAAACATATCAAGGCTTTGCCTCAGAAAGTAGCCATTTCGGAGATGTGGAAAAACCTTCGCACGGGTGTGTTATCGTAACGAAAGTGTGGTTAACAGGGGTTTTCATTAGACGAATATGTAAGCGTGGTGATACGAAAACACGCCCATACAAATACATTGTAAACTTTATCGCCGAAAAAAAAAGGAAATTTTAAAATGAAAAATTGTGATTTTTTTTCTTATTTCTGTTCAAAATATAGATTGTTGGTACTCGTTAGAACCGCCTAATCGAGTACCCGCAATCTATATTTAAGAGCAGAAATAAGAAAAATAAGGTTTAACCCTGTAAACCCCAGTTTACTAGATAAAAGTGGGGTTCAAGGGGATCCAAATTATATAGGCATGTTTTCGTGATGGGATATGGTACATGTATATTCTAGAATATCTTTTTTTTTTGTAAACAAAAATATTGTTTACCACTTGTTAAAATATTCATATTCCAGATCATGCTTTGAGCAGCAGTCCTGAAAGTGAGTTACGAGGGGTGTTCATTTAATGTTGTAATTTGGGGTTCTACAGGGCACATTATTAATCTCACCCATATTTCGTTTACTTGAACCCTTCGAAGTATTCTCCCTTAACGGAAACACACTTTTCAAGTCTCGAAATCCATTCTGTAAAGGCATAGAAGTAGGCGTTTTGGTATACCCTGAAGACACTAGTAAATTGTCCTACCACGAACACTTCGAGATTCATAACGACGATCAGAAAGGGTTTTCTTTAGTAAGGAAATAGGAAAAGATCGCAGGGTCTACGGTCTGGAGAATAAGGTGGATTAGAGAGCTGAACTACCTATTCCTCTTTCCAGAAGTCTTGGACAAGAACACACTTGTGAGCAGATGCGTTGCCATGGATGAGACACAGACCTTTTAAACCGGTTGCAGGTCTACGTTTATCAAAGCGTGTCTTTACTTTTGACAACACATTACGATAACACTATGCCACGGAGCAGAAACAAGAAAAATAATTTCTTGCACACCAGACATGGAAATCCGTGATTTTACCCTGGGATAGAAATTTATGTTCTGACCCTGGTGTTCCGACCCCAAATCGAATATAATCGCGTGTTTGATAAATGCACTGGTTGATTACAACCTCATGCGCGGCGTCGTCATACGTGACGTCACTAAACATTCCTATTGTGTCATCACAAAATGGCGGACGTGGGTAACCGAAGTGACAGCAGCATTAAAAATCGCAATAGAAATGGAAGGTATGCAAGAAAAAGAATCCAATATGGGTGTGAGGGGTGGATAGAAAAATCCGTCCCTCGGGATCACTGTCCGGCATCACTCGGCAAGCCTCGTGATGCCGGACAGTGTCCCTCGGGACGGATTTTTCAATCCACCCCTCACACCCATATAAGATTCTTATATTCTCTATATAAAGTGGGGTTTAGGGGGTCTTCAGTTCACGGACTTGTTCACGTGAAGTTTTGACAACACACCATGCTTATATAAGTTTCCTGTGTTGAAAGGGAATTGAAGAATGGGTCCATCGCAATTGACATTTGCCGAGCTTTTAATTCTTTGGGCAACATGGCAATGTCTTTTCGCAGCCATTGCTTGTTATTGATGCTTCTCTGTGGTTCAAAATAATAGATCCAGGTTTCATCGCCTGTAAACAGCTCCGAAATTCTACGTTTGTCAATATTTTTACAAAAGATTGTTTGTCATTTTTACACGGGTGGTCTTTTGTTCTGCGGTGCACAAACCTATCTAAGTTTCAATTCCTGAGTCAAATTCTTATGAACTGTCCCCGATAAAACACAATTTCTTTCACCGTGAACCTTGCATCTTATTTGACCATATCTGCCACAACAGAACATTAGCTTTTGTTGCAGTTTTTCATGGCTGGCTCATCTTTCCGGTCAGAATAGTTTATGCCACCTGAAAACTGACGTTTTAGAGACAAGGGTGTCTCATGCATCTGAACAGTTCACTATATAACTGTGAATCTGAAACATTCAACGCGAGTTTTAATATTAGTAAGGCCTAATGTCAAAGCTTGTTTTATTTTTCATTTTGCATGCAGTAAGGGTTGAATGTATATAACTGAACCTACTAGAATTTTCAATAACTTTTGAAAAACTGAACTGATTAGACCGAAATTTCATCCTATTTTAGAAAATCACACCCTCGTGAAGTCAACACAGTTTCCACTTGTTCCTTACAGCCACGCGGTATGGCGGACCTTTAATGACACAGCTAAATGAACGCCTCTAGTAGACCATTACGAATAGCCCCCACTCATCGGGGCATGAATAAATAGATGGGTTGCATCATGCTTCCATGCAGAGCTGAAACCGACCCGCACACGAGTACTGGTAAACCACTTAGAGGCTCTAAGCCTGCCCAGGCAATGCGGTGCGATGGGCGGCAGGCTTGAGATTTCATTTCAACTCAATGTCGGGTAAAAGTCCCACAAAATTGGAAGCAACGTCTCCAAAATAATCTATACAGTGTTGACGGGGAAGTTAAACATCAAATCAATCAAACAAACAAGACCATTACGAATACACGCCTATTCAAATACGAGGGTAGGCTGAAAAGTTCTGAGCCTGACCAAGATCCAATGATTTGTCCATGCTGAAAGTGCCTTTTTTTCAACATAGTCTCCCTTCCTGTCCACACACTTCCTCCAACGATGCTCGAGTCCTTGGATCCCAGTGGCATAGAAGGTCTCATTTTGGTCCCTGAAAAACTCCTCCATAGCAGCTATCACCTCCTCGTCTGACCGAAAATGTTGCCCAGCCAAGTGCTTTTTCATGTTTGGAAACAGGAAATAATCTGATGGAGCTAGATCAGGTGAATACAGAGGGTGATCGACAAGTGTGAAGCCACAGTCATGCACAGCAGCCATTGCGACAACCGATTTCTGGGCAGGCGCATTGTCCTGATGGAACAAGATCCCTTTTGTCAATGTTCCGGGTCGTTTAGCCTTAATTGCTTTTCGCAATTGTTTTAGCAGATCTGCATAATACTCGCCATTAATTGTTCTGCCCTTTTGAAGGTAATCTATGAATATTATACCCTTGGCATCCCAGAACAATGATGCCATCACCTTCCCTGCAGAGGAGACGACCTTTGCCTTCTTTGGAGGGGGTGAGCCAGGGTGCTTCCAATGCATGGATTGTCTTTTGGTCTCTGGCTCAAAGTGATGAACCCAACACTCACCCTGAGTGACAAAACGGTCAAAAAACCATCTTGGTCTTCTTCAAAAATAGCCAAGTTGGCTTGTGACAGGTTCAGTCTGGTCAGGCGTCAAAAGCCGTGGCACCCATCTGGCGAAAACCTTCGACATTCCTAATTCACTGTGTAGAAAATTCTCTACTCATTCACGGGAAAAGCCAACAGTGTTAGCTAACTGATTCACAGTTAAACGCCGGTCATCCATCACTGCCCTGTGCATTTGGCTGATGGTTTCCTCAGCTGTTGCCGTTGTGGGTCGTCCACACCGGTCATCAGCTTCAAGGCTGTCCTTGCCCATCTTAAAATTTGCTGCCCACCTTTTCACGGTTGCATACGAAGGAGCATCATCCCCTAATGTAGCAACCATATCGGCATGAATGTCCTTAGGAGGTAACCCCTTTTTATGGAGGTACTTGATGACACCACTATGCCAGATTTTGTCCATTTTCTCAAAAACGTGCTAGTATCAATTTTCAAAGTCTAGAATTTCTACGTTATTGCAGGTAAACTTGAACTCATTTGAGTCAAATCAAGTAATAAAGGTTTGGATTTAATGAATACAAAATTTCATGGCTGTTCAATGCCTGCTTCTTGGTCAGGCTCAGAACTTTTCAGCCTACTCTCGTATATTGATAATTCTACCACCAAACAAAAGAAAGAAAGAAAGGAAGAAAGAAATATAGGAAAAATGGAGTGGCTATGACAAACGTTTGTCTGTAGCTGTATACGTTAATAAGGCTCATGACAAAAGTTTTGTTAATATCCATTTTAATATAAATTGGCTTTTGGCAAACGTTTGTTAATTGCCAATTTACGTACATTTCGAAAATATATTGTAAATTTACCGCCGAAAAAAAGACGAAACTTTTTAGATAAAATTTCTTACTTCTGCTCAAAATATAGTTTGTGGGTACTCGTTAGAACCGCCTCATCGAGGCGGTTCTAACGAGTACCCACAATCTATATTTTAGAGCAGAAATAAAAACTAAGGTATACCCCTGTAAATCCCAGTTTTACCATATAAGAGTGGGGTTCAAGGGGGACAAATTTACAACGGCGTGTTTTCGTGATGTATTCGCTGCTGAGGCGGTTATAAAGAGTGTCGAAACCTATGTTTTCGAGCAGAAATACGAAAAATAATGTATACTCCTGTAAACCCCAGTTCTCCTGTATTAAAGTGGGATCAGAATTATATAGTAGTATTTCGTGGTGATGTAAGTCAACATTTTTAACCCATAAAATGCCAATCACGACAATTGCCGTCCGCCTTGACGTCTGCTGGCTACTTTAAAAGTCATTTTTGCAAACAGTATGGTCCAAAATCAGACTGCTCCTGTAGGAGACGACGTTTTCAGATGTAGTTTTTCTCGGCGTCTTAAGGCATCACGAAAACACGCCTACATAATTTTGACCCCTTTTTGAATTTTGAATTTTATTCCTAATTTTTCTTATAATTGCACAAACATATAGATTGTGGGTACTCGTTAGAACCGCCTCGACGAGGCGGTTCTTACGAGTGCCCATAATCTATATTTTGAGCAGAAATAAGAAAAAAAAATATCAGAAGTTTTCATCTTAAAATTTTCGTTTTTACGGTGGTAAAGTTTTGCAATGTATTTGTATAGGCGTGTTTTCCTAATGGTTAAAATATAAAGTACTGCTACTGAGACAATAGAAGGCCCTTGCGACCGGTGAAGACTTTGATAAGATAACGGGAATGCGCTGGTTAATCTGGGTCTTTATTGGTCACACAAATCTTCTTGTATGGCTTATCTTGCACTGACTCTGTGACATGTATGGCCGGCTCAACTTAGCTCACCTCTAATACGGCCGGTTAAATTCACGTTAACAAATCCGTGAAATGAACACCCCGTAAATCCCCAATTTATACAAAAGAAAACTGGGGTTTACAGGGGTCTACATTAGTTTTCTTATTTCTGCTCGCAAACATAGGTTGTGGGTGCTCGTTAGAACCGCCTCTTTGAGAGGCGGTTCTAACGAGCACCCACAACCTATGTTTGCAGTATAAATAAGAACAATATCACAGATTTTCATCGGAAAAGTAGCCATTTTGGAGATCGACACAAAAGCGTTCAAACTCCGATGAAGTACTTTTCAATGAATATCTTTGCATCAAGCAAATGCCATTCATGAAAGTAGTCTAAAACTGGATCAAGCAAAATACATTGACTGGTCTTATTGTGGCAAGCACTTTTTCCATTTTAAGATCTGATTGACATTCGAGATGTATTCTGATTGGACAGTGCAGTGTCTACTGTGAAACATACAACCTTTTGTGTTTTGAATTTATTCCTGTCTTGCAGTTGACTGACAGGATGTAAGAAAATATTGAATGAAACATCAGATCAAAATGAAATGAAGCTCATCAAAGTTTGAACAGATTTGTGTCCACGGGTGTATGTCGCACGGATGTGTTATCGTAATGGAAGGTAAAGAATAATAGAAGATGAAACATTAGCTTGCAATTCGAAAATACTGTAGCCTAGAACCAAACCCAAATATTTCTTTTGTCCTCATTATTGCCGAAAAATACAAGAAAGTTGGCTATAGAAACTTTCATTCGACAAACCGTCTTAAATAGTTTGAACAATCCAAAATTACAATTGATAATATAGATGGACAATGGTCATTTTAAACATCAAAATTCCAATATGGCGTTCTCAAAATACAAAAATCTTATTTCTAGTTGACATCGATCTCTTCTTTTTCGAGGAAATGCCCTCTAGGACGATACACTTGGACCAACGCTGTTGCAGTGCCATCGGCCATGCACTGAAGAAGCAAGGGTCTTTGTCGCTGACCCATTCCTCAACTGCCGCCACGACTTCTTCGTTGGACCGGAAATGACGTTCACAGATAGTCACTAGGAGCTAAGTCCGGAGAAAAGACGGGGTGCGGTATTAGCTCGTACCTATTCCGCTCAACAGCATCCATTGCAATTTTGCAAGTGTGGACTCTTGCATTGTCCTGTTGGAGCAGAATCCCATTGGAGAGTTTACCTTGGCGTTTTTTTTTGTTTTGTTTTTTTCACGGATTGCAGTTTTCAGTTGGTCGAGCAAATTTGCATAATACGTACCTATTATTGTACTATTCTTTGCTAGAAAGTCCAACGCCTTGTGCATCCCAAAATATAGTTGTCATCACCTTGCCAGCAGAGGGCTGTGTTTTGAACTTCTTTTGCCTCGGAGACCCCGGCCCTACCCGCTGGTGACTTTGAGTTTTATTGTCTGACTCATAATAATCACGAGTGCGCTACATACTGATGCTTTGGTTGGCATTTTCTCGTCACTAAGGGATTTTGGGATCCGGGCTGTTAGCTTGCGCATACCCAAGCGATTATGTAAAATTGTTGAACCGCTACCATGTGAAATGTGCAATGCATTCACTATTTCTTCCACCTTGATTCGCGTATCAGAGTGCACCAGTTGCACATTTCTTCATCGATGGCATCTGATGGGTGTCCAGATCTGGTTTCGTTTTCTAAACAGAAGTGAAGGCAATGATCAGGAATCGATACAATTAACCCACGTCTCCCAGCAGTGGCAATAAAGGGAAAGAAACACAAACATGAAATAACTAGACCCAAATGGAAACATCAATAGCGGAAAGCCAAAAGGACAGTTACTTTCTCACAAAATGACCAAGACGTTCTACCGCGTTTGAATTCCAGAATTTAACTTGTGCATACGATGATGTTGAAGACCCATAACCATTGTTCAACGCTCAATGTATTTCCTGACATGTATTCCCGTTTTCAAATTCAAGTATAACGAATTACAGCACGGTACTCAACTTCTCACGAAAAGCTTGCTTTTGCATCGCTAGCCATGTTTGACGTTCAATATCTTATGAGTGAATGGCACGATAAGGGTACAATTTTGCCCTCGTGCCTAAAACATGTATTGAAACAAGGCATGACAATCTTGGTTGAGCTGGTTAAATTATTAACTTGCCCTCCCACTGTATCGAATCAAGTGGCCTCTTCTCTACCGATTTTCACTGGAAATTTGGAACAGGTAGAGCTTCCACAACTTGTGCTGCGTGAATCGATCAGTCAGAATGTTTCTGATTTCGGAACGTGGAAAAGGGGAACGTTTGAAGCATCACGAAAACATGTCTATATAATTTTCACTCCCTCGACCCCCACTTTTATATAGTAAAACTGGGGTTTACAGGGGTAACCATACTTTTCTTATTTCTGCTCTAAAATATAGATTGTGGGTACTCGTACGAGTACCTACCCACAATCTATATTTTGATTTCTGCTCTAAAATATAGATTGTGGGTACTCGTACGAGGCGTGTTTTCATAATAAACTTCCAATCATCCTTCTGATATCAGAAAAGCTACAGGCCCCCGCCCATAGGGGCTTCAAGAAATAGATTGGCTGCATGATGCTTCCCCGCAGACCTGAAACCAACCGCACACGAGTACTGGTAAACCGCTAAGAGGATCTAAGCCTGCCCAGGCAAAGCGATGCGAGTCCGACCGTCCATGCTTATAACCCCTATTGGTTTCATTGGGCGACAGGGCTCGAGATGTCATTCCATCTCAATGTCGGGTAAAAGTCCCACAAAATTGGAAGCAGCGTGCTCCAAAATGACCTATACAATGTTGAGAGGGACGTTTAACATCAAATCAAACAAACAAACAAACTCTTCCTAGGTTTCACTGGAAATTTGGAAGATTCGGAGGAGCTTCCAATACTGGTGGCTGCGTGAATCGATCAGTCAGGAGACAGATGATAGAATGTTTCTGATTTCAGAATGTATATTAGGGAACGGTTAGAGGAGCTTCCAATCTTCCTTCTGAAATCAGAAAAGCTACATCAAACCAGTCATTAGCGAAAACCACTTACCCCGCCATGTGAATAATGCCAGTAATCTTTGGCGACGACATCTTCGTTCATATTATCCACCCAATCGGGTGTCCCTTTCTTTGTCATTGTGTAATTCGTCGAGTGCTTTATGTACAAAGTCTTAGAATCTCTTCATATAGCTAACCGTCAAAAAACAAGCACGTTTTGTCTCTCTTATTAAGGGGAATGGGAACATCTGGCAGATTTTTCCGCCATTTTTCAAAGGGAGGCAACTCTCGGGACTTCCTGTCCACTTTTCTATAAACCGTGTCTCACCGAAAGAGGGGTCTACTCTTAAAGGAAAGAATTTGCTCCTCAGGAGCAAATTCTTTCCTTTAAGAGTTGACCCCTATTAACATGAGAGACAAAACTACTTTTGCAGGAGTTGCCTCCCCTGAAGGTGTATCCATTCCCCTTAATTCGAGAGCAACAGTTACTTTCTGGACACTCCGAAAATTAGGCTAACAAAGTTTTTAACTACTTAAAGCAATAGATTTTGTTTAGTTTGAAAATCAAATATTTTAATCTCTTAAGAGCTGTATTTCTTTAAATTATTTTAAATTTCAAATGATTTTGCTCATTTTTTTTTTCGAAAATGTTAAAATTCACCAAGAAAAATACTCAAAACTTGCAAACAAATAAAAAAAAATCAATAAAAATATACAAAGTTTGAATAGTTTTCAGAGAGAAAAACTATATTGCAAGGATTCCTGAATATTCCTGAATATTAAGCTTTGATCCTAATAATCAACAGGCACACTAACAGAAACTCAAAGTGACAATGTCGCCGAAATATTCGAAAACCATGTAATGTCAACAAACATTCGAAAGTTCGAAATTAAACTGTTTGCTACTTTTACTGCAAGTCCTCAGAATAATATGAAACAAAAGGATGGATGATCTGAAGTAAAATATGATAATTTTATGTAAGAAGATCCTATCTCACACTGCAAGTGGCTAGCGGGTAGGGATGATTTTTTAGCGGTATTGCGTTTCATTAAAACATTTAACACATCTAGAAATGGAAAATAGACAATTATATATTGTTTATATCTTCATCAGTTGCTTCCAGGGTAGGATATGGTTAAGTGCATCACGCAAACACGCCTATATGTATATAGTTTTGAACCCCGTGAACCCCACTTTTCTATAGTAAAACTGTGGTTTAACAGGGCTAAACCTTATATTTCTTATTTCTGCTCTAAAATATGGTGTGGGTACTTATTAGAACCGCCTCGATGAGGGGGGTGGGGTCTAAAGTGTACCTGCAATCAATATTTTTGCAGAAATACCTTATTTTTCTTATTTCTGCTCTAAAATATAGAGTGTGGGTTCTCGTTAGAACCGCCTCGATGAGGCGGTTCTAACGTTTACCCGCAATCTATATTCTGAGCAGAAATAAGAAAAATATCACAACTTTTCATCTCATTTTTTATTATTTTTACGGCGATAAAATTTACGTTGTATTTATATAGGAGTCTTTTCGTAATGGGCTGTACTTTTTCCACCTAACGAAAAGAGGATCTTACATTCGTGGTCATTTTGTATGAAATGGACGGAGGCTCTTGTCATTAATTTCATATGGAATGACCACGTAAAATAGTGTACTGTTCAAGTGCTAATATGCTGTTCAAGTGCACTCTAGAATGCATAAACTGCTTAGGAAAAGTGACTATATATCCGAGACTGTGCACGGGCTGGCACATGTTTTCCGAAGAATAGTCCATGATTGATTGTTTTGGGTTTAAGGACACGTCAACCCTTGTTGGTCATTTTGTGTCATCTCCCAGAGAAAGAGTGAAAAGAGATAGAAGAGGTAGTAGAAGAGAGTTAAGTGAGGTCCAAAACGTTGTAGTCCGCTCTGTATTGCAGACAAATCTCGTACAAATCTCGTTGCTTCATTTTCTGTTAGTTTTTTTGGCATCCCTCGAGATCACTTCTCTTGATTTGGGACTTCTTTATAGCGGAAGCAAATTTGTTAGGGAATAAATACAATGAACTTCCTATATTAAGACAACCTTTGGGACTGTTCAAAAGTGGTCTTTAAGATCAGAGGACACTGTGAGCAGAAAACACGAAGAAGGATTAAGTGGACCCTTCAAAATAAGCTTGTTAAAGCATAGTTAAGTCTTAATTTTAGGTGGTCTCAATAGCGGAAAGTCACTGTAGGCCTACTTTCGATTGAAAGAGGGTCGACTGTAGCTTAATGTTGGTGTTACATGTACATGTAAGTGTCGCATGAAAGCCGTAGAATGATTCCTTGTATTTAGTCTATAGAGAAAAGTTGGGTATACATTTTGTTTCTTAGTTTTGAACAAAACATAGATTATGGATACTTGTCAAAACCGCCTCCGGTAATATGGTTCCGAAGAGCACCCACAATCAATGTTTTACGCAAGAATAAGAAAAATATATATATTACAAATATCATGGCGTAAACATGGGCGTGCTATCATATTGATATATGAGCGACGTTTTGTGAAAAACCATTCTACCATTTGGGAAGGGCAGTTGTCAGTTTCTGACGAAAGAATGTGTACTGTACTGGTTAACCGCTTACGTATAAGCCTGTCCAGGAAAAGTGTGTATAGGTAAACTGACCTGCTCAAAAATGACCTAAATAGTGTTTACTGGGCCGTTGAACTCCAATACAAACAAAACAAAACCATTTGGGAATAGATGCCTCCGTGGTGTAGTGGTTATGCTACTTGCCTTGTACAGCAGGGGTCGCATGGTCGATCCAGGGCTTCTCCAGACTTTCGGATGAGTCTTTAAACCGAGGTCCCGTCTCCGTATAACCTTAACTTTTGGTGAGACGTAAAACTCAAACACTCACGGGAACAGCAAAGGCGCGGATCAGACTGCGCAGTCTCATCACGAAAACACACCTATTTACATGTAATGCTGACCCCCTTGAACCCCACTTTTATAGTAAAACTTGGGTTGACAGGGGTAAACCTTATTTTTCGTATTTCTGCTCTAAAATATAGATTGTGGGTACTCGTTAGAACCGCCTCGATGAGGCGGTTCTAACGAGTACCCACAATTTATATTTTGAGCAGAAATAAGAAAAATATCACAATTATTCATCTTAAATTTTCTTTTTTTCGGCGATAAAATTTACAATTTATTGACATAGGCATGTTTTCGAAATGGATCCACCTTTGCGTTCACTGCTTGAATAGTAGACGTTCTCCATCATGTTAACAAGTCCGTGAAATGAACACCCCTCAAAACCCCACTATATATAGTAAAACTTGGGTTGACAGGGGTAAACCTTTATTTTCTTATTTCTGCTCTAAAATATAGATTGTGGGTACTCGTTAGAACCGCCTCGATGAGGCGGTTCTAACAAGTACCCACAATCTATATTTTGAGCAGAAATAAGAAAAATATCACAATTTTTCATCTTAAAATTTTCGCTTTTTCGGCGATAAAATTTACAACGTATTGATATAGGCGTGTTTTCGAAATGGATCAGCACCTTTGCGAACGGCCCCCGCCCATAGGGGCTTGAAGAAATATATGGGCTGCATGCTGCTTCCACGCAGAGCTGAATCCGGCCCGCACACTAGTACTGGTAAACCGCTTAGAGGATCTAAGCCTGTCCAGGAACCGCGGTGCGAGGTGGACCGTCCAAGCTAATAAACCGTATTGGTTTCATTGGGCGACAGGGCTTGAGATGTCATTTCATCTCAATGCCGGGTTAAAGTCCCACAAAATTGGAAGCAACGTCTCCAAAATGGCCTTTACAGTATTGACGGGGACGGTAAACTTCAAATCAAACAAATCAACACCTTTGCGTTCACTGCTTGAATAGTAGACGTTCGCTAGAGTCTATGTTAAAAAATTCAAGACTCTTGCTAATCTGTGTAGCTGAGCAGGCTGGTATGTGTCTTAGCTGGTCGCAAACTCAAAAGCAAGGTTCTTTTTCTCGCGACGTGGCTCTCACAATGTCTTGCTCCACGGAGTATAAACAAGCCCGCGGAAGAGTTGGTATCAGAAGGGTGGCGTAATTAGATCAGGGAGTGGGTATCAACATCTCTATCTTAACCGGTGTAACAAATGTAACAGTGCGTCGCGATCAACATCAACAAGAGAAATTATGATTCTGTTATAAATACAGTGAGTGAGTGTTTCTGTTTTACGTCCCGCCAACAGCTGTGTCATTCGGAGATGGGACCTCCATCAAGAAAACACGCCTATACAAATGCATTGTTAACTTTACCGCCGAACCGAAAAAAAAACAAATATTTTCAGATGAAAAATTGGGATATTTTTCTTATTTCTGCTCAAAATATAGATTGTGCGTACTTGTTAGAACCGCCTCATCGAGGCGGTTCTAACGAGTACCCACAATCTATATTTTAGAGCAGAAATAAGAAAAATAAGGTTTACCCCTGTTAACCCCAGTATTACTGCTTCAAAGCGGGGTTCAAGAGGGTCAATATTATTACTGCTTCAAAGCGGGGTTCAAGAGGGTCAATATTATATAGACTTGTTTTCGAGATGTCGGTTTAAAAACTCATCCGAAAGTCTGGAGAAGCCCGGGATCGACCCACTACACCACCGAGGCTTCTATAAATTAATGTACATTATGTTGACACTATAGTCTACAAAACAATTATCCTTTTGAAGCAAGGAATACACCACATACAAGTAACTGAAAATTGTGGAGTGTACGAGGTTTTTTCTGGGCTCGCAGTGTAAGTGAAGTCAGCTCAGTGTTGTGGTTCTGTTACGCGGGGATTTGAAATTCGTAGCACTCGTATTTAAGATGTTTAATGAACCCTTTACGAAAACACGCCTATACAAATACATTGTAAACTTTAACGCCGGAAAAATGAAATTTTAAAATGAAAAGTTGTGATATATTTCTTAATTTTGCTCAAAATATGAATTTTGGGTACTCGTTAGAACCGCCTCGATTACGAGTACCCACAATCTGTTTTTTAGAGCAGAAATAAGAAAATATGGGTTACCCCTGTAAACCCCAGTTTTACTATATAAAAGTGGGGTTCAAGGGGGTCAAAATTATGTTATTTTCTCACATTTAACAATGATATGAAATTGTTAAGAGGTCTTTCAGCCTCTTGAAAATTGAGTTAGGAAATGAAAAATGTGGGGAAAAAGACATAAAAAGGGGAGATAAATGTTGCTAACATCTTTTCTCAGTTAAGCAACAACATCTCTGAAACTACAAGGCCGACTGCAACCAAATTGAAGCCGCCATGGGATGGGGGAACAAACATGCATTCTTAATGTCTGGGTCACAAAACCAAAATGTCCACCATGCCCATATATGGTAAAAGCCTTTGAGAATTACCTTCTCAGACACCAAACGACCGATGACCTTGAAACATGGGATACAATATTGGGGACTCGGGCCCTATCAAGTTTGTTCAAATGATGGCATTTGCTTGACCTTGACCTTTATAACGTCAAAGTCACATTCAGTCACCCAGGTTTTTCTATGGAAAAGACAGGATTTTCAGTTTCTGTTGCAGCTTATAACATCAGTTGATATTTGCAATCAGCTAAATGACCCTGGTGGCATACGATTAAATATTTCATTTTTTCTAAACCTACTGTGCTAACTGAAACCAAATTACATATAATGCATCAGTTGGATTGAGAAATCAAAGTTTGTTTGAGGGATTTGGGTGATTGTCATGCCCATATATGGCAAAAGAGATTTTTAATTCTGCATCTCAGGAAATAAAATACCTTGGTATGCAGCATTTTGAACACTAGCCCTGCTAAAATTTTCAAAGTGCACCATGATCTATGCGACGGCAACAAAAAAATGGCTAATTTCGGAATTCAAAATAATTTGGCAGCAATGATCCTGGGATTGGCCTCTAATAAACCATTATAGTCTGTTAAAATAAAGGACCACCAGGGGTTGGGGAGATCAATGTCCTCATGGGCTCTGGTGAGCGTAGTCATACGCCTATACAAATACATTGTAAACTTAACTTCCGAAAAAGGACAATTTTAAGCTGAAAAACTGTGATATTTTTCTTATGTCTGCTCAAAATATAGATTGTGGGTACTCGTTAGAACCGCCTGGATGAGGCGGTTCTAACGAGTACCCACAGTCTATATTTCAAAACAGAAATAAGAAAAGTAAGGTTACCCCTTTAAACACTGGTTTTAGGATCAAGGGGGTAAGAATTATATAGGCGTGTTTTCGCGATGGTTCCATGGGTCGCTTGTTTATAATTTTGTGCCCAGGGTAGTTAAAGTTTTTGGCAAGCGTTAACCATATTTAATTGGCATTGTCATGATATTCTGCTTAACCGATTGCGCTTGTTTGGCAGTGTTATCTTTTATTGCTTAGCATTACAATAACACAACCCGTGCGGCATTGTGCATTTTCTCATCTCCAAAATGGCTACTTTTCTGATGAAAATCCGTGATATTTTTTCTTATTAATAGTACAAACATGGGTTGTGGGTGCTCGTTAGAACCACCTCATTGATGCGGTTCTAACGAGTACTCATAACCTATGTTTTGGAGCAGAAATAAGAAGAATAATGTATACCCTCGTAAACCCCAGTTTTCTGTATATAAAGTGGGGTTTAGAGGGGTGTTCATTTCACAAACATGTTCACGTGATGGCCGCATTAACCAGCCTTCATAAACCGATGAATAAATTCGATCAGAATCAGAATCAGAATTGTTACTGGTGACACGTCAAATGACACCCATACACCAGGATCTGTAATGTGGGAAGTTAGTCCCTAGCTCTAACCAAAGATGTAAATATAGCTACACAATCATCAGCACCTTCAGCTGTCGAAATAATCGAATCGGGAAGGGCATTCCAATCTCTAATGGTTCTGGGGAAGAACGACGCTTTATAAATGTCAGTTCTTGCAGTAAGGGTCTGAAACGCCAACGAATGGTGATTTCTACAGTGTCTAGCTGGAGGAACAAGGTCATCTGTTGGAATGCTGGCAGCACCCTTAAGACCTTTGTATAAAAGGATTAGCCTGCTGTCTTTTTTCCTTTTCTTGAGAGACTCCCATTTCAATTTTCCAAGTATTCCTGTCATGCTCCCCGTTTCAAAGCAGTAATTGCCTGTTACAAATCTAGCAGCTCTATTCTGAACTTTCTCAATTTCATAGTTAAGGACCACTCCACTGGGATCCCAATTACAACTACCATATTCCAAGATTGGGCGAACAAGACCTTTATATGCTGCCTCTTTTACATACTAATGAAGATTTCGCCTCAGGAAACCAAGCGTTCTATTCATTACGAAAACACGCCTATACAAATACAATGTGAACTTTACCTCTGAAAAATCAATTTTCTTACATGAAAAATTGTGATATGGTTCTTATTGCTGCTCAAAATATAGATTGTGGTACTCGTAAGAACCGGCTCATCGAGGCGGTTCTAACGAGTACCCACAATCTATATTTTCGAGCAGAAATAAGAAAAAAAATGTTTACCCCTGTAAACCCCAGTTTTAATAAATAAAAGTGGGGTTCAAGAGGGTCGAAATTATATATGCGTGTTTACATGATGTTTGCCTTAGTACACATGTTGCTAATATGGTAGTTTGGTATGAAGTTACTATGACAGCAATACCTCTGGAAGTGAAGACGACAATGTTCAGCGCCCCTATTTTAGTCTTTTTTCAAAGGGTTGGCAGATTTTTGTCCAGTATTTTATAGTTGAAGGAAAGACGTATTTTAATCCTTTTGACTGAAGGTCGGCGAAATTTTACTGCAACAAAAAAGAAACATTATATAGTGTTTGGTGTAATGACTTTACTTATTTTGTTTGTTTGATTTGAGGTTTAACGTCCCCGTCAACATTGTAAAGGTCATTTTGGAGACGTTGCTTCCAATTTTGTGGGACTTTTACCCGACATTGAGATGAAATGACATCTCAAGCCCTGTCGCCCAACGAAACCAATAGGGTTTATTAGCATGGACGGTCCGCCACGCACCGCGGTTCCTTGACATGCTTAGATCCTCTAAGCGGTTTACCAGTACTAGTGTGGGGGCCGGATTCAGCCCTGCGTGGAAGCATCATGCAACCCATAAATTTCTTCAAGCCCCTATGGGCGGGGGCCGGACTTTACATAAATCTGTCAGAGGTATTTACCAATGTTTTCCTACAGAAAAGATACTCTACTAAATTTAAATATCAGGATCTAATTTTCAAACTTAATGCTGATTTAATGACCCTGGTTTTTGGTTGATCTTTTGGCAAAGATGCGCAAATTGAGGTCACCAAATTTCATCAAGACGCAGAAAAAGTCAATCGAGAGACTGTGTCGAACCTGAAAGAAAATGACGAGCTTGATTTACGTAGGTGTCTGATGCGCTGTCTCTGGTAGGGTTTAACGGACCTAACTGTTGAATTTTCTTTGCTGCAGCATTCTAGCTATTTCATGCTGTATCGAGTCCTTATCGTTATTTCATCTCCTTATTCCTTATTCTTTATTCTCCTTATCCGTGTGATCTTATGATCTGAGCTAGAAATCCTTCATGTGGACTGAACCACTTATTGGTCTAAACCACGAACTCATCCGAGCTTTTATCCCTGACTTACTTGGAAGATCCGATCAAAACCGAATGGGCTACGGTGATGACAAAGTAAAAAATAAGCATTTTCTGCAAAGTGGGGGACATATAACACCGTGAGTAATCGACTGACACCGCTAGTTTTCGAACTCTTCCGAGCCTTTATGCCCGACTTACTTATTTGTAAGTTTCAAGAAGATCCGATCAAAACTGAAGGAGCTATGGTAATGACAAGGTCAAAATAAGCATTTTCAGCAAGTTAGGGGACAAAACTTATCCGAGCTTTTATCCCTGACTTACTTGTTTGTAAGTTTCAAGAAGATCCGATCAAAACTGGAGGGGCTAGGGCGATGACAAGGTCAAAAATAAGCATATTCAGCAAAGTAGGGGGCATAACTCCGTAAGCAAGCGACCGATATCGTTAGTTTTCGAACTCATCCGAGCTTTTATCCCTGACGTACTTTGTTGTAAGTTTCAAGAAGATCTGATAAAAACTGAAGGGGCTACGGTGATGACAATGTCAAAAATAAACATTTTCAACAAAGCAGGGGACAAACCCTTTGAGTAAGCGACCAACATCGCTAGTTTTCGAATTCATTCGAGCTTTTATCCCTGACTTACTTGTTTGTAAGTTTCAAGAACACGGGGGTAATACCATTTTCTATACCTGTGTTGTCGACCGTGCCGGTACTGTGTAAAGCTGCTGTCGACCGAGAAATACGGTTTTCGACCGAGCAGTAATGATGTCGACAGAGGAGGGTAGTCGATAAATTCGCTGTAAATGTGTTATTTTTGTGTATGTCTGTCCATTTTTGTGGTGTCAAATCGTTTGTGAAATAGTTTGCTGTTGTTTCAAGTATTTTGGAAGACTGACTAATAGCCTGTTTTGACGCTGAGCGGAATTAAACGGGAAAATATATAAAATAAGTATTTCCGGGGAAATGCGTGGCTCTTATTCAGTGTCATGGAATATCGAGGACGAAATGATGCAGATGCATCATTAACATACGCGATAACCTTTTATTTGTGTGTCAACATGTCTTTATATGCATCTGTGGAACTGTTTATAGTTTCATCGATACGGCTGTCGATGGAGTGAAAGTTTGCGGGGTACAGTTGTCGACGTTACTGGGTACGGATGTCGATGATTCAACGAGAGTGTAAGGGATAAGGGACAGATTTATTGGAAATTAACCCCGGTTAAACAATAAAATAACTGTTGCATTCTTCGTCAGGCTTTGTTTGTTTGTTTGAAATGGCTGATTGATAATAAACTACCGTTGCTTTGTTTTGTTTGTTTGATTTGAGGTTTAACGTCCCCGTCAACACTATAAAGGTCATTTTGGAGACGTTTCTTCCAATTTTGTGGACGAAAACTCTAGTACCCGGAGAAAAACCACCTGACCTTCCGTTGCAGAACTTGGCATCTCACATGTGACCCGAGCGAGGCTCGAACCACAGCGATGAGAGATCTTATGATCAAGAGTCAGCGCTCGGAGGCCCGTCTCCAATGAGATTGGGCATTAGATTTTTAGCTCACCCTAGCCGCAAGCTCAGCAAGTGAGTATACTCATGCCCCGGCATCCGTCGTCGTTCGCTCACATTCTGCAATCATCTCATCCATCACGAAAACACGTCTATGTAATATCGACCCCCGTAAACCCCTTTTTTATATATTAAAACTGGGGTTTACAGGCGTATATATTATTTTTCTAATTTCAGCAAAAACAGATGGTGGGTATTCGTTAGAACCGCCTCGTCGAGGCTATTCTAATGAGTGCCCTCAATCTATGTTTAGAGCAGAAATAAGCAAAATTCAGTATTTTCATGCGAAAAGTTTCATATAGCGTTTATACGAATTCCAATAATGAACTATTAATAGACGGCACTAATTTTAGCATCCTGCAGCGTGGCTGTGACGTCATCAATTTCGGACAAACAAATGTGTACGAAATGCGTGTAAATGCATAATGTGACAGGTGAAACCATTAACTCTTTGCGTATTTCACCAATTGTTTCATGTTCAGTGGTAAAAGTCCTTATGTGGTGTCCGGTACATTTTTTGTTCGGTTTTACGGTTCTTTAAAGATAATTTGACTGATTGCCAGCCTGTGAGCCAAACCGGAGTACCCGGAGAGAAACTACCTGTCCTTCCTCTCACATGTGGTCTGAGCAAGACTTGAACCACAGCGTTGTGAGGCCAAGTGAGTCAGCGCTCTTACCATTTAGGTCAGGGAGGCTTGGACATTTATTTATTTATTTATTTTTCACATCTACAGAAATGATCCTTAGATTAAGGGCAGTCCTGGTCTAAGCAAATAGTGCAGACCCAGTTCAGACTGCTTCTTGTCAGTCTTATCAGGGTCTTCACTGTTTGTCATTTTATCTGCATCTTTTGGTCTTATCTGAATGACAGATCTTCTTATTTTTCCCAGAAAATAGCATTCAACATTTCATTTGTTTGTTTGTTTGATTGATTTGAGGTTTAACGTCCGCGTCAACACTGGATAGGTAATTTTGGAGACGTTGCTCCCAATATTGTGAAACTTTTACCCAACATTGAGATGAAATGACATCTCAAGCCCTGCCGCCCAATGAAACCAATTGGGTTTATTACCATGGACGGTCCGAATCGCATCGCTTTGCCTGGGCAGACTTAGATCCTTTAAGCGGTTTACCAGCAGTACTCGTTTGCGGTCGGTTTCAGCTCTTCGTGGAAGCATCATGCAACCCATCTGTTTCTTCAAGCCCCGACCCGATGGGCGGGGCCGCATTTCATGCAAATTTGTCTGGGTCTGAGAAAAGTAAGGATGGGTTTTCTTCATTGTTTTCTTCTAAACAAAACTGTTGTTGCTGCTTTGGAGTTTGTTTTGTTTCTTTGTGGTTATATAAAACCGACAATAATAATAATAATAATAATAACAGCAATAATAATAATGCAATCAATTATCCAAAAACTTTGATTTTACAGCCGTAAAAAGTCACAATGTATGAATCAATTGACCTGTGCGTATACATCACGTTAACAATGTATCCTTTGGAAGCAAAGAATACACTAAAGAACTTAACCCGTAAGACGCCAATCACGGCAACAGTCGTCTGCTTTGTCGTCTGCCGGTTACTTCAAATCTCATTTGTTGTTTTTTAGCAAACAATGTGGACCCAGATCAGACTGTCCCTCTAGGAGCAGTCTGATCTGGGCTTGGTCCACACTGTTGTCCTGAATGAAAAAAAAATAAATAAATAAACTGTTTATAAGAAGATCAGCAGACGACATAAGCAGATGACATTTACAGGTGTAGTTTTTCTCGGCATTTTAAGGGTTTAAAGTATGGACTGTACAGTTTTCTGGACCAGACTAGCTAGTTTCGGCCAATTAGGCCTCATTATTTTCGTGAATTAACCCCGTGAAATGAACACCTCCATAATCCACACTTTATATAGAGAAAACCATGCAGGGTTTACTGGGGTATTCAATATTTTTTCTTATTTCAGCTCCAAGACATAGGTTGTGTGTACTCGTTAGATTCGCCTCTATGAGGCGGCTCTAACGAGTACCTACAACCTAGATTTGACGTATAAATAAGACATGTATCACAAATTTTCATCTGAAAATTATTCATTTTGGGTACGAAAGAATACACCGTCCGAAAGTCGTCACGTGACCGCGTGGAGCTATATTAAGATATCGTTTTCCTTTTCATGACGTAGGCAGCCTGGCAATATTCGTATAAACGCTATTGAGAGGCGAGTTTATGGGGCGCCATTTAACTATTTATTACGTATTTATGGATACCCATAATTATTTATGGATATCCATAGTTCGAATTATGGATATCCATAATTCGAATTATGGATATCCATAAATCGATGTGAATTAATGATATACATAAATCGAATAATGGATATCCATTATCCGATTTATGGATATCCATAAATCGAATTATGGATATCCATTATTCGGCTGATTTATGGATATCCATAAATCAACTTATGGATATCCATAAATCGAATTATGGATATCCATAAATCGATTTATGGATATCCATAAATCGATTTATGGATATCATTAATTTAGATCGAAATATGGATATCCATTAATCGAATTATGGATATCCTTAATTCAAATTATGGATATCCATTATTCGGATTATGGATATCCATAATTCTCCTCTGCAAATAATTCTAATGAATTATGACTGTTCCCTTTGCAAAAAAAAAAAAAAAATCGACTATTCGCGTCAGATTTCCGATTTAGGTGTGTGATAAAAGCCGGGATGGAGGTGGAGGTAATGTCGGGTAGGCTTAGTGGTGGCCTATGGTGTGGGAGAGATATGTTTTGTTTGATTCGAGGTTTAACGCCCCCTTCAATGTTATTTAGGGCATTTTGGAGACGTTGCTTCCAGATATGTTGATCATTAAGCCTTCATTTAGATTAAATGACATCTCAATCCCACCGGCTTCGGTAGCTCAGTCGGATGCGCGTCTGACTGGTGATCAGGAGGAAGCGGGTTCGATACCTGCCGGGGTCGGCAACATTCTTTCGTGGAGATTAATCATGAAATATTTTCTACAGTCATTCTCTCCCTTAAGCTGATTCAAGAAGGGCAGTTGTCAGTTTCTGGCGAAAGAATGTGCAGTGTACTGGATAACTGCTTACGTATAAGCCTGCCCAGGAAAAGTGTGGATAGGTAAACTGACCGGCTCAAAAATGACCTAAATTAGTGTTAACTCTGCCGTTAAACTCAAATACAAACAAACAAACATCTCAGTCCCTGTCGCCCATGGACTCGCACGACTTTATTTGGACAGACTTAGACCTCCTAAACGATTTACCAGTACTCTCAGCTCATGCAGCCAAGTCTATTTCTCCAAGCCCCAATGGGCGGGGGCCAGGAGATATATCTGAATCTGCTTGATACTCCATACATCTCAAGTAGAGTATAAATTTTGTTTGTTTGATTTGAGGTTTAACGTCCCCATCAACTCTGTAAAGGTCATTTTGGAGACGTTGCTTCCAATTTTGTGGGACTTTTACCCGACCTTGAGATGAAATGACTTCTCAAGCCCTGCCGCCCAAATGGACCAATAGGGTTTATTAACATGGACGGGCCGACTCGTACCGCTTTGCCTGGGCAGGCTTAGATCCTCTAAGCGGTTTACCAGTACTCGTGTGCGGGTCGGTTTCAGCTCTGCGTGGAAGCATCATGCAGCCCATCTATTTCTTCAAGCCCCGATGGGCAGGGCCGTCAAATAGAGTGTTATATGGATATATGTTAATACTATATATAACGACCATGTGCATTTTCTCCAGAAAGCATGCGTGGATTGCCTGTTTGGATCATTATAATCTTACGTCCGATTAGGTGCGCAGTGCTCATAGAGGTGATTCCAGAGGGACCGGATGCGTTGTGCGTAATTTCCAGATTTTACGGCTGGTTCCGATATTTAACTGCACACATGGCGGGCGTACAGCGTATGCCGTCCGTTGCTTTGGAAGCCTTACGGGCTGAAAAGGCTGCACGGCAGATAGGTACCTTTGACCGGCCATCATCTTCCAGCGATGATGAAGACCTTGAAGATTTTGAAGATTTTTACAATAACCAATCACGTGTTTTAGGGAGAAATCATTAAACCAAAATCTTTGGCTGTGATTTATGGATATCCATAATTCGAATTATGGATATCCATAAATCGATCTGAATTATGGATATCCATAAATCGAATTGTGGATATCCATAATTCGAATTATGGATATCCATAAATCAGAGGAATAATGGATATCCATAAATCGAATTAAGGATATCCATAATTCGAATTATGGATATCCATAAATCGATCTGAATTAATGATATCCATTAAACGAATTATGGATATCCATAAATCCATTATTCTGCTGATTTATGGATATCCATAAATCGAATTATGGATATCCATAATTCGATTTATGGATATCTATAAATACGGATTAAATAGTAAAACGGCGCCCCATACGTGTTTTCGTAATGTCTGAAAACCGATTGGCCAATCAAAACCAATATGTTTTGAAACTCTTTGGGTAGGGGGAACGCTAGTTTGTTCGCGGCATCTGGGTCACATGACCAAGATGGCTTCCATACCCATATATGGTTAAACCATTGAAAAGCTTCTCTAGGACCAGTCAAGAAACTTTGTATGTAACAGATTGGACTCCAGCACATCATAATTTGTTCAAATGATGTTCTTAGGATTACCCGAACTTATCTCCAGACACGGTCAAATTTTACAACCTATCCTTTTCTATAGGAAAAATTAAAATAATTAATTTTTCAGAAACTATTACAGCCAGTGAAAGTTGGTAGCCAACTAATTGAGATTCTTCACATGTGTGTAGATTTGGTGAGTGAGTGAGTGTTTGAATTTTACGTCCCACCAACAACTAAGGTCATATGGAGACGGGACCTCGGTTTAAAGACTCATCCGAAAGTCCGGAGAAGCCAGGGATCGATCCTGCGACCCCTAGTTTACAAGGGAGTAGCGTAACCACTACATCACGGAGGCTTTTTTGTGGATTTGGTACCGATTCCTCGCATGTGTGAAGTATTGGTATCAATAATACTCTTGTGTGAGAAATTGGTACCAATTCTTCTCATGTGTGAGGAATCGGTACCAGTTCTTTACATGTAAGATACGTGTAATAGTAATTGTGACAAATTCTCCACACCCCATAAACACAGGCCACAGGTGTGACGAATACTTACCATTTCTTTACACGTCCGACATTGTCAACGAATTCTTCACATGTGTGAGGAATTGATACCAATTCTTCACACCCCGCTATAAAAAGTCGCACTAGTTTTTCACAGGTGTGACGAATACTTACCAATTTTTTATACCGTTAGAAAATTCAGACATCAAAATATTTCGGAATTGACCATATGTAAATTTGGGTGTGAAATTTACGAAATGAGAAATTTACGGTTCAACAAAGCCTTCCCTAGACATATTGGAAGTGTTGGTGGTGACAGTGACGCAGGTGTGTGGCAAGGTATACTGTCTTCTTCTTCTTCTTCTTCATCTCCTTCTTCTTCTTCTTCTTCTTCTTCTTCTTCTTCTTCTTCTTCTTCTTCTTCTTCTTCTTCTTCTTCTTCTTCTTCTTCTTCTTCTCTATTAAATCATATTATGCCGATTTCTAAATTTCGTTTAAATATACACATGTAGCTTTTTAAAAAAATTTAGAAAGCCTTCCGTAGACAAGTTACAGGATACAGCGGTCTTGAACAGTTCTGCGTTGTGTTATCCATGGTCCGACAATGGCTGCAAAACTGCATCTGGTGAGGAAATCACGACGACCATACTGACACTGACCACCCGTCAGTATTTGTATACCCACAATTCCAAACAACTTATTAGAAACCATATTATAGTTTATCAACGACCTTTGAGAGTTCAACGTTCAAGCGTGGCAAGACTATTCCATGTTTTAGGGGAAGCAGGTTTCGGATTTCGTTTTTCACAGGATTTTAAAATTATAAATAAGTTTTTTGATTTTGTTTGTTTGTTTGATTTGAGGTTTAACGTCCCCGTCAACACTGTAAAGGTCATTTTGGAGACGTTGCTTCCAATTTTGTGGGACTTTTACCCGACATTGAGATGAAATGACATCTCAAGCCCTGTCGCCCAATGTAACCAATAGGGTTTATTAGCATGGACGGTCCGCCTCGCACCGCGGTTCCTGGACAGGCTTAGATCCACTAAGCGGTTTACCAGTACTAGTATGCGGGCCGGATTCAGCTCTGCGTGGAAGCATCATGCAGCCCATATATTTCTTCAAGCCCCTATGGGCGGGGCCCAAGTTTTTTGATAATGCCATTATGTAGAAGTCGTGGCCAAGTGGTTAGTATGATGCAGTACGACTCTCAGTAAAACTATATCCCCCATTGTAAAATCCCAACTGAAGGCGACGTACCTAAAACACGGACTAGTCCAAAATTAAAAGTGCAGTTACGTCTCACTGCTTTTTGAAAGACTATGACTTTTGTTTCAAATACAGCTAAGCACGGGACATGTCAAGACATTGCCCAGTGAAAACCAACATGTCATCCCCGTTAGAAATGACAAAAAGTCTGTTCTAATATCAACATAGACAACTGATAAACTATCTTAGCATGTCGGTACAGTTATCTAGTTATGTTTGTTTGTTTGAGGGAGGTTTAACGTTCCCGTCAACACTATTTGGGTGATTTTGGAGACGCTGCTTTCAATATTTAGGGACTTTTACCCGACATTGAGATAAAATGTCAATATATGCACGGACGGTTCAACTCGCACCACTTTGCCTGGGCAGGCTAAGACCCACTAAGCGGTTTACCACTACTCATGTACGGTCGATTTCTGCTCAGCGTTAACCATTTATACCTCCTTTACTTAAATATGCACTTGCGCACACATAACAAACGCAAAATCAAAGCACTAAGAATACTGGTGGGTCGATTGTCGCTGACTATAGGTCGGAAAAGTCCCGGACTGTGATTTAAACTGCTTAATCTACCCTTGAAATCCGATTTTTAAGTATTTAGTGTAGATCTTGATCCGACGCCGCATTCTGTGGTCTGGTCTGGGTCTTCACTGTTTGCCAAGCCCAACCTATGATTCCAAGATAACCCTCTTACACAGCACTCTGACCTCAGTCACTGCGGCTGTTTACTATAAAAAAGTTATTCGGACAAGTCTGTGATAGTCACGTGGAGCTTTTCTGCTTAGGAATTTTGGGTAGTCGGAAAAGGAGCTCATCACGAAAACACGCCTATATAATTTTGACCCCCTTGAACCCCACTTTTATATAGTGAAACTAGGGTATACAGGGGTAAACCTTATTTTTCATATTTCTACTCATATACATAGATTCTGGGTACTTGTTAGAACCGCGCGTTCACACAATCTGTTTTTGAGCAGAAATATAAAAAGTATCAGATATTTTTTTTCTGAAAATTTTCATTTTTGTTTTTAGGGTAAAATTTTTCAATTTATTTTAATAGGCATGTTTTCGTAATGTCTGCTGATCAACCCTGCTGTTTGTCATGGCATTTGTTGAGAAATATTCGTCTCTGCATATGCGCTTGAAGTTCTGAGCTCAAAACCTACACCACGGCCTCCGTGGCCTAGTGGTTAAGAGCGCTGACTTGATCATTAGGTCTCTCACCGCTGTGGTTCGAGCCTCGCTCGGGTCACATGTGAGACGCCAAGTTCTGCAACGGAAGGTCAGTTGGTTTTTCTCCGGGTACTCCGGTTTTCGCCCAGCTCTGATTAACGATCGGCTCGATATGAGTGAAATAATCTTGAAAGGGCCGTAAAACAAAACAAAAAAAAACCTAAACATGAATGTTAATATTGACATAGTCAATATTCAATTTCGTTATGGCCCTTTCAAACAAATTTGAAATGTTTAAGCATTTAAACTTCAAGCGCCTGTGATCTTTCCGTCATCATTCTTCAAGAGCATTTGCACAGGTTTACATTTTTTGCAGTTTAATTTCAATCTGATTTGGCATTTACATGTTCAAGTGTTTACATCAGTGATCAGCCTTGTAGCCTGTTGTGTATACTAAATATGGGAGAGTTAAGGGTGGAGTTATTCTTGGTGATTGTTGCGACTTTAAGACACCAGTTCGCACAAAACATACATTTTTCTTCATGGCTCCCAGTGAAATCTGCTTATTAGTGCAGATTTCAGTAATAATCATAGAATAAATCATGTATTTTAACAGCAGTACATGAAATGTAGTTTTTATATTTCGTTGACAGCCGTATCAGTCAGATTAGGATACCATCGACGGTCGTATTTCTTATAATCGACATCCGTATCCCGACATTTTTCAAAGGTCTATAAAAACTCCCAGAGCGCATGAATTATGTCAAACCCACGTTGTTGTTGAAGCGTAAATGGTAGATAAAATATATATGGTGTTTTATTGCTTTCCTACTTTTCATAAACCATTAGATAGATGACATTCTGTGAAAACTGACTTTTTTCGAAAGAACCGGTATTTTATAGAGTTTTACAGACTCACGACTCTCTATAAGTGAACAGACAATTAACAGCTTGTCTCTTTAAAACACCGACATCGTTTGTAAATGTTTAAACTGACGTTTTCGCCTCTCCAAGTGCATCAAAATCGAAGACCCTCCTCTGTCGACATCCGTACTGCTCGGTCGAAAACCGTATTTCTCGGTCGACAGCAGCTTTACACAGTACCGGCTCGGTCGACAACACAGGTATAGAAAATGGTATTACCCCCGTGAAGAAGATCTGATAAAAACTGAAGGGGCTACGGTGATGACACTGTCAAAACTAAGCATTTTCAGCATAGTAGGGGACATAACTCCGCGGGTAATCGACCGACGCCGTTAGTGTTCGAATACACCCGAGCTTTTATCCCCGACTTACTTATTTGTAAGTTTCAAGAATATCCGATCAAAACTGAAGGGACTACGATGATGACAAGTTCAAAAATAAGCATTTTCTGCAAAGTAGGGGACAAAAAACTCCGTGAGTAATCGACTGACATCGCTATTTTTCGAACTCATCCGAGCTTTTATTCCCGACTTACTTGTTTCTAAGTTTCAAGAAGGTCTGATCATAACTGAAGGGGCTACAGTGATGACAAGGTAAAAACATGAGCAATTAAGGGGACGTAACTCTATGATTTATGGGCCAACTTGGCCGGTTTTGGAATTCATCCGAGTTTTTATCCCCAGCTACCTTACATATAAATTTCAGAAGAAACCCGATAAAAACTGAAGGGGCTACGATGATGACACAGTCAAAAAATGGGTATTTTCAGCAATTAAGAGGACGTAACGCTATGGTTTATGGGCCGACTTTGCCGGTTTTCGAACTCATCCGAGATTTTATCCCCACCCACCTTACATATAAGTTTCAGAAATATCCGATCAAAACTGAAGGCGCTACGGTGATGACAAGCATTTTCCCATTGTAAGTCTATTTGACCTTGTGGTTGCCATAGCTACCAAAGTTTTTGTTCAATTTCGAAAAAAGCTAATGTCATCAATGCCCCACCAGAGGCATGCTACAGATGAGAAATGGTTGAGATCAGCCTGCAGGCTGAAGAAATATAACTGGTCACAGGTGTGGACGCACGGACAACGGACGACGGATGACCCACTATACTATAAGCTCCGCTGGAGCCTTCGGCCCAGGTGAGCTAAACAACAACAAAAAACAAATTCACTTTGGTTGGCTCATTTCTTGAGTGAACAGTGAACGATTCAATATCTTTAATGTATTTACTTCCCTTTGACTAACGTTTTAGACAAAGATTAGTGACGGTCGACAAACACCGATATTAACTACATGTACCCCATGCACAGACGCCGGTGCATCTAAACGTGGTGGTTGGCAGGGTCAGGCATCTTGCATTAGTTTGAGTATTTTCACAGAAATAAAAGAAAACAGTCCAAAATTTTAAATTTATTTCAATAAATTCACGTCAAAATAACATCCTATAGACATATGCATGTATAAACCACATGTATCATACAGTTTTCCACAATTTGTCGGGGCGAGGATAAGGCAAACATTGTACTCGTGTTAACGTTAAATATGTTTTGAAGGGGAATGGGAACACCTGACAGCTTTTCCGCCACTTTTCAAAGGGAAACAACCTTCGGAACTTCCTGTTCGCTTTTCTATAAGCCCTGTTCAACCGCAAAGGGGGTCTACTCTTATAGGAAAGAATTTGCTCCACAGGAGCAAATTCTTTTTGTTAAGAGTTGACCCCTATTGATATGGGAGGCAAAAACATTTTTGCAGGAGTTGCCTCCCCTGAATGCGTATCGTTTCCCCTTCACGGTAAGCCGGGTCTTCGAATACATTCGCACATGGGAAATTCGGACCAGACAGCGCATCCACAGCTCCTTCATTTAGGCAGTGACGACTATATTCAGACTGGGTGGGTATGCTGACTGATTTGATACTTCGATCTATCACGGTAACACCCATGTGAAATAGTACATTCATTCATATATCAAAAAAGGTACTTTTCTGATGAAAATTTGTGATATTTGTCTTGTTTACATCCCAACCATAGGTTCTGGGTGCTCGTTAGAACCGCCTCATTGAGACGGTTCTAACGAGTACCCACAACCCATGTATTGGAGCAGAAATAAGGAAAAATATGGTTTATCCCCGTAAAGTCCACTTTTTTGCTCTGTATAAAGTGGGATTTTAGAGGGGTCTTCCATCACGTGAACACGCCTATATAACTTTGACCCCTTCAACCCCACTTTTATAAAGTAAAACTGGGGTTTACATGGGTAAACCTTATTTTTCTTATTTCTGCTCTAAAACATAGATTATGGGTACTCGTTAGAACCGCCTCATCGATGCGGTTCTAACGGGTACCCAAAATCTATGTTTAGAGCAGAAATAAGGAAAATATTGCAATTTTTTATCTTATTTTTTTTTTCGCGGTAAAATTTACACTGTATTTGTAATTGGCGTATTTTCGTAATGATTACACGGACTTGTTAATATGATGAAATCCGTGTATTAAATCCGTGTATTAAATTCGTGTATGAAATCCATGTATGAAATCCGCGTATTAAACACCCCTGTAAACTCCACTTTATACAGAGCAAACTGTGGTTAACTTGAGGTATGGATTGATTTGTCTTATTTCTGCTCCAAGACATTGGTTGTTGATACGTGTTAGAACCACCTTAAGGTGGCGGTTCTAACGAGTATTCACAGCACACGTTTGAGGCATTAATGAGGTTTGTTTCTTTTGAGGTTTAACGTCCCCATCAACACTATATAGGTCATTTTGGAGACGTTTCTTCCAGTTTTGTCGGACTTGTACACGACATTGAGATGAAATGACATCTCAAGCCCTGTCATTCAATGGAACCAATAGGGTTTATATGCATGGCTGGCCTAATCACACCACTTTTCACTCCCTTGAACCCCGCTTTTTTTTTCAAGTAGAACAGGGGTAAATCTTATTTTTCTTATTTCTGCTTTAAAATATAGATTGTGGGCACAGTACCCACAATCTATATTTTGAGCAGATATAAGAAAAATATCACAATTTTCATCTTAAAATTGTTCTGTTTTTTTTTTCGGCGGTAAAGTTTACAAGTGTTTTCGTAATGTAGCTAAACCTGACACCCATAATTTTGAATTGGAGCTCCTGTTTTACATTGTGAGGATGATTCCATTCGATCCTAAATGGGTTAATAACATCATATTATAAATGTTAACTGTTGTCGTACGGTTGTTTGTGTTTCCTTCCTTCCAGACAAGTCGAGAAAACTATCAATACAAGAGCTATATTGTATTTACAACATATAGTGCACCAACTTCAGTGCACCCACTTCAACAAGAGCATAAAACAGTAAAATTCCGCTTCTAAGATCACCTAAAATTAAGATTAAATCTGCCTTTAAAAGTTTATTTAGACGTTTCAGTTATTCAGTCTTTGTGTTCACTACACCAAGTGTTTCCTATTAAGAGACCACCTTTGGGACTGTTCAAAAGTGGTCTTTAAGACCACTTTTGAACAGTCCAAAAGGTCGTCTTAAATATATAGGAATTGAAAAAGATCAGCCCCAGTGGTGACTTGTTGATTAATAAATCACAAGTTTGAAGTCAGTCGTAAAGTAGATCAAACCATGAGGGCGAAGCGCGAATGCTTTGTCTACTTACAACTGGCCGACAAACTGTAATTTATCACTCAACAGTTCACATACAAGAGCTATACGTGCCTCCGTGCCTAGTGAATAAGAGCGCTGACTCTTTATCATTAGGCCTCTCACCGCTGTGGATTCGAGCCTGGATCGGGTCACATGTGGGACGCCAAGTTCTGCAACGGAAGGTTTTCCCACCTCTGATTAACGATCGGCTCGATATGAGTGATATAATCTTGAAAGGGCCGTAAAACCAAAGCAAAACAAAACAAAACAGATAAAACATACAAGACATGATCTGTTACGATAATCACAATAATTTGATTCTGTCATTAAAATTCTCCCAATCTTTGGCCATTGTCAGAAAAATGGTTGTTTTCTGATATTTATGGGAAACAGTTTATGGTTGTGCATTCTTGTTTACTTAAGATTCAGCACGGTGACATATGGTTTTTATTTCAAATATGAGCCAGTATATGATGCTGAACATTACAACAGACTCCCAAACAGTTTACAATGTAAGAAGTATTTCCTAACACATCACGTGAACAAGTCCGTGAAATGAAGACCCCCCCCACAAAACCCCACTTTGTATAGAGAAAACTGTGGTTTAGGGGTGTACACATTATTTTCCTTATTTCTGCTCCAAGACATTGGTTGTGGGTACTCGTTAGAACCGCCTCATTGAGGCGGTTCTAACGAGTACCCAAACAAGACATTGGTTGTGGGTACTCGTTAGAACCGCCTCATTGAGGCGGTTCTAACGAGTACCCAAAACCTATGTTATGAGTATAAATAAGAAAAATATCATACATTTTCATCAGAAAATTATTTTTTTGAGGTATGAAAAAATATGCACTATATCACACGGGTGTGATATCGTAATGATATGCCGTTAAGTGTTTTTATTTAAAAATATATCATTCTTGCAGTTTTTGCATTTTTCTTAAGTAAAAAAGAAGCTAATCAGACTTCAGCATTTGAAAGAAAACTAATACAGAAAGTACTCCTAAGAACAAATGAACAAGAACCCAGCCAGCAAAGCCTGTCGGACCCGCGTCGGGCCGACAGCAAAACGTCGTATCGCTGTCGGACCGACGTTGGCCCGCTATTTTGTGCTAGTTGGGAAGATCTATATTTAAGCCTTTGTATTTTGAATAAACGAAATTTATATTCAACAATAATATGATACTAAAAACGTGTAATCAATAATAAAAACAAATTGTGAAAACAAAAATGCCTCAAAGTGATACAACTTTAATTCTTCTCACTCTATCCACTGCACCACAGATCTCGCTGGGACATATGTTAACTTATAAAAGGGAACAGAGACAGAATAATAAACTTCTAAGAAAAGGCCAATTTAAGCCCCCCCCACCCCACCCCACCCCCTCCAAAAAAAAAAAAAAAAAAAAAAAAAAAAAAAGAAAAAAGAAAGAAATGGAGAACATAAAAAGAGAATCTGTATTTTTTTCTTTCAAATTTGATTTTTAAAAACATCACAAATAATCGCTTGCTGCAGGTAAACTTTAACCAAATGCGGACGCCGACGATGCCGGGATATCTAACGTTCTTGAGGCTAGCTAAAAGGGTAGAAGAACGTTGTTTAAACATTTTCACGTGAGCTGCTCAAGTTCATTTTCAATACATTCATTTACATGTGATGGTATATCTGCAATGAAAACTAGTTGTTGATTTCTGAAACCAATATTATTTTCATGTACATTTCATGACTTTCGTTCCTTGACGTTTGACAGCAATTTAATGACATAAGGAGTGTCAATTTTATCAAACTAGTGCGTCTTTTAAGAAATGTACATCATGGGAAAACATTAAATACTCCCCTCAATGGCATGGGTAACAAAACATTCAAGAGAAAACAGCTTGGGGAAAAATAGCTCCACTGCAATGCGGATGTTTTCCCATTTTAAGCAAAGTTTGACAGATTGTGACAGTCTGTTAACCCTAGGATAAAACAGCAGTATCGGACTATAAGAATCTTATATGGGTGTGAGGGGTGGATGAAAAAATCCGTCCCGAGAGACACTGTCCGGCATCACGAGGCTTGCCGAGTGATGCCGGACAGTCATCCCGAGGGACGGATTTTTCTATCCACACCTCACACCCATATTGGATTCTTTTTCTTGCATGGCTTCCATTTCTTAAAGCGGATTTTTAATGCTGCAGTCACTTCGGTTACCAACGTCCGCCATATTGTGTTGACACTGCACGAATGTTTAGTGACGTTGCTGTGACGTCAACCTTAACGACGGCGCATACATGTACGAGGTCGTAATCAACCAGTGCATTTATCAAACACGCGATTATATTCGATTTGGGGTCAGAACACCAGGGTCAGAACATAAATTTCTATTCCAGGGTGAAATCACGGATTTCCTTGTCTGGTGTGCAAGAAATTCTTGTCCTGTATGTGCGAATAACTATTGCAAAATACAATAAAATTCCGCTATTACATTACGATAACACATCCGTGTGATATAGTGCAATTTTTCATACCTCAAAAAAAAGATAAATTTATTATGAAAATTTATGATAGTTTTCTTATAAATACTCATAACATAGGTTTTGGGTACTCGTTAGAACCGCCTCATTGAGGCGATTCTAACGAGTACCCACAACCTATGTCTTGGAACAGAAATAAGGAAAATAAAGCATACCCTCTAAACCCCAGTATTCTCTATATAAAGTAGGGTTTAGGGAGTCTTCATTTCACGGACTTGTTCACGTGATGAAGACCACCTAAAATAAGGACAAAATCTGCTTTGAAAAGCTTATTGAGAAGGTTTCGGTCATTCTTTCTTTGAGTGATCTAGACCCAGTGTCTTCTAATAATAGACCACCTTTTGGACTGTTCGAAAGTGGTCTTCAAGACCACTTTTGAACAGTCCCAAAAGGTGGTCTTAATATAGGAAATTTACTGTATGTATATAATAAACTAACAGAATATTTTCTGACATTGCCTTATGTTATGCCCTATTCTAAGACTTACATGACTAGAAAAAATATTTTACACAATATTAAAAGCATTTATTCTTGTAACAGTAGGACACACCGTGTGTTCATAATTGTTTTATTGCCCCTTGTGATATACTGACTATAGCATATCAAAGGCGGCCCTTAATAGGGTGATTAGTAGCTCTTGCTGTATCCCCTGACTGCGGCACTTAAAGGGAAAGTCAATAATGTACACCAGTCAACAGTTAGTAAATTATTGATTTCCCCCATTGAGGCCCCTTACCTGTTGAAGACAGAAGACTTCTCTTCAGTCAGCACTGAGGGCTACATAATATTATGTAATAAAATGATAGTCCTCAATAATCAAGACTAAATGCCTTTAAACAAAGAAAACACGTCTTTAAACCATCAATATAAGCATAGCGTCCAATGTTTGGGACATTCGCAAACACAGTAAATCCAGATCAGACGCTACAAAACACGGTGCCTGATCTAAGTCTACACAGTTCAAAGTGCAGTTATTTTTTTCAAATTTACAATAAAGAAAAAAACCTTACATCACGGTAGCACGTCCGCGCAATGAACAACCCTTTAAATAAAAATAAAAGCCCACTTTATATAGAGAAAATTGGATTGTGCGGGGTATACAATATTTTTCGTATTTCTGCTGCAAGACAAAGGTTGCGGGTACTCGTTAGAACCGCCTCAATGAAGCGGTTCTAACGGGCACCCACAAACTATATTTGGAGTAAAGATAAGAAAAAAAATCTCAATTTTTCATCAGAAAAATACAATTTTTGAGGCCACTTTGTAACACCTGTGTATCATAATGAACCCTAATAATTTGAAACGGGTAGCTCCTAACTTATTTAGTGGAAGATTCGATTGTTATTTACGGGTTAAACAGACAAAATATCTTACATAGTTATACCAGACTAACAAATGTTTAAGCTAAAGTTACAATCTGTACTCGGACAGACAGGCCTGAGCAAGCATTGTAGACATAGATGAGACGCCGTGAAATAAAATAAAATAATAATAATAATCCACCTTATTTATACACATTAAGTACTAGTACTAATATTCCATGTGGCCCACTTTTCCTGGATAGGAACCGTTACTAAGCAATGTGGATAAAGTCTTTTGCTCAAGGAAACAACACTTGGCGCTTGCGAGGATCGAACCGGCCACCCTTCGACCTCCAATCCGATGCTTTACCACTGCAACACAGTCCACGCCGTCTCACCAGAGCCTACACTCTTTGCCACTAATCCAACAATTCGGGAAGCAAATGGTACTAGTGAGGTTTAGAACAGGTATGTGCCCAAAACAAACAAGAAAAAAAAACTTGTAACAAATGACAGCAAATTGGATGCAGAAAATGCAAGAAAGATCTGGTTGTATGACAAACAAAAACAATCGCAGCCAGTTTATATGAAATTTATGAGACCTTATCATAATTTTCATATGAAATGTCCACTCGTCCGAAACTTTTTATATTATGAAACTCGCCGAAGGATCATTTCACAGTTTACTCATGAAATGACCATTCATCCCAGAGCCCCTATATGTTGAAACTAAACTCGATGAAGGATCATTACATAATTTTCGCATGAAATTAGCAGCCTCCGCATCACGAAAACACGCCTATATATTTTTGACCCCATTTAAAATCCCACTTTTGTACAGTAAAACTGGGTTTGCAGGGGTATATATTATTTTCCTTATTTCTGCTTAAAAACATAGATTGTGGGTACTCGTTAGAATCGCCTCACCGAGGCGGTTCTAACGAGTATCCACAACTTATGTTTTGAGCAGAAATAAACAAGATGTGTTTGTGAAACACTGATGCCCCCGGACAGCGCCAATGTTAATGTTTTTAAAAATTTTGAAAAAAATAGGTCAAAGGTCAAGTTCAAGGTCACGAGATCAAAAATTATGGTACCACTGGAAAGGTCTTGTGATAAGGTATACACATGTGAAATATGAAAGCTCTATCTACTACCATTCAAAAGTTATGCCCAATGTTAAAGTTTTTGCAGACGGACAAACGGACAAACAGACAAACAGACGGACAGACCAAAAACTATATGCCCCCGAATCTCTTAGATTCCGGGGGCACAAAAAATACTAGATTTTTTTTTCATCTGAAAATTTTCATTTTTTGATGGTAAAATTTACAATGCATTTGTATAGGCGTGTTTACGTAATGTTTCAAAGTTTGTATAGTTCGAACAAATTTACCTGAGACTGGTGAACTCTATTAACATAATTTCACATCCGACTGAATGCATGTGTTTATCTTTGCCGTCTCCCGGAAATGGCAATATTGTTATTCAATACATGGAGGTCGGTAAATGGGTCGCAATTCACGAGATGCCAAAAAATTCAAGAGAAGTTTACGAAAGCCGAGAATTAGGCGATAACATTGACTAATTTACTCCGTGCATAAAGGTCAGTCTCATGTCAAATTGATCGAACTATATGAAATGATCAACCGCAGAAGGATAATTTCAGATTCGTGTTGATGTCAAGTTATGCATGGTCCAGTTGGTTCCACCATATATCCTCCAAAGTGAGCAAAACCTTCCATGTTATTGTACAGAATATGATGGTTATACTCCTGGTTGTCTGGGCTGCTAATGTATATGATATCTTCTCTTGTGAGAAGGAACAGGCCTTCTACGTGCAAAACATCCACTGGATATCGTTTTGGATGAGACGGAATTCCAGGCCTTGTAAAATGTTTGCCCCTGAAACAGATAATACTAGATCATACCTGCACAATCTAGACTGAGGAGAAAAACATTTCTTCAGGATTTGTGACAAGGTATAGTAGGCGAAGATAAAATTGACTGGGCGGAGCTAACGGTTGTACTAGCCTTTTGAATGATCTATTAACTAAAAGGTCAAGCAAGTCATCCGGTTGTGTGAATTCAACTGTAACACAAGCATAGCTGTGGCGTATATAACCATTTCGTCCGCTCGAGGAAAGCGTGCGAAAGGCACTCTTCCAACTCTTCTGGTGGACTCAGCGAATCCACTATATAGTAGTCGCATATAAAATTAACTATAGTTTATCAGCGACCTTTGAGAGTTCAACGTTCAAGCGTGGCAAGGCTATTCCATGTTTTAGGGGAAGCCGGTTTCGCATTTCTTTTTTCACGGGATTTTGAAATTATAAAAAAGTTTTTTGATAAAGCCAGAATGTAGAAGTCGTGGCCAAGTGGTTAGTATGATGCAGTACGAATCTCAGTTAAACTATATCTCCCGATGTAAAATCCCAACTGAAGGCGACTTACCTAAAACACGGACTAACCCAAAATTAAAAGTGCAGTCACGTCTCACTGCATTTTGAAAGACTAAAGGCGGAGCTATTCAGTTGTTGTCAATATATGTCAAATTCGCTGAGTCCACCAGAAGATTCAATAGAGTGCCTTCCGCATGCTTTCTGCAAGTGGATCAAATGGCCATATACGCCACAGCTTTGTGTTACAGTTTCTTTCACACAATCTGGTGACTTCCAAAGGAAGGGACAAACGATAGCTCAGCCTAGTCAATTTTATCTGCGACTGCTAAAATTAAGAAATAGATCAGCTCTATCTGTGATTTGTTGAGTAATAAATCACAGTTTGGAGGCCAGTTGTAAAGTAGACAAATCACGAGCGCGTAGCGCGCGTGATTTGTCTACTTACAACAGACCGACAAACTGTGATTTATTACTCAACAAATCACAGACTAGAGCTGATCTATTTCGATTCTAACACGCTGAAACTCGGCAATAATGATGTTGTTTCCTTCAAATTCTCACAACTTTTCGCAATTGTAAGAAGAAATCCCGCTAAAATTATCGACTGAAACACATGCATTTATATCCTTTTCAAACGTTTTCGATGCGAGAAAATGACGTTACACCGTCTAACGTCAAGGCAATCGACTAGTGACGTCATAAATTTGCAATTTTAATGACGTCACTCGTCACGCTCTTCCTTGCCGTGATTTGTTGTAGAATAAAACACAGTAATTTTCCATTGTCTATATAGGCGCGCTGTGTTAGAATAGAGGATGTTACATGAGTGTTCATGCATTATTGAATTTATTAAACTAGTTGAGGAAAAGGGATAAAATTCAAGGCTTTGCCAAGCATTTTATCCCTTTTCCTCAGCGAGTTTAATAATTTCAATAATACATGAGAACGAATCGCTAGCCTCAACATGAGAATTATATTTATCAAATGACATTTAAAACGCCTTTAATTCACGATTTTTGTACAAAAAAAATGTCAATTTTCTACCATAAATGTAACGACATCGATAAGGACGTTGTAACGACGTCGTTAAGGACGCCGTACGTGTAACTTTACGGGACGTATCTAACTATATAGGCTAGTTTGCATATTTAATCCATCCACTAGTGGATTACAGAATTTTTTACATGACGTCATTACATTCTCAGATGTGACGTCATATGATACAAATATCGGCCCTTTTCAGCTAAAATGACCGGCAAGTGTCTTTACTGTGCGGCTGCGCAGGCTATTATGCAGCTTTTAGGTTCGTAAAGATCAAAAACATCGGTCCACGGATATAGTTTTCTAGGTTCTTTTAAACTTTCTTCGTTCCCTGGTGATTTTCATAACTCAATTAACCCTTATGATACCATGAAAAACTACATCTGAAAATGTCGTCTGCTTATGTCGTCTGCTGATTATTATTATTATTATTATAATTATTATTATTTTTAAATATGTTTTAAAAATATTTTTGCGAACAGGCAAGGTGAGGCGATTCTAACAAATATCCACAGCATTAGTTCCTAGGAGTAAAAGAGCGGAAAAGGGTATTGAATACATATTTGCTATAGGAATAAATTTCATTTTTGTGAATTTTATTGATGTTTAAACTCAGGCGAACCACAAACTTTATGAAGCGCCAAGCCCGAAGCGCTTGGCACTGATTTACGTTGGTACAACTTGGTACTGATTTATTCAGCAGATAGATAAACATACACAAAAACCAATATTGATTTTCGGCAATGAAACACTTTTCCAAGCACTATTTTTTGCTTAACCCATTTATGCCTAGAATTCAATTTTTGAGACATTGGCAAACTGTGTAGATCCAGATCAGACGCCAAAGAAAGCCCGAATTTCTTCATGCTAAGTTCATGATATGTCGGCGAGGCGATTCTAACAAATATCCACAACATTTGTTTCTTGGAAAGGCTCTTGAATACGCACTTTACTACTCATTTATATTGGTATTCTTTATAATGGCACATTCTTTATAATTGGCAAAACCGTATGTGAACAAATACAGTAGTTTCTTTTTTTTTCTTTTTTTTTTTTGTTTCACGGACCTTTCAAGATTATTTTACTCAAATCGAGCCGATCGTTAATCTACGGAACCCGGGAAGGGACATATTTTTTTTAATATGTTGTGCGAACATGATATTTAGTTGTTCGAACAAGATATTATCTTGTGCGCACAAGATAATATCTTGTGCGGACAAGATATAATCTTGTGTGGACAACATAATTTATGTTGTGCGGACAACATATTATCTTGTGCGGACAAGATACTAATATCTTTTTTGCACAACTTAATACATTGTGCGGACAAGATATTATCTTGTTGGCACAACATATTATCTTGTTTGCACAACATAGATCTTGGGAAGTTGTGCGAACAAGATATTATCTTGTGCAGACAAGATATTATCTTGTTCGCACAACATATTACTTTGTGCGGACAAGATATTAAGTAGCTCGAACAAGATAATATCTTGTGCGGACAAGATATTATCTTGTGTGCACAAGATATTATCTTGTCCGCACAAGATCTATGTTGTGCGGACAATATATTATCTTGTGCAGACAAGATAATATCTTGTTCGCACAACTTAATATCTTGTGCACACAAGATAATATGTTGTGCGAACAAGATATTATGTTGTCCGCACAAGATAATATCTTGTTCGCACAACATAATAAAAAAAAAATCATGTCCCTTCCCGGGTTCCGTATTAATTAGAGGTGGAGTTACACCGGAATACTTTGAGAAAAACATTACAAAAACACGCTGATACGAATACATTGTAAATTTTACTGCCGAAAAAAAAAAAAAAAAAAACACGAAAAATTTAAGATGAAAAATTCTGATATTTTTTCTTACTGCTCAAAATATAAATTGTGGGTACACGTTAGAACCACCAGAACCGGTGGTTCTAACGAGTACCCACATTCTATATTCTAAAGCAAAAATAAAAAAAATAAGGTTCATCTCGGTAAACCCCAGTCTTCTTATATAAAAGTGGGGTTCAAGGGGGTCAGAATTATAAAGGCATGTAATCGTGATGAAAACCGCGCACCTGACCTTCCGTTGCAGAACTTGGCGTCTCACATGTGACCCGTGCCAGGCTCGAACCCTCAGCGGTGTGAGAGTCGGCGCTCTTATCCACTTGGCCGGAAAATTCTTTATAAAGGCAAAACGGTACAAATATTGTCGTTAAAACGAGCTCTTTATAATACATGCATACATGTTTTCCTGCGTGATAAAGGCTTTAGACAGTACATCTCTTCTTGTTTGAAAGCGTCCCGACCGGTCCCGTCTTAAAAAGATACCAACCGACAGATCTGCTGCTCTGAAATTAAAATAAAAAATCATCACATTATTTGTTTGTTTGGATTGGGGTTTCACGTCCCCGTTGACACTATTTATGTCATTTTGGAGACGTTGCTTCCAATTTTCTGGGACTTTGATCACACATTGAGGTGAAATGACATCTCAAGCCTTGCAGCCAAATAAATCCAGACTGCTTATATGAAATGGACGGTCTGACTCACACCGCTTTGCCTGGGCAGGCATAGTGCTTCTCAGCGGTTTTACCAGTACATGTACTCCTATGTTGTGGTAGCACCATGCAGCCCAATCTATTTCTCCAAGCCCCGGTGGGCGGGGGCGAAAAACGTCACATTAAGGTCAAGAATACGTAAATGGACTCTCCCATAGAAATTTTTAAAATTTTGCATACGCGTACATGTACATCTCAACATTCTCCATTGAAATATGCAATAAAAGCGATATGTTACCGAGTTCGTTTAGTCGCCATGACTGCGCAATACGAAAACACGCCTATACAAATACTTTGTCAATTTTTCAGCCCAAAAAAGGAAAATTTAAGATGAAAAATTGTGATTTTTTTCTTATATCTGCTCAAAACAAAGACTGTAGGGCATCTTGCAGCCTCGATGAGGCGGTTCTATCGAGTACCCACAATCTATGCTTTTAAGCAGATATCAGGAAATACTGTTTATCCCTGTAAACCCCAGATTTACAATATAAAAGTGGGGTTCAAAGGGATCAAAATTATATAGGCGTGTTTTCGTGATGGCAAAAACCATAATCGTTTGTATAGAAAGCAACGGGACTCCGATCATCACGAAAACGCGCCTGTATAATTCTGCCCACTTGAGCTCCAGTTTTATATAGTAACCTTATTTTTCTTATTTCTGCACTAAAATATAGATTGTGGGTAGGTTCCAACGTTTACACACAACCTATATTTTGAGCAGAAATAAGAAAAATATTACATTTTGTTTTTCATCTGAAAATTGTCGATTTTTTTGGCAGAAAATTTTATTATGTATTTGTGTAGGCGTGTTTTCGTAATGAAAAAAATTGTCGTTCGCCTCGATAGCGCCGTGGTTAACGCGTTCGACTCATGATCAAGAGGTTATGCATTCGAATCCGGCACCCGGTATCGAGGTGTGTCCTTGGGCAAGACACGTAATGACACTGCCTCACTCCACCCAGGTATAAATGGGTAGCAGTGGTATAATAGTCACCGCATCTCTCTCGCGCGCGTGAAAACATCCGGAGTGAGGGTTCGAGAGCGATTAAATAAGCTTACAGCTTCCCATCACGAAAACATGCCTATATAATTTTGACCCCTTTGAACCCCTTGAACGAGTGTCCACAATCTATATTTTGAGCAGAAATAAGAAAAATATCACAATTTTTCATACTAAAATTTTCATTTTTTCGGCGATAAAGGTGGCAATGTATTTGTATAGGCGTGTTTGCGTAATGTATCGCAATCGAACTAAAATAAAGTAGTATAAATAATTGACGGTTTTTCAAGCTTTTGTGCCAGTAGCAAATATAATGCTTGATAATGTCATGTCATAAGGCACTTGAATAATACAATGACCTTCCAAATATTCATTATCAGAAAACGTCGGCTTTCTACATTAGCGACCATAGCTGGTGAAGCAGCAATTCAGAAGCTCAAACAACTATACACTCAAAGAAAAAAACAATAACATATATAAACCGCGACAGAAGAACCGCCTTGGAACGGTCAGTGGTGGGGCTTAAATCGATTTTACGCGGCCGCAATCATTACTTCCGTCGCGATTTAGACAAATAATTTCTAACTTAAGTGTTGCATTTCTTAAGTGTTATTCTTATGTCATAGTCACTAACGGTAACGTTGCATTTCCTAAGTTTGTTTCTATGCCATGTCTTATCACATAAATTCTGCCTTCATAGACAGAATTTATGTGACAAGACATGGCAAAGAAAAACATTTAAGATGCTACTAACGGTAATTAATGTAATGTTCTATGTCATAGTCTCTTAAGATCATGTTGCATTTCATAGATGTTCTATTCATAAGTAATGTAGTCTCTAATGTTTATTCTAACACAGCGCGCCTATATAGTCAATGGAAAATAACTGTGTTTTATTCTACAACAAATCACGGCAAAGAAGAGCGTGGTGAGTGACGTCATTAAAAACTGCAAAATTATGACGTCACTAGTCGATTTCCTTGACGTTGGACGGTGTAACGTCATTTTCTCGCATCGAAAACGTTAGAAAAGGATATAAATGCATGTGTTTCAGTCGATAATTTTAGCGGGATTTCTTCTTACAATGGCGAAAAGTTGTGAGAATTTGAGGGAAACAACAACATTATTGGCGATTTTCAGCGTGTTAGAATCGAAATAGATCAGCTCTTGTCTGTGATTTGTTGAGTAATAAATCACAGTTTGTCGGTCAGTTGTAAGTAGACAAATCACGCGCGCTACGCGCTTGTGATTTGTCTACTTTACAACTGACCTCCAAACTGTGATTTATTACTCAACAAATCACAGTTGGAGCTGATCTATTTCTTAAATCTAAGTCAAGTAGCTGACGATAATTTTGCATTTCCTACTGCTGTTATTTTCTCTATGTCATAGCTTCTGAAGTAAGTTGCATTTCGTAGATGTTTTACTCTTATGTCTTAAGTCATGGTTTCTAAAGGTGACGTTGGATTTCTTAGCTGTGTGGTTCATAAGACATAGTCTCTAAAGGTGATGTTGGATTTCTTAGCTGTGTGGTTCATAAGTCATAGTCTCCAAAGTTTATGTTGGATGTCTTAGCTGTGTGGTTCATAAGTCATAGTCTCTAACATTTATGGTACAATACTTAGATGTGTTATTCTTAAGTCATAGTCTCTGAAGTTAATGGCATATTTCTCAGACGTGTTATTCTTAAGTTATAGTCTCTAAATGAAACGTTGCATTTCTAAAGTGTTATTCTTTTGTCAGAGTCTCTAACGGTTATGTTGCATTTCTGACGTGTTATTATGTCATGCAGCTAACGGTAATTTTGCATTTCTTACTGATGTAATTTTCTAAAGGCAATGTTGCATTTCTTAAGTGTTACTTTTCAGTCATTGTCGCTAAAGCGAACTTTGCATTTCTTAGAGGTTCTTTTTCTTATGCCATAGTCTCTGAAGGTAAATTTACATGTCTAAGATATGTTATTTTTATGGCATGCTATCCAAAGGTTATGTTGAATTTCTGAATGAATGTGTTATTCTTATGGCGAAGTCTCTAAAGGTAAAGTTGTATTACTTAGATGTATTATGTTTATGGCGTAGTCTCAAAAGGTACAGTTGTATTACTTTGATCTATTATTTTTTATGGCATTACTTAGATGTATTATTCTAATGGCATAGTCTCGAAAGGTAAAGTCGCATTACTTACTGATGTATTATCCTTATGGCAAAGTCTCTAAAGGTAAAACAGAGGTGAAGGCAATGATCAGGTATCGATACAATTAACCCACAGCTCCCATCAGAGACACCAAAGGGAAAGAAACACAAACATGAAACAACTAGACCCTAATGAAAACATCAATAGCGGAAAGCTAAAGGAACAGTTACTTTCCCACAACATGGCCAAATGGCTATCCAAAACTAAATAATATAAGCGCTACACACACTCAAAGACAAGTCATAACAAAACTAAATCGTAACAGAAGAACAAAATAGAAGTGGAGGCAATGATCAGGAATCGATACAATCAACCACAACTCCCATCAGAGACACCAAAGGGAAAGAAACACAAACATGAAACAACATACCTTAATGGAAACATCAATAGCGGAAAGCCAAAAGGACAGTTACTTTCCCACAAAATGGCCAATAGGCTATCGAAAATAAAATAATATAAGCGACACAAACACAAACCATACATTGTAACAAAAATGAACCGCGACAGAAAAGTTGTATTACTTAGACGAAATATTTTTAAGGCATTACTTAGATGTATTATTCTTATGGCATAGTATATAAAGTTAATTTTGCATTTCTTAGAAGTGTCTTCGAAAGTCATAGTTACTGAAAGTAATGTTTCATTTCTCAGATGTGTTGTTCTTATGTCATTGTCTTTAAAGAAAATTCTGCATTTCTCTGATGCTTATCTTTATGTCACAGTCTCTAACGGTAAAGGTTCATTTCTTAGAAGTGTTAAACGTATGTCATATGCTCTAAAAGTAATGCATATTTCCTTAGATGTGATTTTTATGGCATAGTCTATCTTAAAATTCATTTTGCATTTTAAGATGTGGTATTCTTATGCAAACGACACTTATGGTAATGTTGCATTTCACAGATCTGTTATTATAATGATTTATTATTATTACAAGAAACAACAACAACAACAACAACAACAACAAACAACAACAACAAACAACAACCAAATTATAAACAAACAGTTCCTACCCCAAGGAATCATTTCTACCGCTAATATGGACCTGAGCAAACAAATAATACGTCCCTGTTTGTTTTATTTGCAAACCGTCCAAATATTCAGTATCTGCACTGTGGTTCTGAATAATCGAAAAAGCATCTCCGTTTACATGTCTGTTTTTCCAAAAGAAAACACCAGTTTCTGCAATATAAGACACTGTCATAAGTTACAGGTAAGCTTATTAGCTAAAATTTGTTTTCCCTTGCAGCTTCTCATTTTACACGCGTCCCTGTAATGAACACATTTGTAAGCCTTGCTTTTTCTTTGACC